>CM060939.1:411811580-412411580 GCA_030765085.1 Allium cepa | reverse complement strand
ATCTCGAGTAAGATCACCCCACGGTTGGGATCAACAACCGCACCACTAAGCCGAATAAAAGGGACATCTCGACAGGGATGACCTCACCCTAATGGGCGCTACCCACCTAGCCTTGCTGCATAACCCCTGATTTTCAGTCATTCCCAGTTGATGAGACTTGAGGCTAAGCATTACATTTTTAGAGCGTTTCACTTAGAATGCTCACCATCCACTTGACAATGTTCTGAAAGCATCCATCCATACAAGTCCATCCCGGGTTCGAACGGAACCGAAGGCACTACTCCTGCTACATCCATTTTGGAAACCCTCAGAATTAGTAGCGACAAGCCCTTGCACTTCACTGCTCCATCTTCGAATCCAAACTCGTTTTCCTCACAAAAACGTACAAACCGGATGGAAGTGGTTCTCATGAAATAAATCCCGATCCTGGTCTCTTCGAAACAATTGGCACATTGACTAATATTGATAGTCGGTTATTTAACTATCAATTAACATTCACAAACAACCATCAAACAATAAATAATCTCCCCAAATTATTTATTACCCTCATAATATCTTCGCAAGATATATTTCCATTTTCAACCCTTTTTTGAATATAGTTTTCAAACCATACTCTTCTCATGGAATAAATAACCAACTATATATTTCCACTGAAAACACCAAGTACAAAACTTTAGATTTTTAAAATAATTTTAAAACACTTTTTTATAAATTATACTTTAAAACATTTAAAATAAAAATTACTTTAATACCTTATTCAAAAATATGTACTTTAAGAATATTTAAAATAAAGCTACTTTATACAATAAAAAATCAAATTCTTAACTTTTAAAACATAATTCCAAGCCACCTTTAAATAATTACTTCTATAATGAATTAGAAAAATATACTTACTTTAAAATTTAAACATTTAGAAATAGTAACTTTCTAAAAACATACTTTTAACAGCTTAAACTTTTTACTTACACTTATAAATTTGTTTTGAAAACGTACTTGGCTATCGAGGGGAATACACTTCTCTTTCACATCCTTTAAAAATAACTTACTATTTATTTTAAACAAATTTATCCATTCTTTTAATAAGTTCCCGCCGTGAATATATTCTTCCAAATATCTACTGATATATTACTCCACTTTTATAAATCCAGTTTATAAATTTCTTAGTAACATTCTCTTTGAAATTATCAATTTCAAACACTTAAATCAATTTCCAAATGATTTCCAATTTACTCCATCTGGAAATAAATTCATTTACTTACTTATTTATTCTAAACCCATTGACTTTAGATTTTTAATTCTTACTTATGATTTAAAATCTTTTAACTGAAAATACCAATTTCATATTTTCCCAAATTCCTTCTTTATCCTTTCAAATAAATTTAAACCTTTAATTTCAAAATAACTTCTTTATTTCTTGAAATAATATCACTTGAGTTTAGAAATAAAATCACTTATGCACATTTATTCAAGATCTCATTTCTCGCACTTGGAATTATATTTATTAGAATTCAGATATCACTTTTTATTCCTTTTTAATCCATTTTCAATTTATTTATATCTCTATGATTATTTTACAAAAAATTACTCTTTTATTTTCTTTCCAGAAATCCCATTTCTATAGATTTTGATAACTCAGTTCACCAAAATATTTTAAATCAACCATAGTATCCAACATTTTCAATTATCAATATAATTCATCCCACGGTATATAATAATCATAACAGAGAATATTAAATAATCTAAATAAATGTTGAGGAATCAAGTTGGATCCCTTCAACCTGTTTCCCTGCATCCACAGATGTTAGCACGATATAAAATACCAATTCCACTTCAAGGTGGAATATCACGGTATATGGGATTAAATAATATCATCCGCTATTATGCGGCGCATAGGGACTCATCCGCTATATAATGCGGGAAATCAATCACTCCAATATATACTATATATTTCTATATAATATAGCACATCAAATCAATTCAATCATTCAACCAATTATTGAACTTGACTATTTAAATTTAAATTAAAACCCAGATGAGTGAGATTAACCCACCTTTAAAATTGTTTGCAGTCCACTTCAATTCAACTTGGTTTCTTGGGATATAACCTTGTATAAACATTTATAATTTTTATCAATATTCAAGTCAATTGAACAATTAAATTTTCAGAGATTTCATTCTAAACATATAAAATTTAATTTTAAATCGATTTCCATTTACAGATTTAATTAACCAAAGATTTTATTTTAAACTTAATAATTAAATTTTAAACATATTTTTCTTTTAATAAAAATATCTTTAGTAATTAGAATAATTGAATAAGTTTAACAAACAAATCTACCTCCATAATTTATTATTCACAAATAAACTAGTAAGTGAAGATATCTATATTTTTTTCCTTTGAAGCTACATCTATTCTTATAAAATAAATCATGGATGTCAAAAATCTAATTCTTCATAAATCCTATATTTTCCAAGATCTTATATATATATATATATAGACTTATTTCTCGTTTATTTACATATATTTAAATTTAAAGAGATATGTGTGCACACATATATGAATATAAATCTAAAAATTTGTAAAGTAGACAATAAAGGTTCTTTACTGTAAATTTACATTCTTTTTTTCTTTTCTATCTCCTAACCCATGTATATATATGATTTCTTTCCTGAACATATCTCAGATAGATATATAAATTTTTGAACGGAAAATAAATTGAATATACCTCACGACATCACCGAGCTGACGACAGAACAGCTTACTCCACAAACTGCTCAACCCAAACGTCCCCCTTCACTGTTTTGCTGAATTCGCAGACACTCGCGAAACCCGACCAAAACCTTGTCGCTGACCCCACTCACCTCTCCCATGCCTTTTCCTTCTCAACCCCGAAGCCGTGATTAGCACTGTAGTCGACAGTTGATCGGGTTTCCCCCAAAACTCGACTCACATCTCACCCTTGCCATGGTGAATCGACGAGCCGAACACATCTAAACCGAAACCCTAGCCACGTTGCAACCCATCGACACCCCCTTCCCCGAACCTCTACGCGTCCATGCTCATCATCGCAACCAGTCGCACGTCGAACAAATTCCCAACTTCCTTCCGATAAGTCTGAATTCGAACAAACCCTAGCAGCTTCGAAATCTTCCTATGGTATACATCGATCTTGAACTGAGAATGAAGGGAGAAGAACACGATTTAAATTTGAAAAGAAATCTTTTTTACTTTCGGCCATTCTCTTTTTCTTCTAAAGAATTCGATTGGCGCTGATTTGGGAATTAGATTAATGATTTTTTTTCGTTCCTGCTTGATTTCGTTATGGACAAAGAGAGGAGGGAGTACGAGATTTTCATTTGGTATAGTTCGACCATTTTTTTCGTTTGAACTGAGGAAGAGAAAGGAAGCTTCACGTTGAATTGAAGATAGCAGAAAGGAACGATGCAAGGAGGTTGCATGCTTGAATGGGTATAGAATGGCGTATTTCAGAAGGTATGCTACAGTGATTCAAAATGAAAGAAGGAGGCTGATATGAGGATATATGTCAATCAATGTATATAATTATATATTTATTTTAAATTAAAATCGTCTCGATTAACGTAGCTTAAAATCTTGACATCATATCGAGGTGTGCTGTTAGGCGTTTATAATGTTATATGCCTATTCCGGACGCGTTGGAAAAGGTTTCGAGTCCTAATTCGATTATATGGAGAAGATAACTTTTTGGATTAGTTATTATATTGAATTTCGATATAAATTTCAACGCCTTTACATATCACACGCTCCCACAACAACTCCAAACACTATGAAAATTAAAATCCGATAATAATACAATATTACGAATCCCATAGAACTGGTTTCGTAGAATTTCGAAACTGTGCCTCGGAAGACTATTTTAAATATCAAATTTAAACGATATATTTTTAAAACTAAACGAATCACTTCCAGTTTCAATTAAAAAACTTTTATTATCTTCTGCACCATTAATATAAATTTTACAAGCTTTCAAATTATTTTTAACTGGCTTAAAGCTCCAGATTCAACATTTTACCCAACTTCAGATTATTTAATTCAATAATTTAATTATCAAATAAATAGTGATATTTGAATTCAAGTTAAAAATTAACCTTTAAATAATTAAAATTAATTAAATATTCCAATATCAAATGCTCAAAAGTTCCGGGTCGTCACACCTCTTCTCTTCAATCTGAATCATTTCCAAACCATTCAACATTACCACTGTCTTCTCTGTATATCACCTCTAACATATACATAAGTAGATAGGTTTTTAGCTTGCATACGACTTTGATTTATGATGAGATAATGGATTCCATTTTCGTTAATCGTGGGTTAAGTTTGGAGGAGATGGGAGGATGATGGTGATGCAAGGTTTAGTGAGGTAATAGAGGAGGAGAAACGAAAGTACGAAGAATGAAGGAAGCATAGGGATCGATCATGCATTGTGTGTGAAGTATAAAGGGATCAGTTGAAATGTTTGCGAAGGAGAGGGATCAGAGTGAATGTTTGAGTGAAGAGTGATAAAGTTGAAGTAGAGGGATCGATATTGAAGTTCGAAGTGGAATCAGTTATGTTGGGTTAGGCATAGGGGTTAGTTGCATTTCTAAGTGGAGGGATTAGTCATTCGTGAAGTAAAAAGGGATTGGCTGATTACTTTAGGAGGAGTGTGAATGCAGCTAAGTAAAGGGATCAGTGGTCTTGTGAATGAGGATGGATGGATCGGTTGTTGTACTTCATAAGAGGGATCGGTTGCAGGCTTTGTAATAGGGATCGGCTATGGGTACTTGGTCGATTCTAAGCTTTGAATCGAACTTTAAAACCAATCTATATTCGCTTGCATGAACAATTAGAAACATTCCCATCTTAATGAACTTGAACATATGACGATAATAAACAATAGGACTTGCATATCTAATATCGAACTTGAAATTTAACGGCCAAACTTCTTGGACTTAGAATATGAACTAAAACTTAACATATGGACTTTAATAATGGACTTCATACATCGATATGTCGATGGCCAATTCCAAAGCTATCACAATCAATCCATCTACATGCTAGTTGAGACGGTCGACAATGACAATCACTCTGGTCAGAATCCAAAGTCTCGAAACATAATTTTGCTTTTCATTTTGAACCATTTATCTTGGCATTGCACAACAATGCACCACACTAGTTTACACTTAATACAGAAGAACACATAAAATTTTCTAATCTCGATTATCTACTGAGTTTAGTTGATACAGGCTCCAGACGTTCAGAGAATTTAGCTGCAATGCCTTCTAGACAACCTTCACAACTTAACAATCCCGTAGACGAGTCAAGTTCTGCAACTTTTTACAACAGACTTTCCCCTGATTGTCAAACTGAGCAACCAGTTGTTTCTGGCCTATGGCTAACCTTTTCTACGATGTTCCCGTTCTTTTAGCAGAAAATATAAGCCCTACCCTCGACACTATAGTAGGTGCCATATTTCTAGATAACCTGATGAATTTCCAAGCCTCTAGAATTGGTGAGGCTGCTCTTCGCAAACTATGCTCTAAACACGGGATTCGGTTTGGAGATGTTCTAGTCCCTTCAGTGAATGATATGGCTCATTTTCCCTTGGAGGGATATACGACATATAATAAATTCAAGTTCCAGGATGGATGTTTGCCGCCTTTTAATTCTTTCATCTCAGAAATGCTAAATTATCTTGGAATAGCTCCCGCTCAGCTGCATTCGAACAACTATGCTTTTCTTCATGGCACTTTCTTACTATTTATGGATGTTCTGTTCCGCTTGCCATCTCCCGAGGACATCCGGTTTATTTACGATTTCAAACAACGGACATGAAGCCTTCCTTACACTTTCCTCGAACCTTTGCCCAACTGTCAAGTTCTAACCGGTACTTGGAACAAGCTCAACATCTTTAAACACGAATGGTTTTACGTTCGTTGTCCGCCTGGCTTCACGTGGCGATGGTTGGAAGGACGTAAGTGTTGTCTTCACTTTATTCTCAAATTCTCTAGCCCAAGTCGTATCATGAACTAACTAATACTTCGAATTTTTTTAGGTACAATCTGTGCCACCCTAGTTGAGGACAGAGACATCAGATCCCTTGTAACCGATGAATGGTTGTTTCCTTTTGGTCTATTAGAAGAAGGTCATAGTACTGGGCTTCTAGAAAGTGCTACACCACCAAGGAATGCTATAGAAAAAGAAGGTGGTACTAATAGCCCTATAATAACCCTAGTTGAGGGGGCTTAGGACAATGCCGAAGAGGGTGAAATTAGAGGCATCGAAACCAACAAGCCTAGCGATGCTAATGTAGGCCCGGGAAATGCGCCTATGCTCAAACCATCATAAGGTGCACACTCTCACATTCCAACAAGGAGATGAAAAAATCTCGGATATAAACTTCATAGGAGAATAATTGCTAAAGAGCCCGAGTTTATTATCACCTCCGTTAAAGAAGAGTCTTCCTCTCAACATTTAGAATGCTCGATGGTAGGGTTCTCGAATCTCCCGATCCCTGATGATATCATGACTTATAACTTCCTTAACATTAGTATTGGGGGCTTCAATTCTCCCACTATGAGTGGTGATGACATTCCTCCCATTAGAAAAGGGGAGAACACTACTATGAGCAAGGTTGCCACAACTGATCCATCGGGGAACACTAGGACACTCACAATCATGCGTACTTCGCGCACGATTTTCGTCTATCTTTTGTTTGATGGTCACTTATACACTCTTGTTTGGTTTGTAGGTGCGATGTCTTAATCCATGATTTGATCGCTTGAGGGGATCCTAAACACAGTGTGGATCGGGTCACGGTCCAGACTTAGGTAGGCATCGAGAGAGAGATGACGACCGAGAAAGAAGTCATCGTCCGAGGGAGTCTTCATCTTCTAAACATAAGTCCCAATCTCAATTGTCTCATCTGGAACTTCAGCCCAATCTTCCTGTACATAGTGGAGATCAGACTTCTTTCCATGCTCCTTAAATTGCTATGCCCCTAAGAATTACTCTGGTTCATCTGGTTTAAGCAAAAGCCCAATTGTTACTTCTGATCCAGCGTTGCCTACTGCAGCTCCTATGGCTTCCACGGTAGAAAAATTAGCCGAACTTAAGGTCAATTTTCCAAAAATTTGCTTCGATGGGCTTAAGTTCCTTCTTTCCATTCATATAATTCCAAGAAATGTTAAAGCAATTTCCCTTGCATGTGTCAATGATGTTTTTGTCCAACAGGAAGCATTCCAACATTTAGCCGAAAAAATCTCTGATGTGTCTATCGAGGGAACATGAAATTGATCATCTCAAACTAGAGGTGATCCATTATAAAGACATAACTAACTTCAAGAAGAAGAGACCTCAGAGCTGACAACGAAGCTAACCATGGTAGACAAGGGTGCCAAAAAACATTCGAGGAGGTTAGTCGTCTAGAAGCAGCTCACAAAATGTAGCTGGATGCTGCCATCAACCACAACGGCGTGCTTGCTATGGAAAAAGATACATTACAAAAGGAGAAAAACATTTTGGCCCGCTACATTGAGGAATTCAAAGAACTCCTCAAAAAATAGAAGGAAGAAAAATTCGATGCTTAGGAAGAGTCATAAAGATATTGCGAAGAGGCCATCGAAGCCCGGGACTGAAAGTCATACTTGACAAGCAACTCGCTCAAATTAAAGTCTTGAAGGAAGAGGCAAAGGAAACCAGCTACGACGAGATTAGAGAGAAGATCTAGGCCTTGTTAGAAAATGCCAAAGAAGCTGGTAAGAATGAGATTAAGGACATGTTTGATCCTTTAATTGTACAATATAATGCTAAAGTCCTAATCCATCATGATCCGAGTTTACTTGGAGAGGGCATCCTTGTATTGCTCGTCGAGGCTTGGGAATATATTATTGAAATGAAGAAGAAAGCCCTTGGTGAAGCTGATTTGGATGAAGAGAAGATGTTATGGGAGATTCTTCGTGGGGACGAACCTTTAGACCTTACTACTATGAGAGTTTGATACTTTGATATTTTAGTACCCTCCGGCAAAGAAAAAAACATTGTCGAGTCTTTGTTGTCCGATCCCAAAGGTCCCTCTTCACTTCAAATAGTCAGAACATCAGTTTCTCTTTACCCGAGATAGGATCTAAGCTATGATCTGGATAGATCTGGCTATCAATCAAAGGCGCTGACTCCTATAATAGAGGAGAGCGCTTCAATGATAATTGAAAGTCAGCTGGACACAGGTATCCCACTTTATTCTCCATCATTCAAGAGATTTCACTCCTCGTGCCTAATAGTTATGGGCTTATTTTTTTGTTTTCGCAAATCTGCTGGTCTTTTGATCCCAGCTAACCTCCAGGAAGTGGTGTCGCCATGGAACAACATCCAACATTCACTAAAACTTCGACAGCTATCAATATTCTAGGGATTGATGCTCAAGTTAAAGCACTTGATGATGAAAAAACTGACGACCAACTGCTGCTAGATGAATTAGATGATGTTGTGATCACTGGTGCTACCAAACATACCGATGAGCTCAGCTTAAAAGAGTGCGTCGAGAGAGAGGAGCCGTTGAAGAAAAAAGCTAAGGCTAAACCCGCTTATGTGGACATCGATGATCCAAACCTCATCCCGCTATAAGTTAGTCCACCCGGCAGGTCGGTTCCCAAAGAACTCCCTCCAACCTCTGAAAGCTCTCCTGCTATGGGCGGAAAAGGATCGAAAAGAAGAACAAGCTGAAGCTCGGGTAGCGCCACTCCTAAAAAATCTAAAAGTGGAAAGGGCAAAAGAAATATCCATCATTTTGGCTTAGTTTGTACGTAGCTTATATCACTTCTTTTCCCTTTTTATTGGCCATGACTGTGTGGGTACGGTCCCCGATTTTGAATAAACTTGGACCATAATTTTCAAGTTTAATATGAAAATAAAATTCCTTTGTTTTTTGACAAACTTTTATGTGAATTTTGTTTAAGTATTCGAGCTATTACTTTTCCATTCAATGCACTCGTAATTTGTTGCCGTTAATTTAGACCGTCGTCCGTTAATTTTCACTCAAAGCCTCCATGTGGTTTGGCCTTAAGTTTTATTAAACACTGGGCTCGAGACCTAGTGTTACGCCATTAGATTCAGCGGTTTGAGTGATTATACTCCTATCCTCAATCTCGGGATAGCAAAGTTATATAATGGATGGTCGAACTCTATCCTCAACAAGTTTATACTCCTATTTGTTTCAAGTAAGAGTTTGCGGTGTAGTGAGTGGTCGAACCGCACTCATTTAGTTGTTTATACTCATATCTGCACTCTAGGGATAAGAGTTGATCGGAAGGCGATTGGATTGCACCCAATTTGTGTTTATACTCCAGTCCATACTTTGGGGACTAAGAGTTATTTTGGAAAATAGTCAAATTGTACTTTCCTTAATTGATTGATTTCCCCCCAAGTCTAGGGTTTAACTTGTCGAGCGATCAATCGTATCATAATCGCTTTTGACTCATGTTTGTCCCATCACATGGTAGGATTAATTTGGTTATCGGATGGTCAAGTCATATCCATCCCTCATGAGGTATTCCATCCACCTGGTTGTGAGAAATAATCTTCAAATGAACGGTTGGACCATGCTCATTTTGTTTAGTTTAATCATGAACTTATGTAACCGACTAGCTCCAAACTCTAGGAACTTGCTCAGATATATCAGTACTAGTTAGTCGAGTTTAATGACTAATATGTAATGCTAAAACAATCACAAATATGAAGGAAATTCCAAACTTTATTTGTCAAATGGAAAGAAATGACATAATTTGTCTTTTTACATATCTGGAAAATCAAATGCTAAAGCAAATTTAGAAATTGAATACAACTAAATGAAAAAGAATAAACTAAGTGAAATATCTTTGTAAATGCTCGCTATTCCATGCTCTTGGAAGTGCGACGCCATCAACATTCGCTGGCTTGAAAGTTATCTCTCCAAATCTCTGTTTAATGACATATGGCCCTTCCCAAGTAGGATTCATGTGTAACGGGATAGGAAAAATCCATTTCAATATGAGATCTCCAATTTCAAAGGTTTTAGGTGTGAATTTGGTGTTGTATTATCAGGTGACTCGGTGTCGATGTGCAGCTTCCCTCAAATAAGCTTTTTTACGCCTCTCATCTAACAAATCTAGGGATTCTAAAAGGAGATCTCTATTCATTCTGGGACCGTAGTAGGTTACCTGATGAGAAGGGACTTTGAGTTCAATAGGAATGATGGCTTTGGAGTCATGAACAAAGGGGAATAGAGTACGACCAGTCGCAGACTTGTGAGTGACTATGTAAGCCCATAATGTTGTAGGGAGTTTATCCACCTTCTTGGCTCTAGTATTTTCCAAATGCTTCTTCGGAATAGACTTTATGATTTTGTTCACAGCTTCAACTTTTCCATTTTCTTGAGGGTGAGAAACTGCCACAAATCTCTTCTCAATATGATGCTGACGGCAGAAGTCTTTAAATTTTAGCGCTATCGAATTAGGTTCCATTGTCAATCACAATGGTTAGTGGAAGGCCAAACTGATAGATGAAGTTTCAGACAATGAAGTTGATTACTTTCTTTATTGTGATCATGGCTAAAGGTTTTGCTTTGGCCCATTTGGTGAA
Organism: Allium cepa; assembly: GCA_030765085.1. NCBI lineage: Eukaryota > Viridiplantae > Streptophyta > Magnoliopsida > Asparagales > Amaryllidaceae > Allium > Allium cepa. Next base: position 412,400,947 of record CM060939.1, on the reverse strand, counting down.
GTAATCAACTGCAATGATGGCGTACTTCGCACCACCTTTAGAGATCGGTAAGGAATCGATAATATCTATGCCCCATTTGGAAAATGGCCATGGACTGACCATTTGCGTGATTTCTATTCATAGAGCTCTTGGAACTTTTGCATACATCTGTCACTTGTCGCATTACTTTGCGTAATTAGCAGCATCTCGATTGACAGTCGGCCAATAATACCCAAGGCGGAGTATTTTCTTTGTTAGGTTTTGCCTCCCAGTGTGATCGCCACATTCCCCTTTTTGGACTTCCTTTAAGACTTGTTTTACTTCATCATGAGCGATATACCAAAGTAGGGGAACGAAAAAACCCTTTCTATACATGACTCCTTCCTAAATGATATATCATGAAGCTTTGTAGAGGACTTGTCACCTTTTATTCCTCCATTCGGGAAGGACTCCTTGTAGAAAATAGTCTTAAATCGAAGTCATCCAAAATTCCTTCTCGGGCTCCATCTTTAGTACCTAGTCGATTTCCATTTGGTTTATGCTCGAAGCATCTAGTACTTTGATTGGAACTAATTCCATTTATTGTGCATCCCCAGCACCAGCAAGCTTTGCCAATGAGTCAGCCTCTTTGTTTTGGTCCCGGTGAATGTGTGTGATGTCATAATACTCAAGCCAGTTAGTAGCTCTCAGACTTGGATAAGGTACGGAGCAAGTTGTTGTCCTTTAGCCTGGTAATATCCTCTGACTTGGTATGCTACAAACTATAAATCGCAAAAAAATTTGATAGATTTTATCCCTAGTTCTCTAGCAAGTTTGAGTCCAGCGATTAGGGTTTCATACTCAGCTTCGTTGTTCATTGCAGGGAAGTTAAGTTTCAAAGCATAGAAAATTGGTCGATCCCCTGGAGTTACTAGCACAATTCTGACTCCAGAATAATCATCAGATGCTCCATCCGTATACTCCACCGAATGGTAAGGGCTCCGCCGCTCTCTATGGGATCATCTTGTATTGTGAATTCTGCTATAGTCTGCCGATGCCTGTCCTTAGATGGCTCTCCGAGGGAGATAAGTGATGTCGAATTGACTCTATTTGATGTTCCACTTGAGTAACCTCCCAGATGTCTCACGTCACTATAGGACCTGTTGTAATAGCTGGTGGTGTAAATGTTGATAGGATGAGCTTGAAAATAGGGGCGAAGCTTTCATGAAGCAATCAACAGCCAGTATTCCAATTCCTCTATCTTTGGGTAGTTCCTTTCAGCTCCTATTAATTTCTTGCTAACATAATAGACTGGTCCCTGGACAGGATTCTCCTCGTGAAGCAGTGTGGCACTTATAGTATGTACTGACACACAAAATAGATATACAAGTCTTTGTGATCCACCGACTTTGACAAGATAGGAGGCCTCTCTAAGTGGTTCACCAAAGCTTGCAATGCATCTTCACAATCCTTCCTCTATTCAAAATTCCTTTTCCCTCTTCTAATTAAGTCGAAGAAAGGAATGCATTTATCAATAGCTTTAGAAATAAATCGACTTAGGATGGCAACCTTCCTATTTAATCTATGTACTTGTTTGATGGTCTTTGGCGCTTGAATATTGCAAATTGCTTGAATCTTCTTGGAGTTAGCTTCGATTCCACGAGCATTCATGATGACACCCAAATGGCATTACCATATAGAAGAACAATCCAACATTGGTAATAAAGCTTGTGTGCTCCTGATCAAGAATGTGCATCATGATTTAGTTATATACCCAGAGTACGCATCCATGAAAAATAGAAATTCATGTCTTGTGGTTGAGTTTACCAGCTGGTGGTCCTAGGAAGGGGAAAACTATCTTTCAAGCACACCTTGTTCAAGTTCTAATGATCAGCGCATGTCTGCCATTTTCCATTCATCTTTCTCATAAGTACAGGATTAGATACCCATTTAGGGTAGAGGGCGTCATGAATATACCCATTGCCTTTGAGTCTGTCCACCTCATCTTTAGGGGCAGCAGATCTCTCTAAATCCATGCCATGGCTTTTCTATTTCGCCGTCACATGCCTCAGGTTGATATTTAATGCGTGGATCGTAATGGCAGGCGAGATCCAACACATGTCAAAATGAGTCCAAGTGAACATGTCAAGATTCACTCAGAGAAAACCAGCAAGTTCTTTCATCATCGAGGGGCTAGTTGTTATCCGATCCTTAGGACCTGTGATGAGTCGTCATGGCTGATGGTGATGTCAATTGTCAGCTCAGCCGATGCAGTCTTAGTCACTTTGGGCTTCTCCTCGTCATCCCTTGAATCTTTATCTTTGTAGAACCGATCGTAATGCCCGAGCTAAGGCCCAGGCGCTGGTTGTCAGTCTTCGATAGTTTGGATGCAGAAAGACTTGTCCACACCTTTATCTTTCTCCTTTCATTGAGTGTCTCTCAATTCACCAGCATAGCAGGCATGTCTGGTTGCCTGATCACCATGCACAACTCCAACATTGTTATCAGTTGGAAACTTCAAGTCAAACACCATGAGCAAGGAGTTGTCGGGAATTTAGCTAATGCTAGTCGACACAGAAAAGCATTGTATAGTGAATCAACATCCAAGACAACAATTGGCAACATCCGCACTCTTCTGCGGTCACCTTCTTCTAACTTCAAGGGTAATTTGACAAAGCCGATAGCTTCGGTCGTAGAACTGTTAAAGCTATGAATGCGGGCTTTAGATGATTTTAAGTCCTTTGCTTCCATCCTCATCTAATTGTTTGCCATTTTGAATATTATATTTATGAAACTTCCACAATCAACCAAATCCTCTTTACTAAAGCAAGTCCAATCATGGCCGAAATGACCACTCAATTGATCGTCAGTCCTCCACCTTATTTGCATCTCTGTTTATGAATACAGTATCGCCTACCATTGTATGTTGCTGTTTTGCCGGAGCTCCATCTTCTATACCCGAAAAACATTCAAAATTCATATGCATGATCATGTTAGCATAGCACTCCATCTAATGCCAACTTTCATCAGTTGGATGCGGTCCTCCAACTATTGCATGGATCACTAATCTTCCACCAATCCGTCCAAGCTCCTTAGCCCCATGCGGAGCTTGTCCTCGGTTAGGGTTGGATGTCCCTTACCTGCCATCCTGTAGAGCTTTAACAAACTGCTGTAAATTTCTTTTCTGAATCAGTTTCTCGCTAATAACTTGGAGATGCCTACACTCACTCATGTTATGACTATAGCATTTATGGAACCACCAGTAGCCGGATCTTCATCGTTGAAAATGGAGTCGTTGATTCCGGATCTGCAACATTGAACAATCCCCCTCCAGTAGCCCGCCTACAAAAAGCAGCCATAAATCCTGTTGCCACAAGCCAAGTCTCGGATTCCAACCAACTTGCTACTCTATCGAATGACTATGCATCTCCGATCTAGTCAGGTCAGATGCCCAGATGCTATCGTAAGCACCCCCTAAACTCCATGTTGGATGGTGTGTTGATTCACCTATGGTTGTCGCCGAGCTTTTTCGAAAAAATGTTAATGAAGTAGTCCGTGCAACCAAGAGTGACGCTAATTGCAAACCTAGAGAACTAAATTTGAATGCTCATATTCATGATGGTGTTATTTCCACAGAGTTTGGATCAAAATCCAGTGTCTCTGCTGGTGAAGTTTGTGCAAAGGGCTAGACATTGATCTTTGTTCTAGTCGACAAAATCGAATGACACCTATAGATAAGGAAAGGGATATAGAGAAGGGTACTTTTATTCATTTGTAGCAGGGTGATCTGCCATGTAATGCAGTGCCCTCCCAAAAACAGTGGACATCCTTGTTTAAATCGCTTCCCAAGAATGTTGGAACATATTCACCTAGGTCTTTCAAGTTGGACGTTATAGATGGTTTCAATATCCCTTTGATTGAAGTGGTTCAGGAGGGGGTCAACTTTTGGTCTGAGTATTTAGTTGGATTCTTTGTGGACTCTACTTCTTTGTACAAGGACGTTCGAGACACTTGTAAATGTATTTGAAATCTAAGAGGTAGTCTTCATGTACAACACATCAATTCTATGTTTTATTTCAAATTTGGAAATATGCAAGATAAATTGAGAGCATTGAGACAAGCCCATTAGTAATTGAGGGGAAACCATTCATTGTCACTCTGTAGAGTCTTGGGATTGACAATGCAAGAGAGCAGATCTTATCTATTCCGTTTTGGGAAACATTCATGCACATCCCATCTGTCCTTTAGCCATTGATAGTTATAAACTGGCTAGCTAGTCTTATTGGAGATCTAAAATGTTTTGATTCAAATACTGAATCCCATAAGAGCTTAAAGTATGCCAGAGCATTGATTGAGATCACCCCGTCTAGAGCTTTGCTGTCGAAGCTTAAAGTATGACTAGGAGAAGGTAATGTAGTGGAAGTAGATGTATAGTTTAAATGGAAACCTGAAATTTTCATATCATGTGAATCATTTGGACATTCTCTGGATCCATGCTCTGCGGTATCCTTGCCCTCCGCTCCTGCCAAGGTTCCCCTTCCTAAAGTCATTTTAAAATGGGTGCCTAAAATCCGAGTTCCCTCTTCTTTGGATTCTCCTCCAAACATAGATCCTTCTGAAATTCCTAAAATGAAAGCCTCTTCCAATAAAACTCCGGTTGAGGATGTTTCCTCCTCTGATGAAGATGGTATCCGCTGGGATGATGTTGAGCAGGTATGGATACATGTAGAAACAGAAATGAGAAATAATCCAGATTTTAATAACTACTATATGCAAGTTGGTGAGGGAGGCGAGAGTAGGGCACTATATTATCAGGTTGAGGGGGAAGCGATTTCTTTGTCATCTACTAGTTATGAAGGTTATCATAAGTTGCTATTTTTTTTTGAATGCAACTTGGGATAGGAAATTTCTATATTTTTCACTGTCGAGGTCTTTTGATCCAAAGCTTGCCTTGGGATTCTTTGATGTTCTTGATCCTACCTCTATAGGTAATATCAGTTCACATAAGGAGGAAATATAGTCCTATCATTAGTAGTTTAGACAAGTCAGTCTAACTCCTGTATTTTATTGTATTATTTCTTAGCCGTTTTAGAGCATGTTTCGAACTCCTGTTCTCAAAATATTTGGGTAATAAATGTGGATGGCACACTTTAAATGTCAGCTTAGCTTCGCTAAAATAAAGCAAAGTAAATAATGATAAAGGATGTAGTGCCAATGAAGTTGGAGGTCATAGACACATGCACCTTAATGTCACATAATAAAGAAAATGTAAGATTGACTTACGCATGTGATGTAGTCTCTCAACTCAAAGTTTTATAATAAAAATAAACATTGTCCTTCGTTTGGATCATCATTTGTAAAATTGTGTTTGTTTTAGTAACAAGGATTTTAATATCCAATGGCTAAAAGTTTTATTAAATAAGCAAGGTAAAACATAATGTATAAATAATTTATTGGTTGGAAATAGGTATTACAACAATCCAAAAATGAAATATATATTAATTATACCAAACCATTAAATTGGTTGCTTGACACCCATGAGTAATTTAAGGTTTACATTTACACTTATAAAAAAATACCGATCTACAAAGGTGAAGTTATTTTAATAGTGGTCAAACGACTAATTAATTAAGAATGGCATCTTAAGTGATTACCTTTGGTTCTCAGCTAGTATTTTATGAGATGGCTCTTTAATAAGAGGTGTCTTGCTAAAGAAACTTGTACTATTTTAAGAACTTTTCACTATATGCGTTAGGACAAATTTCCACTATATATTTAATTACAAATTTATTATTAAAGGTTCATGTTATACTTATTTACTTTATTTTCGTTAAAGTTGAAGATGAAATGTTACTTTATTATGAAAGGGAGATAACATAAATATGGTCCTAATTCTAACTAATAAACATGACAAACATCGCATACATACATTTATACATAAACAATAATTGAACAAACCATAGTAAGTAATAAATTATTATATGGTATAAACAACATCACGATGCATGATATAGTTAGACTAAGTAGTGATTTGCATACATTTTAACATTAGCAATAATAGACAAATAACTAAGCACGCATAATAATAATATCATAAGAAATAGAATATAATGGAATATTTATCGGTTTGATTCATTTGTAAATTAAGTTAATTTGTTAACTACATTCACAAATTTAATCAAATCACTATTTATCATCGAATCATAGTAAATAAACATATTTTGATATAAATATGAAATATCATACTCCACCCACCTCAACATTATGAAGTAGCAAATCGAACATCCAAACGTGTTCTTGTTTGCTATATAGTCCCTAATTGATAATACAATGCTTATTATTTGTTTAAAAGACGCTGTATCCTCCTTTCCCCATTTCTCTTTTATAAAATTGTTCTCTATTTAAAAAGATCGGCTTTTAATTAACGCTGGGTATCCTTCTATTTCAATTTTTTACCAAAGCTAGCAGATATTCTTCTATTTCTAATTATCCTTTTATATGTAAGTGAAAATTAATTAGAAAAAGGGAAGTTGAAACTTTGCTGCACTAATTGTATTGATAACCATTACTTAAATATAATGGATTTGTTTTATTTATAATTATTTTGCAATAACTATAAGATTCGTTACCGTATTTAAATTATTATAATTATTTTATATTTTATTCTATCTTTGCATCTCAGATTGGTTCAGCAATAGTCCAGTCATTAGGAATCAAAGACATACTTTTCATTAGACTGTCCGAACAACCTCAAGCGTTTATGGAATCAAATACTCAAATAATTAATTAACCTAGTTATTTATAATTCATCATTTTTTTAAATTTGAATATACTTTATTCATATCTAATGTGCATTAGTGTCTTTAGATGCTGTTAAATCTCCATATTTAATGTAACTTTTCACATTCAGTAGTTATGCATAATAAATTTATACCAATTGCATATGAGTAGACTTTATACATATAATAACAAATGAAGTGTGGCTTGTACATAATTGGTTTACACAAAGCTTAACTCCATCGAAAACATAAAAGAGGAATGAAAATCACATAATTTGAATGAGCTAGCAAATTCACATTAATTATGAACAGGTTTGCCTTCAAAAATATGTTTGTATGAAGTTAATATGAAACATTATATAAATCAAATTGGCATATACATGTCTAAGAAAATTGATCTTCAATACAAGTAGACCTAAAATAAATTATTAGAAATAATATGTATTGATTGCAATACATAATTTCATAATAAAATTGAAATCCACGCCTATGTGCGAACACAGTTACAAGGATATGATTTTTAACATATATTTTTATCAAGTAAAAACAATTCATATACGACTTGATAAAAATCCTAATATGTATAAACTTGCATGAATCAAAAGGATATACGTGTAAATTTGTTTATATCTAACTTATGCAACTTGTTTATGTTTACAATTAAACTAATCATATATTTAAAATTGATTAATACGAAATAAATCCATTCTATTCAAATCTTAATAATATTAAATACCCAACACTTAAATCTTTTAATATAAATATTCATGATTCAAACTCAATTCCAATACTAATTTCATAATTAACAAAATCCATAATCAATGAACAATATTATTCCAATCAAGCATATCCACAAATTCATATGAATATGAATAAAAAATTGTTGCTTAATCATTCAATCTCAATATCACAATAAGAATTTAAGTATTAGGATTTGAAGATAAAGAGAACAAGTATAATTATAAAATTAGAAATTGGTGTTGATTCATACTTGAAATCCTTTAATTTGATAGAAACTTTGTGTATATATATATGTATGTATGTATATATGTATATATGTATATGTATGTATATTGATATTATATTTTAAATATTTTTTTAATTTGAGAAAATGGTGGAAGAATGGAGAACGGCGGTCGGAAATATTAGGTTTTCTAAATTATACGAATGGGTAAGGAGATATGGAGTTTATATAAACATTAAAAGCTCAAATATGGGCTTTCTTATGCCCAGATTCAATCCCATTATTTTTATTATAAAATTTGTCTAATAAATTTAATGATTTTTTTTGAATGTTTTTAGTATCTCTTCAGTAACTTTTTCATATGGACTTGGATTGAGATAAGTCAAAAATGAAAATTGACCAAAACAATGGGGCAAACACAATGGTTTAAGTTTCATCTCAAATTTCACTATTTGTGAAAATTCCTTTTTAGTCTATTATAAAAAATTGATTACAAAATTCTCGGTTTTCAAATTTACAATTTTAGAGAAACATCAAGCAACTATATGTAGTGTGTTGTTAGAGTACGGTGATGTACTTAGAGTTACTTTAGCTATATACTATTTTACATGATTTCACAAGCATGTGGAGTAAATTTTTTTGAACTATCAAGTGTTGTATGATTTCAAGGTAGGAAGTAAATGTCTTAACTTACACAAACAAAGGAGGTGCTTTTTAAGGATGGAGAGATTTGGTGATCTGGAAGAAAGTTAATGAAGAGGTAAGGTCGGTACCTTTCAATGGACAGAAAATCTATCTTATTAAGTCAATATTCTGAAGTAGTGACTTGTGTGTGCATAACCTATTTTTAATGCCCGACGCACTTGAAAAACACATATATTAGTCAAAGAGTTTATTATAATGGTTGCTATATCGAATTTTAGTAGAGGATAAAGTCACGCCTTACATTCCTTTTATTTTCTTTAAGACTTATCATGTTTGTTGATAGTCATTTATTTTTTATTTGGTTGAATCTATATTGCGTTCATAGAAATCAAGGCATCATCCACTTATCATCACCGTAAATTAAATGGTGATATAGTATGGGGTTTGCCTATCCTAAATAAGTTCACCTAGAGGGGACGCATCTTTCATTACCAGGTTGTCATGCCAATGAACTTAAAGGAGAAGCTTAGTAAGGTATGTCACAAAGGATGCCACTTTTCTACATGCACACATGGTATTAACTGCAATAGTATAGACATGCCAATCTATAGCAAAAGGAATCAACGGTTTAAGTGACCACTAAGTCAAAATGCAGCTCATATGCAAGAGGCTATTTAGGCAGGAAGGCAATTCATTGATCCACGTTTCTTAAGCAGCAACGCTAGATGTCTAGAACAAGCTCCAATCGCAGTCGTATGATAAGCAACCTCAGCAATCCAAGGAGAAGATTCTCCACCAATGCCACTGTGGCATGTTGGCTATAAACAGATGACAATCCCAAGGCACAAGGGATATTTTTAGTGCATAAAGACATTATACAATTATATAGTACTTTTCTATATTTGAGCTCTATTCGTAAACTCACTGATGGAGGAAATGCCTAGATTCAATGTAATAAGCCTCTCGGCTAAACAAGAGTAGCTAAATATGACATAAACAGTGACCGTAGGGACTTTTGGCCCGAATCACTATAAAAAGTCTTGTTGTTATTTACTTTCTACACTTTATCTTCTTCTCCTTAACTATCATGAATTTATAGCTCAATCTTAACTTATTTACTTCAAGTCTCGGTAACCTCATACCTAGGACCCACAACTCGTAACTTTTGGAGCTATATCTTTGAACCACAAGTTGTTAGTGTAAACAAAATTCTACACTAACAAAATGAAACAAAGATAAATTGAAAACCCATTTCTTGGTTGCACATCGGTGCACCAGTGGGTGCCCACTGGTAAACCGACGGACTACCCAGATTTGGGTATTCGACAATTTTTTAAATGCCATTTTTGACATATGGCGATTAAACTTTCTGTATGACATTTTCCCTAGAAATTCAATGGTGATTTCTTTATCGTAAAGTGGCCATTTAGGTGCATGTACTGATGATCATGTTTGAGACATGGATGCAGTAAATAGGGCCTTAGAATGACCAATGGGAGTGTGAACCATATGTATGAGTGTGTAGTTTGAAATTTCTTGATGTAAGAGTGTAATAAATGCGGACCTAGATGGCCAAAAAATATGTGTAGACCTGGTGGTAACGAGAGAGGTGAATGTAGTGTGATCGGTTTTGGTTTCGTGATTCAATATTGTAGAAGTATATATTGGCGATATGAATACCTAAATCTTGTAGTGCACACAGCGGGTCCTTGATTTATGGTATTAACGTGACGTTCTACAGTAAAGCATCGAGGCTGATCTATGAGGGCTTTGATATGGACAACGGTCGACCTGCAGCATACGTGGTGGGACAAAGCATGAGTCCAACGCGTGAATGTCCTTTACCGCACGTGTCGAGACCAGATAGTCATGGACGTGTAATTGTTTTCCATAAGTGGTGATACCAGATTACATTTAGAGTTATTTAGTTAGTATAATATCATTTTGAGGTGTGGCGTACTTGGGTCCAAAAGGTATTATACTTAAGCTTAAACTATGTTATATTATTATCACTGTAGCATGTAACTTTTAAATTGGTTTCACTTATTCAAACATATGTCTGATCTGCTCCTATATTTTTCTATCTATATTATTCAGATTGATGGAGTCTAAAGGCGCGATAGACTTGGCGACGAGATCTATATATATTGTAAATATTGTGCATAAGTGTTGAATGAATAATTCATAACAAAAGACAAGATGTAGCAGTGTGTGGCGTTGTTTGGATTTGGATTTTTAAAGACTTATATTATGGTATTAGATATGTATTAAACATATATATTTGTGTAATATGATATTTTGTGTGACCATTCACTATGGGACTCTAAAAGGTTTTAGTTAGTTTAGTTTTATCTTATGCTCTCTCTGTGTATATCGTATGTACTATCTTCCAACGTCTCGCCATTTTGGGACTTCATGTATAGCTATGGGGTCCCAAAAAGGCGTGTTGTTACATCTGGTATCAGAGCATAGATTATAGGATTAGTAACGTATTGAGAGAGAATACTTGAATATTTCATAAGATATATAACATAAAAGAGCTAAATTTAATATCTGTAAGTACACTGTAGCCTACTCCCATCTCTAATTATCTATTGAGTAGTTGCTAATGGATCTAGTTTATAAATAACTGAAACATGAATAACTGATAGAAAACTGAATAGGGAATAATGCTGGTGGAGTTAATACCGGAGTAGGTGCTAGTACCTAGATGTCAATGAGATTCCTGGGATGAACTTACCCATTTGGTTCCGTAGGTATCTTAAAGAAACTGCTCACTCTAGTACTACTACCACCTCTACCAAACTAGCTGTTGCAATCGAAGATGTGGTTGCTGTTCCACCACCGAATGTTGACTTCATGAAACTCTGCAAAAAAAAATCCAACTTAGATGGGAAGACGTATAGAGGGATAGAATCATATGCATTAACTAAGACATGGCTAAATAGCCATAAGAAGATATTCGGTTTTTTGGGAATAAGTGATGCGACTAAGAGGTAGTTGGTAGTTTTTCATTTACAGGAAAAGGTAGAAAATTGGTGGAAGATTGTTATAGCCGACATGGAAGATAATTCCATTACTTGGGCGATTTTCAAAAAGGAAGTTTGAGACAAAATTCATTTCTAGAGCTAAGAAGGGAATGTTGTTGGTGGAGTTTATTCTGCTTAAACAGGGAGAAATGACCATAAGGAATATATGAAAAAATACAATGAGTTGCCAAATTCACATTTGTATTGATTAATACCCAAAAGAAGAAGGCTAAAAAACTTGCTAAGGTGTTAAATTACCTATAGAAGGAGTTGACTTTGAAAGCAATACCATTGGGGTGACTTATGAAAAATTGGTTGAGGGTGCTTTGTGGAATGTTATGGGTGGAAATGTGAACAAGGAACAAGTATCAAATGGAGATCAGAACAAGCATAAAAATGAAGGACCGCAAGGTGGGAATAATAAGAAACAAGTTACTATATTTAGGAGGTGTAATAATATAGGGCACATAACTAAGAACTGTGTGATGAACCTTCAGAAGGGAACAAAGTGTCATAAGTATGGTTACTGGAAAAGGAGTTTTGGTTGTTTATCATCTTTATCTTCTATATCTCTTCCATTAAAGTCACGAAGGTAGATATTATTGGTTGTTCTAGGCTATAAGAACTTGTTAATACCTTGTACTAGTGATTCTCGATCAAATAATCAATAAAATACAGTGGACGTAGGATAGAGATTGCCGAACCACTTTAAAAATCTTATTATTCTTACTGATTTTAACATACTTTCTGTTGATCTAAATTTTTCTATAGGTCTTTGGGTGTTGATCCATTTTTGATGTCAATGGGTATATTACCTTCACCTATATACGAACGTATAATCTCATAGGTCCTACAGTTGGACATGCTCAGATCGATACAATGAATAGACAACTACTGGTAGCCTATTTTAGAGAGCAGACTTCTGTTGTGCAACATTACTGACCCACATCCCAAACCATACTGATAACTAAGTCATATTTAATTAGTCTAAGTTATTTAATGATTCAAAAATTCACACTAGTCATAAACACATACTTGAGGCTATACAAATTTTTATTTAATTACCATGCCTCCTATGTTCAACTGCCAATATTCAATTATTTTTATAACTTACTTCTTATTTCACTAATGCCTTTGAATGTCATTACCACTCATGTGACTACCACCCTATACCTTCAGTACCTAGTATACCTATGTAATGCACTGTGGAGGTATCCATTCGTGCAGGAATGTAGCCAAGGGTCCAAGCATAAAATCTTTAAAACATCTTACAATGTATAGAAAAAATATAATATAATAGATGTAAAACAGGCAAGATAGTGATATAACCAAATGAACCATAAATAAGAGAATCAGAGTGCATTAGGTTCACAGACTATACAAAAAGTGAAATAAAGAGTTTATACATAACAAATCTCCAAAATAAACTCTAAAACTGTCTTTTAGAATACAAGTATTGACATAGCGCCATAGTACCGCTCGATGGAATATAAGTGATAGTAAACTCCAAGTATAGTATTATGAAAGAGCAGCCACTTGCTAGCACTCTATACAGCACTATGCACTTTCTAGACCTGTTATCCCTAATATACTCATTTAAGAGTACACGATATAATAAAAAGCAAAGCATAAAACCTTGGGTCAAATGATAGTCTGGTGTGAATGATACAACATCTCAAAATACTATAAAAACCATGTGGTAAATAAGGGCATATGGTATGAAGACACACACTTGACCTATCCCTGTAACCAAAGAGTTAGCATGTAAGGAATGGAATATGTTACTCTATAAATATCATAATGGCACACTGCAAACTAAGTATAATGACGGGTGTCCAGGTATCCCTATCCCCAATACTCATCTCCAGTGACATCCCCAGAGTGATAGACCACAGAAAATAACAAGCAAAGCAACCATAACATCCATCAAACAATCCTCACTATCACTCAATGTGCTTTAGATATACGAAAATTTGTATGGCCTTTCCGATGTCAGGAACTAATGGAAATCACGGTTTTCAGTGTACTAGCCTCTAGGCTGAAGTTGAAACTAGAAAAAATCCACCGTTCCATGGTATACGAAGCAAAACGAATGACCTGGGTAACCAAACAAAGTACCCATGGGGGCCTCCATAATACCCTTGCTATTAAGTACAATAGAAAACAATTCGAATATCAATGATCTCTTAGCATGCATATCTAAGTCCTTTCCTTGCTCCATCGAGTTTCCATTATCCTCAAGGAACTATTCCACATTTGTCCATTCCATGATAGAACTATCCAACATTCTACCCACATGTCACCTTTCCTGGAACCCTCCCTTCATGGATAACCATTGTCATGAATCTCTTCAACATCGAACCACCATTATCAAAACCGAACTCCATTCACCATCGAGTTGCCATCATCGAAGTCTCGAAGCTATCTTGTAGTCATTCATCCCTATCATTTGGAGTTGCCCATTTCACGCCATATAGCCCATAAGAACCTCGGAACATGCCACGAAGAAATCTCTAAAGTATCGTGTAACAACCCGGAATTTTTGACAGCATATTTTAATAAATAGTTAATCTAATATACTTATACAATGAAACTGAAATAATAATGTTTAAAATCAACAAATATAGCAATATTAAACATAAACATTTATATCATAAGTATAAGCTATAATTATGAATATAAACTGTAACTGGGGATACAAAATATGTTTAGCCGAAATATGAAATACATTTCTTTATGCATAATCTATAACATTCCTATGTGCAACAATCAAATGTCTTGTCCAGAAAACAAAAATAAAATAAAATAATATAACACACTTAGATTCATGAGCAAGCTTCTTAAGTAAGACAAGGAAAATTAATTAATGAAGCCACCTGGACATCTATTAAGTATAGGGTAATAATATCAACAAGACAAAATTAATTAATGAAACCACAAATCAATCTTTTCAGCCTACAAATTTTGTACATTAAAATATCTTGCCTAAATTTCATCAACCTGTAACTTTCATCTATATATACCACCCTATCTTTCATTCTCGTTCATACTGAGTTTAAAAAAAAAAAAAAAACAGAAGACAGCAAAAACAAAGGAAGATTTCAGGGAAGTTTCAACTGCAGTTTCTTCAACACCTTACTTCTATTCAAATCGTTTCTGGTGAGTTAACATATTCATTTTAAATCTAAATTTGTATTTTTAGTTAGTAAATAGTAAGTACTTGAATATTGTTGGTATAAGTAACCTTGGTATCTTCTGTTGTTTGAACAAGTACAGGTAGTTGTTTCTTTCAAACTTTGAAATCTGATAAAGGTTAAGCCAAGAAATCTATATAACTTATTCATATAACCATTTGAACTTTGTATTGGGTTAATTCGAGTTTGTTTAGTTTAAACAAAGCCTGCAAACATGATGGAAAGTTTAACAGCATGTTATAATACTGTATTATCAGACTACAGGTAGAAAAAGGGAATCAAAGTTTAAAATACAAATGTTGAAATTTGTAAATCCAATAACATATTTAGTTTTCATAAACATAATTATGATTTTTAACATAAAAATCTTGATTTGTAAGCAAAGGTTAAAAGAGCAGTTTTAAAATGAATCAAAAATGGGTTTTTGTCAATTTAAGGAGATTGAGTTAATTATAATTTCTGGAAATTTACAGGAAGCAAGTTTGTAAACCTTTTGATTCAAGAAAAATATCGAATTATTTCTCAAATGCTTAAATTTTGAGTTTGAATCACAAATAGGGTTTACTGCCTACATTTTCTAGGCTCTGTAAAATATTGATTTCGGTATCATCATGAAACCGAGTGAAGCGTGGTTTTTGGTGGAGCTAGAGGGGGATGTGAGTGACGTTCTGGTGAATTTTCATAACCTCCGGTGATGTCTGGTGGCCGCGCGATTGATTTAACAGTGGAGTTGTTGTCGCATATTCGAGCACCAGGTCGTATTTTTGTTTCCATCTTGGAATCGAAATCTGGGTTTAGATTTGGGTTCTAAGGGTGTTTTGTGGTTTGTGGGGATGGTCGCCAGTCGCCGCAGGGGAGGCGAGCCGCCGTGCATGTGCACGGTGGCGAGGTGATGGTCGATGATTAGGGGAGACGTCGCGTGCCCGTGTTTTTCTGGTGTTGCCTCGAGTTTGACTTCGGGTTGCCTCTGGGTCGTTCCCGTGATTTGTTTCTGTCGTGTTTTTATAACTTCAACTTAAACTTAAAAAAAAGTATAACTGGAAGAAGAAGAACAGGGAAAGGGTGAGAGAGAGGGACACGAGAGAGAGACGAGGGAAAACTCGAGTTTTCTCGAGTGAGGAACGACGCGTCTCGGTGCTTTCCAATGGACGTGTATACTGATTTTTACAAGTGTGTAACTATGTAATTAAACAATTATTAATTAATTAAGTTAGTATTTTAATTAAAGATTGATTTAGGTAGATATGTAAGGAATAGGTGATTAACAGTTAGTAGTTAGAAGGTTAATTGACAAATGATAATTAACTTAAGTGATTAATTAAGATTAATTAATTAATTAAATTAATAATAATTAGTTAATTTAAGTAATTTGTAATTAATTTTTAATAAGTAAGTTAATAAGTAACAAGAATCAATCAATTAATTAATTGAGAACTTAAGTAACAGTTAATGGATAAAAGTTCATTAATTAAATAAGTAATTCATTTTAAATAAGTAAGGTATTAATTAATAATTAATAATTAAGAATAAACTAATTAACTGAGTAACTAAGTAACAGTTAATGAATAGAAGTTAATTAATTACATAATTAATTAAAGATTAGATAATTAATGAATTCATAATTAATGATTAACTAATTGACTAATTGATCATTAATAAGTTAATTAAACAATAATTAATTAATTAAACAGGATAAAATAGTTTATGCTTAAACAATAAATTAAGTAAAGTAAAACCAAATTGTTTGGTATGCTTTAATGCTTCTGTTTGATTGACTTTAATATCTGTTATGTTAATTCTTGATATTAAATTGAACTGTTAAGTTAAATAGACAACTTGGCCCTTAAAATGGCGTTTGGATCCGATGAGACCGGGATCGGCAAAATCAATTTTGATTCTCCAAAAACCACATCGATCCAAATTAAACGATAGGTCGTGACTTATCAATTGGAGATCGAGATGGTGTTTCAGAATGCAAGGGTTATCGTCGTTAACTCTGAGGGTGATTCCAATACGGGTGTAACGAGATAATGCCTTCGGTTTCGTTCGAACCCGGAACGAACTTGTATGGATTGAATGCTTTCAACACATCGTCAGGCGGACAATGAGCATTCTAAGATTAATGTTCAAATAAAGGTAATCGCAGCCTCAATGTAACAACCCTAGTTTCAGCCAGTTATTTTATTTATTTTATTTAATTTATTTTCAATTTTAAATAATATATTTTATAAATTGGGTTTAACAATATAGTTAAATATTTAAAATTTGAGATATATTTTGAGAAATTTTATATGTCAATAAACTTAAATAATAACTGTAAAATTTTAAGCTAGAATTGAACCGTTAAATTTCGCGTTTGAAAGACGCGTGATTTATAGGGTAAAAAGTGACGTTATAAAACGTGTGTTTTCAAAATGTTATTTTTGTGAAAATTTTTGATATTTTAGACTGCGTCTGTTTAACGCAGTGTAAAAATAATATTTTCAAATTTTTCTGAAGAAAATTTTTGGTCAGTGATTTTAAGACGGACGTTGGTTCGTTTTAAAGGACCGTTGTTTTATATAATTTTTGACATACGTTAAATTTTAACTGACTACATAGAAACGTAACGTTAACATTTAAAAATTATCAATCTAAAATCAAGGAAAGATTTAACTAAATTTAATCACAACATCTTTCAAACCGTTCAAACTTTCCTCTTTATTTCTTTCTCTCGGCAGTTTCAAATTGCATCTTGTACACGTTCTTTTCTAACTGAAACATGCACATCCATCTACCTCTATCTCATTTGTGGCCAAGCTGACATCATTCACGCATCAATGAATTAAAGAAACCCTGAAACAAATGCTTGAAGATATAAATATACGATTTAAATATAACTGAAATCTTGCATCAACCTTCCCCTTAACTTCAGCATTCAGTTATAAAAGCTTGTATCACGCAAGCTATTTAACACATGATCAATCTTCCCTTCATCAAAGTTTACATTTTTGAGAACTGATGAGAATGAATTCTCGGCCATTAATACAAATAAAACTGACCAAGCTAACTTTATGCAAATGAATAAATCAGTAACCCACTCATTCCTTTCCTCTGCCTTCATCTCATCAATCACGCATCAATATATCAACCCATTCTTTTATCTATGCATTCAAAATCAAGCTTTGATCTCGCAAGTCTCTCTATGATCAGTTTTAAAAATCAAGCAACCATTATTCTTTCAAAGTTTAAGCATTTACATAGCCTTCAATATTCGAAACTGCTAAGATTTAGTATGCTTGAAATTTAGGCAATTGAAACATTGGCTCGGCCTTAAATCAAGCTCTGCCTTTATATCTCACCATTCACTGCCTTGTTCGAGTAATCAGACATTTATTTGGAAAACTGCTAGATCAATTTGCTCGAAAAAATTTTCCAGAGTTATTGCATAAGTAACTGCTTTGATTCCTCTGCATGTATCAAGTCTTTGCCTATATATTTTGCATCTCTCTCTTCATATTCTTCTGCAAAGTCCGGTTCAATTCTTTTGCTCAAAGTTCAGGTAATCATCTTGCTTTCTTTTTCATATCCTATGTATTTCTATCTCTTGACTTGCTCGGCCATACCATTTTGGTATAAGTTTTATGTGTACTGTCCTTAGCTTCACTGATTGACATATAAGATGATGTGAAACCTAGGCAAATCCATAGTTGATAACTAATCTGATGAGAACATGATGTCAGTCAGGCTAAGTTCAGACTCACCACCATTTCAGTCTGCACACATACTAGATGTAGCACTGATAGCATGAGTGGTAGGAGCATGTAGGACTGAAGGCTAGGTGGATGTTGTGATGTTGTTGAATATCTGATAGCTGAAGTAAGGTGAAGAGGCAGATCTGGAAAGGCAGACTTGGTTAGACCTGGAAGGTGTTTAAGTGGTGAGTATGAGTTGTTTTGTTATTCCAGTAATGCAAGCTTTGGCAGTTGAGATAAGTTGGCAGTAAAGTTGAAGGGGGAGAGGGGTGAAACTGCTGTGCATGTCTAAGTGTGCACGTGCACAGAGCATGCACACAAAGATGGATGAAGTCTGACACCATAACTTGGTATGGGAGGTGGATAGACTAGTGGAGGCAGTGGTAGGAGGTAGCAGGGGCAGGGAAGGCCAGAGAAGGAAGAGTGCCTGGAAAAATATGTGATTCAATCATTTCCAGACATGACTCGAAGCAAGGCTAAATTTACCCGAAGCAGACCAGATTATGACTCGAAAAATACCTGATCTGTCTCGAAGCAAAAGGTAAAGAGACTCGGGTAAAGTGAAGTGTTGGTCTGGTGGCAGTGAAATCTGATATTTATTTGAGATTTTTTTTTTTTTTTTTTTTTTTTGTAATCATTGAAAAAGAAAAAAAAAAAAAAGAAAAAAAAAAAATGATGAAACTGATGAATAGGTATGGGATAGGCATGAACAAGTTAGGGTGCACTCATATTCATTTTTGCAAATCGTATTTAGGAAAAATTTTTGGTCGAGCAAGTCAAAATTTCTCTTTCTTATCTCTGAATTTTTCGTTGACCATAAAATCTAAGTCACGTTCCTATATTTTTGAAATTTGTTCTAGATCTAAATCTAGGCGACGCCCGCAAAATTTGACTGTTATTCTCTGTCAGTCTGTACCAGTAAATTTTCAATTTTGAATTCGAATTTGCTGCAACACCCAGGTGAGTATTTCTCACCAGACATACGTATTTATATTTCGTAAATTATTACAAGTGTATGTGTAAATTTGTATTTCACTATTATCTGTCTGTAGTGTAATATAGAATGATAAACCCCATTAAACTGACACCCCATCAGTTATTTATATGTTATATGATATCTGCAGTTATATTATGTTATTATTTACTGTTTAAATCACACTGCAAGTTCCCTGTTATATATATATTGTTATGGCTAAAATGATAGGCCTAATTGATTATTATTGTTCACCTATTCTGTTAACTGTGTAAATTATCTTGGGATTGCGGGTTCGAAATGATAGAACCCGGAATTGTGTAAATATCGGATTGAAATGATATAGATCCGTTTCACTTGACCTAGGCTAGAAAATCTTATACAGGCCCGTGGTTTATATATATTATTTTCTGGAAATATTTTAAATTATTTTTAAGAAATTGAGGATATTCTAGTAAAACTTTTATAATGTTTTAAATGTTAAAAATAAATAAATATAGAATAAAATTTTAGTATAACTTGTTCCAAAAATTCTGGAGTTTTGAAAGAATAAGATTTAAATTTAGAAAATTATATATATATATATAACAAGTTATATTTAGAAATAGATTTTAAATCTAAAAATCTACAACAGCATTTAAATGCTATCTTTTGAAATTTGACTAGGTTAAACTCATAACTTTAGACAGCATTTCCTGAATGCTGTAGAAATTAAGATGGATTTATTTGAAATTCTATAGAAATTTTGAGAATAAGTTAAACTTTGGAATTTAAATATGTAATAAATAAAAGAATCTAGAATTTAGCTTGGATAGATTTAAAAGAAAAATATGATTTCTATTATAAAAGAAATAAATTCCAAATTTGATTGAATAAATTGAAATGGTATATTTTTAAAGAAAATGTTTAAATCAAGGATTTGAAAAATTTAAGGTATTTGAAATATATATTGATTTGGAAAAATAAATACCATTTTTCAAACTATAACTACGGGTTATAATAACGTTTGGTTGGCAAAGAGACCGGGATCGGATATGGACATACTCTCTGTCGATACCGAAAACCACTTTGACAACCGTGTACGCGGTGGAGATTCCAGAATGAAGTAGGATGGTGGGGGCGGTTTCTTGAAAGGTATATACGTGGACCCGACTCCCGTGAGTTGGCATAAGGTGGCTAAAACAGGAGCGATTCTCGGATTAATGAGGTAGCTCCTCTGATCGAACGCACTTCTTCGTTTGCCATTCTATTACTCTTGTGATTGTTTTGGTGCGCACCTTTGATTTGGGAGTGTTGTTCGAGGTGGGCGGTTGCTGCGGCTTCGCTTTACCACCGGTCCGGATAGCAATTGGTATATCTACCCTGGCATTGCCTAGTTGTGCCGTGTCACCTACCATATCGAGCCTTGTACGAGTTTGGTTTTCTCCCGTAGCCCGTGTGGTATCCTCTAGTTGCTTCCCGATCAGGAGGAGCTATGATATTGGATGGACTACTGGGACTATTACGTGTTAAGGGCTATATGGGTAACCCCTTAACGCTATTAAAAAGTAAGTTTATTTTAATATAGACACTATTATAATAGCGCAATATACTATATAGTAAATAGTTTAACGGATCCTTAGAGGATGGGCGATCCCAAGCATCCTTTAAGTTACTTGCTCTTTACATTACAGTACACTTGATTTAGCTTACATTATATAAGTATGTATGTCCTGACTCGAGTGTTTTGTTTTATTGTATGCTCGGGTCAGCCTGAGTTGCAGATTCAGCTTTTTTTTCTGGAGCTAGGACTAGATCACTCTTGCTAGTTGGAAGCTTCTTCGTCTTTATCTATTTTGTAATTCAAGACATTTTGGAAGACTATGTTTTATTATGGCTTAAAAATTTGTATTAAAGTTTTGAACAATGTATTTCTGTTTGTAAAAGTTTCCAGTGGCTTCATGAACCACTTAGTATTTTATATTCCGCTGTGAGATTCTGATATCTGTGTCTGTGATTCTGTGTATTTGGTTTCATTTGTTCCTTAGCTATATTTACAATCTATTATTTTGAACTATTCCAGCTCGACAATTATCATATTTGTCGAATTCGAATGGCACAAAATAGTGGGTCGTTACAGTTGGTATCAGAGCCAGGTTTATCCATAGCTAAGGAACAAAAAAAAAAAAAAAAAAACTCATTAGAGATAGAGTAGCAATACTCTAGAATGAGTGAAGTCAAATTCCGGAATCTTTTCTTGTGAGAGAACGTATTTTAAAGGTATAAAATGATTTTCAAAAAGATTTTAAAAGAAGTATTTTAGTATAAAAACTTCGTGTTTTAAAATAAGTTTTCCAAACCCTTCTGCCTTCTCTTCATCGTTATATTCGAGCTTTTGTAAATTGCTTAGACTTTGTCTTATCCTAGAATATCTTGATTTTTCCCTCTGTCCTTAGAATTCATTCTTGACCTTTCAGGATGAATAGGAGAAACAATCGAGGTCGAGGGCAAGCTGTTCCTCCTCCTGCTGCCCCAGTCCGATTCACTAAATTGTGCAAGGACTATGTTGAGCTAGGTGGCACAAAATTTATGGGAACAGAAACCATCATAGAAGCTCAACAATGGCTTGGGGACTTAGAAAGGATTTTCTCCTGCCTCGAGATTACTAATGCCCAGCAGAGGCAACTCGCAGCTTGGCAGATGAAAGGTGCTGCCTTGAATTGGTGGCTATCTATTACTGCTCAAACAAATGAGGCTGACCTCACTTGGGAGCAATTTAGGTATCTGTTGGTTGTCAAAATTCAGATTTGAAATTCTATTTTTGAATCTATCTTTTAATCTCTTATCGTGCTTTAGGGAGGCCTTCTTGGCCAAGTGGATGCCCGAAGCGGGCAAGTCCCAGCTATACCGCGAATTCATGGATCTAAAGCAAGGCAGTATGACCTTCACAGAATATGAGAGGAAGTTTAATGAACTCTCACAGTATGGCCTGAACCTGATTGACACCCCGCTCAAGTTGAATGAGAAGTTTATCGCTGGAGCTCGACCCGAGTTCTACGATCGACTCATTACTCATGTGCATGGGTCATTCACGGCATTGATGGATATGGCTCTCAGGTATGAGAACCCTACCTCTAAGGCCACTCCTGCTGTTTCTTCTGCATCAGCCCAGTCCTCTGGAAATTCAAGGAAGAGGAAGTCAAATTTCTACCGCAATAAGAGGAACAAGACTCAAGGGCTAGGTTCATCATCATCTTCTGCATCTGCAAGGCCACCTGTAGATCTGTCTACCATTACTTGCTACCGATGCGACCAGAAAGGACACTACGCTAATAGTTGTCCTACCTTGGGTGCTTCCATTCCACCACCTGCTCAGTTTGCCAGGAGGGATCTATGCCACATCTGCCTCCAGCCAGGACATTACAAGAAGGATTGTCCCACTCGGAAGAGGGGCACAACATCCGGAGTCTTTGCAGTAACTGCTGCATCTTCTACAGCTCCGCAGCCTGCACCTGCACCAGCTCCAGCTCCAGATGATTCTCAAGGTACTCTTCAGGGATCTTTTACTTTGTTCAAATTACCTGTTCGAGTTTTATTCGATACCGGAGCTTCCCACAGCTTCATTTCATCCGATCTCTGTAATAGATTTGAACATCGCCTTTCTCCTGAACTTTCTTCTATACCTTTATGTGTCTCAAACCCTATCGGTGGTCCTGCGAACCTTAGTAAAGTGTGTAGGGATGTGAAGCTCCTCCATTCCCAACAATGCTTCACTGGAGACTTTTATGTTTTGGGTTTCGACGCTTTCGATCTTCTGCTCGGAGGCGATTGGTTAGATAAGCATGATGCAAAGATATCTTGTAGTTCTCGGACTGTTGCTCTTAAAGATGATATTGGGAATCCTTTAAAGATCCAGTGTAAGTGGCCTCAAGAGTTTGCTGGTAGTTTCATCTATTCTTTAGACACTTTCCCGGATGATATCCATTCTACCCCTGTAGTCAAACTATTCCCCGACGTGTTTGGTGAAGTCATTTCTCTACCTCCAAAACGGGAAATTGATTTCCGTATCGACCTTATTCCGGGAGCACGACCTGTAGTCCTTCCACCTAGAAGAATGGCACCCCGGGAAAAGAGCGAATTAAGGAATCAGATTCAAGACTTATCTTCCAAAGGTCTGATTAGACCTAGCTTCTCTGAATGGGGAGCAGCTGTTGTCTTTGTCACAAAATCTGATGGTTCTCTCAGGATGTGTGTTGATTATAGAGAACTCAACAAGCTTACCATGAAGAACAGATATCCTATGCCCCGCATAAACGATATGTTCGATCAACTCTATGGAGCAACTGTTTTCTCTCAGCTTGATTTAGCCACAGGTTTCCATCAGCTAAGAATTGCTGAGGAAAGCATTCCCAAAACTGCTTTTAGAACGGAGAATGGTTTCTTTGAATGGCTAGTTATGCCTTTTGGCTTGACAAATGCCCCTGCTTTCTTCGTCGACTTGATGAACCGAGTTTTCCGCGATGTGCTCAATAAATTTGTCCTTGTCTTTATTGATGACATCCTTGTTTTCTCCAAGTCTGAGGAAGAACATAGAGTTCATTTGAAGTATGTTTTAGAGACTCTTCGGAACCACCAATTGAAGGCTAAGTTCTCTAAATGCCATTTCTGGGAAGAAGAAGTCCGATTCCTTGGGCATATTGTCTCTAAAGAAGGAGTTTCTGTTGATCCAGTCAAGATTGCTACAATCCAAGATTGGGAAGAACCAAAGACTCCCACCGATATCCGCAGTTTTCTAGGCCTTGCCGGTTACTATCGAAGATTCATTGAGAATTTTGCTCGGATTTCGGCTCCTCTGACTGCTCTAACTCGGAAGAATGTCAGGTTTGTATGGAGCAGTAAGTGTAAAGCTGCTTTCCAGGAATTAAAAGATAAGCTCACCTCCGCACCAGTACTTACTGTACCAAACGGAAGTGAAAGATTAACGGTATTCACCGATGCTTGTCGAGAAGGATTGGGAGCAGTGTTGATGCAAGATGGGAGAGTAATTGCTTATGCTAGTCGTCAGCTGAAGACACATGAAGCTAATTACGCTGCCCACGATTTAGAATTGCTGGCTGTTGTATTTGCTTTGAAGCTTTGGAGACACCATCTCTTGGGAGCTAAGTTTGATCTGTTCACCGATCATAAATCTTTGAAATATATCTTTACCCAGAAAGATCTAAATCAAAGACAGGTGCGATGGCTCGAGTTCCTTGCTGCATATGACCTCGACATCAACTATACTCCTGGGAAAGCCAATGTAGTGGCAGATGCGCTAAGCAGGAAGAAATCTTTGTTATGTCAGATTTTTGTATCTTCCCCTCTTTTGGATCGTATCGTGGCTAAACAAGATGAAGACGAGATGCTTAGGCGTATAAAGGGAAGTGTTCGTAGCAGAATTGGTGGTAATAGCTCTGATGGAAAGGGAGCTCAGATCGATGATAAAGGAGTTTTAAGGATAAATGGAAGGATTTGTGTGCCGAATGTTGACGGTTTGAGGCAGGAATTACTTCGGGAACATCATCAGTCCCGACTTTCTATCCATCCTGGCGTAGCTAAAATGTATCAGGATTTGAAGAAGCTATACTGGTGGAAGGGTATGAAGCGAGATGTCTCCATCTTTGTCAGTAGATGTGCGACTTGCCAGCAAGTTAAGGCAGACCATCAGAAAACACCCGGTTTGTTGCAGCCTTTGGAGATTCCAAACTGGAAGTGGGAACAAGTTTCTATGGATTTTATTGATGGATTGCCGAGATCCCGGAGAGGAAATGAAAGCATCTGGGTTATTGTGGATAGACTGACTAAGTCCGCTCATTTTATTCCAGTCAGATCCACCCGCACAGCTTCGAGTTTATCTGAGATTTATATGAGGGAGATTGTTCGTCTCCATGGCGTTCCTCTTAGCATTGTTTGCGATCGAGACCCTATTTTCACTAGTCAGTTTTGGAAAGCGTTCCAAGAGTCCTTGGGTACTCGTTTGAACCTGAGCACCGCTTATCACCCACAAACTGACGGTCAGACTGAAAGGGTAAATCAGATTCTAGAAGACCTTCTTCGTGCTTGCATCTTGGACTATGGAGGATATTGGGAAGACCATCTTCATCTTGTGGAATTCACCTATAACAACAGTTATCAGGCTAGTCTTAAGATGTCCCCTTTTGCTGCTCTATACGGGAAACCGTGTAGATCTCCTTCGTGTTGGATTGAGTCTGGTAATCGTCTAGTTCTTGGTCCTGAGATGATTCTAGAAGCTTCAGAGAAGGTAGAGGAGATTAAGAGGAGATTAAAGGTTGCTCAAGATAGACAAAAGAAGTACGCTGATCGGCGTAGAAGGAAATTGGAGTTTGATGTTGGTGATTTGGTATTTCTGAAAATCTCTCCTTTAAAGAATGTAGTCCGGTTTGGTCGAAGAGGAAAGCTAGCCCCTAGATTCATCGGTCCATTCCGTATTTTGGAGAGGATTGGGTCTCTCGCTTATCGACTCGATCTACCCGAGAGATTTGCCGGAATTCACAATGTCTTCCATGTATCCCACCTTCGCCGCTGTCTTCACGACCCATCTTTAGTCATCCAGCCTACTGCTCTCGATGGTCTGGAC
Organism: Allium cepa; assembly: GCA_030765085.1. NCBI lineage: Eukaryota > Viridiplantae > Streptophyta > Magnoliopsida > Asparagales > Amaryllidaceae > Allium > Allium cepa. The sequence goes on along the minus strand of CM060939.1, from coordinate 412,375,055 downwards.
ATCGAGCCTGATTTGACTATGGAAAGGAAGCCACTTCGTATCGTCGATCAAGGTACGAAACAGCTCAGAAGAAAATCAGTCCCATTGGTCAAAGTGCAGTGGAGCACTGATGGGCGAGATTGCACATGGGAAACGGAGGAGAGCATCCGTGCTTCAAATCCAGAACTATTCGTTTAAGGTACCTATCTATCTAGCTTATTCTTCCTTTGTTCTTTTTCTTTCGTTCCTTTTCGAGGACGAAAAGTTCTTAAGTGGGGGAGATTGTAACAACCCTAGTTTCAGCCAGTTATTTTATTTATTTTATTTAATTTATTTTCAATTTTAAATAATATATTTTATAAATTGGGTTTAACAATATAGTTAAATATTTAAAATTTGAGATATATTTTGAGAAATTTTATATGTCAATAAACTTAAATAATAACTGCAAAATTTTAAGCTAGAATTGAACCGTTAAATTTCGCGTTTGAAAGACGCGTGATTTATAGGGTAAAAAGTGACGTTATAAAACGTGTGTTTTCAAAATGTTATTTTTGTGAAAATTTTTGATATTTTAGACTGCGTCTGTTTAACGCAGTGTAAAAATAATATTTTCAAATTTTTCTGAAGAAAATTTTTGGTCAGTGATTTTAAAACGGACGTTGGTTCGTTTTAAAGGACCGTTGTTTTATATAATTTTTGACATACGTTAAATTTTAACTGACTACATAGAAACGTAACGTTAACATTTAAAAATTATCAATCTAAAATCAAGGAAAGATTTAACTAAATTTAATCACAACATCTTTCAAACCGTTCAAACTTTCCTCTTTATTTCTTTCTCTCGGCAGTTTCAAATTGCATCTTGTACACGTTCTTTTCTAACTGAAACATGCACATCCATCTACCTCTATCTCATTTGTGGCCAAGCTGACATCATTCACGCATCAATGAATTAAAGAAACCCTGAAACAAATGCTCGAAGATATAAATATACGATTTAAATATAACTGAAATCTTGCATCAACCTTCCCCTTAACTTCAGCATTCAGTTATAAAAGCTTGTATCACGCAAGCTATTTAACACATGATCAATCTTCCCTTCATCAAAGTTTACATTTTTGAGAACTGATGAGAATGAATTCTCGGCCATTAATACAAATAAAACTGACCAAGCTAACTTTATGCAAATGAATAAATCAGTAACCCACTCATTCCTTTCCTCTGCCTTCATCTCATCAATCACGCATCAATATATCAACCCATTCTTTTATCTATGCATTCAAAATCAAGCTTTGATCTCGCAAGTCTCTCTATGATCAGTTTTAAAAATCAAGCAACCATTATTCTTTCAAACTTTAAGCATTTACATAGCCTTCAATATTCGAAACTGCTAAGATTTGGTATGCTTGAAATTTAGGCAATTGAAACATTGGCTCGGCCTTAAATCAAGCTCTGCCTTTATATCTCACCATTCACTGCCTTGTTCGAGTAATCAGACATTTATTTGGAAAACTGCTAGATCAATTTGCTCGAAAAAATTTTCCAGAGTTATTGCATAAGTAACTGCTTTGATTCCTCTGCATGTATCAAGTCTTTGCCTATATATTTTGCATCTCTCTCTTCATATTCTTCTGCAAAGTCCGGTTCAATTCTTTTGCTCAAAGTTCAGGTAATCATCTTTCTTTCTTTTTCATATCCTATGTATTTCTATCTCTTGACTTGCTCGGCCATACCATTTTGGTATAAGTTTTATGTGTACTGTCCTTAGCTTCACTGATTGACATATAAGATGATGTGAAACCTAGGCAAATCCATAGTTGATAACTAATCTGATGAGAACATGATGTCAGTCAGGCTAAGTTCAGACTCACCACCATTTCAGTCTGCACACATACTAGATGTAGCACTGATAGCATGAGTGGTAGGAGCATGTAGGACTGAAGGCTAGGTGGATGTTGTGATGTTGTTGAATATCTGATAGCTGAAGTAAGGTGAAGAGGCAGATCTGGAAAGGCAGACTTGGTTAGACCTGGAAGGTGTTTAAGTGGTGAGTATGAGTTGTTTTGTTATTCCAGTAATGCAAGCTTTGGCAGTTGAGATAAGTTGGCAGTAAAGTTGAAGGGGGAGAGGGGTGAAACTGCTGTGCATGTCTAAGTGTGCACGTGCACAGAGCATGCACACAAAGATGGATGAAGTCTGAAACCATAACTTGGTATGGGAGGTGGATAGACTAGTGGAGGCAGTGGTAGGAGGTAGCAGGGGCAGGGAAGGCCAGAGAAGGAAGAGTGCCTGGAAAAATATGTGATTCAATCATTTCCAGACATGACTCGAAGCAAGGCTAAATTTACCCGAAGCAGACCAGATTATGACTCGAAGAAATACCTGATCTGTCTCGAAGCAAAAGGTAAAGAGACTCGGGTAAGGTGAAGTGTTGGTCTGGTGGCAGTGAAATCTGATATTTATTTGAGATTTTTTTTTTTTTTTTTTTTTGTAATCATTGAAAAAGAAAAAAAAAAAGAAAAGAAAAAAAAAATGATGAAACTGATGAATAGGTATGGGATAGGCATGAACAAGTTAGGGTGCACTCATATTCATTTTTGCAAATCGTATTTAGGAAAAATTTTTGGTCGAGCAAGTCAAAATTTCTCTTTCTTATCTCTGAATTTTTCGTTGACCATAAAATCTAAGTCACGTTCCTATATTTTTGAAATTTGTTCTAGATCTAAATCTAGGCGACGCCCGCAAAATTTGACTGTTATTCTCTGTCAGTCTGTACCAGTAAATTTTCAATTTTGAATTCGAATTTGCTGCAACACCCAGGTGAGTATTTCTCACCAGACATACGTATTTATATTTCGTAAATTATTACAAGTGTATGTGTAAATTTGTATTTCACTATTATCTGTCTGTAGTGTAATATAGAATGATAAACCCCATTAAACTGACACCCCATCAGTTATTTATATGTTATATGATATCTGCAGTTATATTATGTTATTATTTACTGTTTAAATCACACTGCAAGTTCCCTGTTATATATATATTGTTATGGCTAAAATGATAGGCCTAATTGATTATTATTGTTCACCTATTCTATTAACTGTGTAAATTATCTTGGGATTGCGGGTTCGAAATGATAGAACCCGGAATTGTGTAAATATCGGATTGAAATGATATAGATCCGTTTCACTTGACCTAGGCTAGAAAATCTTATACAGGCCCGTGGTTTATATATATTATTTTCTGGAAATATTTTAAATTATTTTTAAGAAATTGAGGATATTCTAGTAAAACTTTTATAATGTTTTAAATGTTAAAAATAAATAAATATAGAATAAAATTTTAGTATAACTTGTTCCAAAAATTCTGGAGTTTTGAAAGAATAAGATTTAAATTTAGAAAATTATATATATATATATAACAAGTTATATTTAGAAATAGATTTTAAATCTAAAAATCTACAACAGCATTTAAATGCTATCTTTTGAAATTTGACTAGGTTAAACTCATAACTTTAGACAGCATTTCCTGAATGCTGTAGAAATTAAGATGGATTTATTTGAAATTCTATAGAAATTTTGAGAATAAGTTAAACTTTGGAATTTAAATATGTAATAAATAAAAGAATCTAGAATTTAGCTTGGATAGATTTAAAAGAAAAATATGATTTCTATTATAAAAGAAATAAATTCCAAATTTGATTGAATAAATTGAAATGGTATATTTTTAAAGAAAATGTTTAAATCAAGGATTTGAAAAATTTAAGGTATTTGAAATATATATTGATTTGGAAAAATAAATACCATTTTTCAAACTATAACTACGGGTTATAATAACGTTTGGTTGGCAAAGAGACCGGGATCGGATATGGACATACTCTCTGTCGATACCGAAAACCACTTTGACAACCGTGTACGCGGTGGAGATTCCAGAATGAAGTAGGATGGTGGGGGCGGTTTCTTGAAAGGTATATACGTGGACCCGACTCCCGTGAGTTGGCATAAGGTGGCTAAAACAGGAGCGATTCTCGGATTAATGAGGTAGCTCCTCTGATCGAACGCACTTCTTCGTTTGCCATTCTATTACTCTTGTGATTGTTTTGGTGCGCACCTTTGATTTGGGAGTGTTGTTCGAGGTGGGCGGTTGCTGCGGCTTCGCGTTACCACCGGTCCGGATAGCAATTGGTATATCTACCCTGGCATTGCCTAGTTGTGCCGTGTCACCTACCATATCGAGCCTTGTACGAGTTTGGTTTTCTCCCGTAGCCCGTGTGGTATCCTCTAGTTGCTTCCCGATCAGGAGGAGCTATGATATTGGATGGACTACTGAGACTATTACGTGTTAAGGGCTATATGGGTAACCCCTTAACGCTATTAAAAAGTAAGTTTATTTTAATATAGACACTATTATAATAGCGCAATATACTATATAGTAAATAGTTTAACGGATCCTTAGAGGATGGGCGATCCCAAGCATCCTTTAAGTTACTTGCTCTTTACATTACAGTACACTTGATTTAGCTTACATTATATAAGTATGTATGTCCTGACTCGAGTGTTTTGTTTTATTGTATGCTCGGGTCAGCCTGAGTTGCAGATTCAGCTTTTTTTCTGGAGCTAGGACAAGATCACTCTTGCTAGTTGGAAGCTTCTTCGTCTTTATCTATTTTGTAATTCAAGACATTTTGGAAGACTATGTTTTATTATGGCTTAAAAATTTGTATTAAAGTTTTGAACAATGTATTTCTGTTTGTAAAAGTTTCCAGTGGCTTCATGAACCACTGTAGTATTTTATATTCCGCTGTGAGATTCTGATATCTGTGTCTGTGATTCTGTGTATTTGGTTTCATTTGTTCCTTAGCTATATTTACAATCTATTATTTTGAACTATTCCAGCTCGACAATTATCATATTTGTCGAATTCGAATGGCACAAAATAGTGGGTCGTTACACTCAAGCCTCATCAACCGGGAATGGCTAAAACAGGGGAGATGCAGCAAGGTTAGGTGGGTCATGCCCAAGCAGGACAAGATATTCCCCTGTCTAGATGTCCCTTTTTATTTCGGCTGTGTGGGCAGTTGTTGGCCACAACTGCGGGGTTATCTTGTTCGGGACTGTTCAGTAAGGAATGGTTCCGCCCTTGTGTTGTAGGGGGTCGGGAAGGATCCTCGGTACGGTGATCTAGGCCCCGTACTGTGACGGGCGGTACCCCAGTAGCCCTGCCATTGTTGGAAACCCATTTTCCCTACGAGACCCTACGGTTTTTATTTGTATTACCCACTTTCGTGGCTAATAGCTGGAATTTAATAGATGTAACAATTTCGGCTATTTTCTATTTACTTGAAAACCCTAGACACTATTATAATATCACAGAATTTCCTATAAAATGTTTTGGTTAGCGTAAGGTAAAAACTTACCCGTATTTATTTGTGGGGAGTCTTACGTGATACCTTTATTTTCAAATGATTTTCAAAGTTAAGCAAGTTTAACCTGTTTACTCATACCAGACCCATGTCTGACCCGGAGTTTATATTTTGTTTTTCATAAACTCTTGGGTACTCAAATTTTTATGAGTAGCCAAGTGATAGGTATTTGGGAGTATTGATTTTCTGAAGGAGCTATTTTGGGAGAAGACCAGACATATGTATCTATATATGTAGTTCCGCTATGTAGTTAGTGATGCTATATTTGGGATGTATGTATGGACATGTATGTATATGACAGTTCTATTATATGATATTGTATGACTCTGATGTATATGTAACTATGTAATAGTTATGTGATGTATTATATTTTGTTCCATTCCGCTGTGAGCTTCTGATGTTGTTATTCTTTCTTTCTATTCTTTTCTATTTCTAACACTTTCTTTCTTAATGATGATACGTCTTTCTGGGTTGAGAAAGGCGGGTCGTCACAGCTGGTATCAGAGCGCTAAGTAGAGCGAGTACCTAGGCTCTTGTGTTATATCTATCTTGAGAGTGCGTATTTGTATTTTCATATTATTATATATATATATATATCTAAATTTGTTGAGTTACCTATTCAGGTGACCGACATGAGTTCAGGAAGAAGAGGTAGAGTTAGGGCCAGTACTTCTACGGATAATGGACGGAGTCAAAATGTTAGTGAGGCTGTCAATCCAGTACCGTCCCAAGGTAGTTTTGCCGCTTTATGCAAGGATTTCAAACATCTTGGAGGCCAACCATTCAAAGGTTCGGAGTCAATAATTGAAGTTCAAGAATGGCTACTCTCTTGCGAACGTATTTTCAAGAGCATGAGATTGACTGATGAGCGTAAGAGACATATGACATCGTGGCAACTGCAAGGTGGTGCAGCAGCATGGTGGGATTCAACTATTGCAAATATTTCTGAGGATGACATTTCATGGGACAGATTCAAGGAATTATTTGAAGAGAAGTTTGCGCCAACGGCAGGAAGAACCCAGTTGTATCAGGATTTTCTGTATTTGAAGCAGGGTAGTATGTCCATTTCGGAGTATGAAACTAGATTCAACGAGCTCTCTTGTTATGGACCAGGACATCGATACTCCTCTGAAAAAGAATGAGAAATTTGTGCAAGGGTTGAGACCTGAATTCCATGGAAAATTGGCAGTGCTTCTGAAGGGATCTTTTGTTGATTTGATTGATATGGCATTGAGGTATGAAAGTTTGTTGAGTAAGAAGCCGGGGACTTCAGTTGCAGCTTCAGTTGGGAATTTCACCAATTCGAATAAGCGAAAGTTCGATCCTAAGTGGAGAAAGCCGAATAAGAAGAAACCTGGGAATAACAACGGACATCGAAAGTGCTACATTTGTCAACAGGAAGGACATTTGGCAAATAAGTGTCCTAGGAAGGGATTCCAGCAACAGCAGCAACCGCATCAAAGTGGCCCAGGATCAGCTATAGTTCAGAAATCATTGTGCTTTAATTGTCATCAGCAAGGACACATGATCAAGAATTGTCCACTTCTGCAGGGGGCGCCTCAGAATAAAGTTTTTGCTTTGGAAGCCGGACCATCTTCTTCTTCGATGGGCAAAGGAGTTTTAGAAGGTACTTTACTTTTAGATGGAATTTATATTAGAGTTTTGTTTGATTCGGGTGCTTCCTTGAGTTTTATTTCTTTGGATTCTGTTGAAAAGTTTTCTCTTACCCCTAGTTCTGTAGACAGTCCTGTTTTGGTATCTAATCCTATAGGAGGGGTGACCAAATTAGACACTATCTGTAAGGACTTGAAGCTCTCTTATCTATCCCACAGTTTTTCTTGTGACCCGTATGTGTTGAATTTTAAGGGATTTGATCTTATTTTGGGTATGGATTGGCTGGATAAGTATAAAGCCGTCTTGAATTGTGATGAAAGAACAGTTTCGTTGAAAAGTGATCTGGGTAGAATTGCCAGAGTGTCGTGTGATAATTCTGGAATTCACTTGAGCAGTTTTTTGCATGGAATTGAGACTTCTGAAGAGAGAGTTGAAGATATCGATGTGGTTCAAGATTTTGTTGATGTTTTTGAAGAAGTTAAATGTCTGCCACCACATCGAGAAATAGAGTTCCGTATTGATTTGATTCCAGGAGCTGTACCAGTGATTCAGCCCAGTAGGAGAATGGCTCCTAGGGAAAGAGAAGAATTGATTAAGCAGACTCAGGATCTTTTAGAGAAGGGACTGATTAGACCTAGTTTTTCTTGTTGGGGTTCAGCGGCAGTGTTTGTGACCAAATCGGATGGATCACTGAGGTTCTGTGTGGATTATAGAGAATTGAACAAAGTGACTATCCGTAATAAATATCCTCTTCCTCGCATCGATGATCTTTTTGACCAGTAGCATGGTGCTTCTACCTTTTCTCAATTGGATCTAGCTTCAAGTTTCCACCAGTTGAGAGTAGCTGAAGACAATATTTCCTTGACTGCATTTAGGGGACCGAATTGTTTCTATGAGTGGTTGGTTATGCCGTTCGGATTAACCAACGCTCCTGCCTACTTCGTTGACCTCATGAATCGAGTCTTTAGGGATGTGTTGAATAAGTTTGTGCTGGTATTCATTGATGATATCTTGGTCTATTCCAAATCCGAAGAAGAGCACAGGGAGCATTTAAGAATTGTATTGGAGACTCTGAGGAAGAATGTGTTGAAGGCGAAGTTTTCGAAGTGCCATTTCTGGAAATTGGAAGTTAAATTTTTAGGGCACATTGTTTCGGGTGAAGGCATTTCTGTAGACCCAGCGAAAGTTGAAACTATTTTGGAATGGAAACAGCCAGAGACACCACGGAAGTTCGCAGTTTTCTAGGATTGGCTGGCTACTATAGGAAATTTATCAGGGATTATTCCAAGATTTTTCGCATCTGACTAAGCTGACCAGGAAAGGAGCAAAATTCAAATGGACACCTCAATGTGAAGAAGCTTTTCAGGAATTGAAGCTAAGGCTTACTAGTGCACCAGTACTTGCTATTCCGGATGGGAAGAGCAAATTCGAGGTTTATAATGATGCTTGTATTGTTGGTTTGGGAGCAGTTCTGATGCAGAACGGAAGAGTTATTGCGTATGCTAGTCGGCAATTGAAGCCTCATGAGAAAAACTACGCTACGCATGATCTTGAATTGCTAGCCATTGTTTTTGCTTTGAAAATTTGGAGACATTATCTTTTAGGAGAGAAATTCGAATTGTTCACGGATCACAAACCGTTGAAATATCTATTCTCTCAAAAAGATCTTAATCTGAGACAGCAGCGGTGGGTTGAATTTCTTGCATCCTATGATTTGGATATTCTGTACACTCCGGGGAAAGCGAATGTCGTAGCTGATGCTCTTAGTAGGAACGCAGTTCAATCTCTGCTGGAAGTGGTTCCATCTTTTTATTGAAAGGATCTCAAGCAAGCAAGAATCTGATAAGATGTTGAGGAGGATCATCAAGAGAGTCAGGAAGTGTCAGTGTCCGAGTTTTGAAATTGATGGCCAAGGAACGTTAAGGATTAACGGGAGAATCTGTGTTCCGAATAACAAGGAGTTGAGGCAGGAAGTGTTGTCTGAAAGTCATCGCTCCAAACTGAATATTCATCCTGGAATCTCGAAGATGTACAAGGACATGAGGAGAGTATTCTGGTGGCCGAATATGAAGAAGGACGTTGCTAGATTTGTGAACAGTTGTGCCATCTGTCAACAAGTGAAAGGTGATCAATAAAAATCTGCCGGATTATTGCAATCTTTGGAAATTCCGAATTGGAAATGGGAAATGATCTCGATGGATTTTATTGATGGTTTGCCTAGAACCAGGAAAGGGAATGATGGTATATGGGTTATTGTAGATCGTTTAACTAAGAGTGCCCATTTTATACCAGTAAAGGCAACCCGAACTGCAGTTTCTTTGGCGGAAATTTTCTTGAAGGAGATAGTTCGATTGCATGGTGTCCCAGTCAGCATAGTAAGTGACCGTGATCCTATTTTCACTAGCAAATTTTGGGAAGCTCTGCAATCAGCGATGGGTATAGATTTGAGATTAAGTACAACCTATCATCCTCAAACGAACGGACAGACAGAGAGGCTGAATCGTATTCTTGAGGATATGCTACGGGCTTATGTTTTAGATTTTGGAGGATCTTGGGAAGACCATTTTCATCTTGTGGAATTTTCTTATAATAACAGTTATCAAGCAAGTATTAAGATGGCTCCTTATGAAGCATTATACGGAAGACCGTGTAGATCTCCATCTTGTTGGATTGAATCGAAGGATCGTCTTGTGCTTGGACCTGATCTTATTTGTGAAGCTTCTGCGAAGGTTGAGCTTATCAAGAAAAGGATGAAAGCTGCTCAAGATCGTCAGAAGAAATATGCAGATAGAAGACGAAGGCCATTTGAATTTGAGAACAGAGACTTGGTTTTTGTCAAAGTTTCCCCAATTAAAGGTGCTATAAGATTTGGAAAGACGGGAAAGCTTGCTCCGAGATACATTGGACCATTTCGAGTATTGGAGAGAATTGGAACTGTAGCCTACAGGATTGAATTGCCAGAGCGGATGTCTGGGATTCACAATGTGTTTCATGTATCACATTTGAGGAAATTTGTTCATGATCCATCCCTGGTCGTAGAGCCGGTAATTCAAGAAGATTTGGACGTTGAACCAAATTTAACTATAGTCAGAAATCCAGTTCGAATTGTGGACCGAGACGAGAAGCAACTCAGGAACAAGTGGTGAAACTCGTCAAGGTGCAATGGAGTGAGGATCCCAGAGATTGTACCTGGGAAACTCTCGATAGTTTTAGGAATGCTTATCCGGATTTATGTTTGGATAACTAGCATTGTTTGTTAGAATAGTCTGTTTGTTTGTTTGCTATTGTATGAATGATATGTATGTTTGGATGATTAATATAAAAGCTTTTTGAATTAACTGTTGTTTAAATTTCGGGGACGAAATTCTTTTAAGGGGGGAGGAATGTAACAACCCGGAATTTTTGACAGCATATTTTAATAAATAGTTAATCTAATATACTTATACAATGAAACTGAAATAATAATGTTTCAAATCAACAAATATAGCAATATTAAACATAAACATTTATATCATAAGTATAAGCTATAATTATGAATATAAACTGTAACTGGGGATACAAAATATGTTTAGCCGAAATATGAAATACATATCTTTATGCATAATCTATAACATTCCTATGTGCAACAATCAAATGTCTTGTCCAGAAAACAAAAATAAAATAAAATAATATAACACACTTAGATTCATGAGCAAGCTTCTTAAGTAAGACAAGGAAAATTAATTAATGAAGCCACCTGGACATCTATTAAGTATAGGGTAATAATATCAACAAGACAAAATTAATTAATGAAACCACAAATCAATCTTTTCAGCCTACAAATTTTGTACATTAAAATATCTTGCCTAAATTTCATCAACCTGTAACTTTCATCTATATATACCACCCTATCTTTCATTCTCGTTCATACTGAGTTTAAAAAAAAAAACAGAAGACAGCAAAAACAAAGGAAGATTTCAGGGAAGTTTCAACTGCTGTTTCTTCAACACCTTACTTCTATTCAAATCGTTTCTGGTGAGTAAACATATTCATTTTAAATCTAAATTTGTATTTTTAGTTAGTAAATAGTAAGTACTTAAATATTGTTGGTATAAGTAACCTTGGTATCTTCTGTTGTTTGAACAAGTACAGGTAGTTGTTTCTTTCAAACTTTGAAATCTGATAAAGGTTAAGCCAAGAAATCTATATAACTTATTCATATAACCATTTGAACTTTGTATTGGGTTAATTCGAGTTTGTTTAGTTTAAACAAAGCCTGCAAACATGATGGAAAGTTTAACAGCATGTTATAATACTGTATTATCAAACTACAGGTAGAAAAAGGGAATCAAAGTTTAAAATACAAATGTTGAAATTTGTAAATCCAATAACATATTTAGTTTTCATAAACATAATTATGATTTTTAACATAAAAATCTTGATTTGTAAGCAAAGGTTAAAAGAGCAGTTTTAAAATGAATCAAAAATGGGTTTTTGTCAATTTAAGGAGATTGAGTTAATTATAATTTTTGGAAATTTACAGGAAGCAAGTTTGTAAACCTTTTGATTCAAGAAAAATATCGAATTATTTCTCAAATGCTTAAATTTTGAGTTTGAATCACAAATAGGGTTTACTGCCTACATTTTCTAGGCTCTGTAAAATATTGATTTTGGTATCATCATGAAACCGAGTGAAGCGTGATTTTTGGTGGAGCTAGAGGGGATGTGAGTGACGTTCTGGTGAATTTTCATCACCTCCGGTGATGTCTGGTGGCCGCGCGATTGATTTGACAGTGGAGTTGTTGTCGCATATTCGAGCACAAGGTCGTATTTTTGTTTCCATCTTGGAATCGATATCTGGGTTTAGATTTGGGTTCTAAGGGTGTTTTGTGGTTTGTGGGGATGGTCGCGAGTCGCCGCAGGGGAGGCGAGCCACCGTGCACGTGCACGGTGGCGAGGTGATGGTCGATGATTAGGGGAGACGTCGCGTGCCCGTGTTTTTCTGGTGTTGCCTCGAGTTTGACTTCGGGTTGCCTCTGGGTCGTTCCCGTGATTTGTTTCTGCTGTGTTTTTATAACTTCAACTTAAACTAAAAAAAAAGTATAACTGGAAGAAGAAGAACAGGGAAAGGGTGAGAGAGAGGGACACGAGAGAGAGACGAGGGAAAACTCGAGTTTTCTCGAGTAAGGAACGATGCGTCTCGGTGCTTTCCAATGGACGTGTATACTAATTTTTACAAGTGTGTAACTAAGTAATTAAACAATTATTAGTTAATTAAGTTAGTATTTTAATTAAAGATTGATTTAGGTAGATATGTAAGGAATAGGTGATTAACAGTTAGTAGCTAGAAGGTTAATTGACAAATGATAATTAACTTAAGTGATTAATTAAGATTAATTAATTAATTAAATTAATAATAATTAGTTAATTTAAGTAATTTGTAATTAATTTTTAATAAGTAAGTTAATAAGTAACAAGAATCAATTAATTAATTAATTGAGAACTTAAGTAACAGTTAATGGATAAAAGTTCACTAATTAAATAAGTAATTCATTTTAAATAAGTAAGGTATTAATTAATAATTAATAATTAAGAATAAACTAATTAACCGAGTAACTAAGTAACAGTTAATGAATAGAAGTTAATTAATTACAAAATTAATTAAAGATTAGATAATTAATAAATTCATAATTAATGATTAACTAATTGACTAATTGATCATTAATAAGTTAATTAAACAATAATTAATTAATTAAAGAGGATAAAATAGTTTATGCTTAAACAATAAATTAAGTAAAGTAAAACCAAATTGTTTGGTATGCTTTAATGCTTCTGTTTGATTGACTTTAATATCTGTTATGTTAATTCTTGATATTAAATTAAACTGTTAAGTTAAATAGAAAACTTGGCCCTTAAAATGGCGTTTGGATCCGATGAGACCGGGATCGGCAAAATCAATTTTGATTCTCCAAAAACCACATCGATCCAAATTAAACGATAGGTCGTGACTTATCAATTGGAGATCGAGATGGTGTTTCAGAATGCAAGGGTTATCGTCGTTAACTCTGAGGGTGATTCCAATACGGGTGTAACGAGATAATGCCTTCGGTTTCGTTCGAACCCGGAACGAACTTGTATGGATTGAATTCTTTCTACACATCGTCAGGCGGACAATGAGCATTCTAAGATTAATGTTCAAATAAAGGTAATGCAGCCTCAAGCCTCATCAACCGGGAATGGCTAAAACAGGGGAGATGCAGCAAGGTTAGGTGGGTCATGCCCAAGCAGGACAAGATATTCCCCTGTCTAGATGTCCCTTTTTATTTTGGCTGTGTGGGAAGTTGTTGGCCACAACTGCGGGGTTATCTTGTTCGGGACTGTTCAGTAAGGAATGGTTCCGCCCTTGTGTTGTAGGGGGTCGGGAGGGATCCTCGGTACGGTGATCTAGGCCCCGTACTGTGACGGGCGGTACCCCAGTAGCCCTGCCATTGTTGGAAACCCATTTTCCCTACGAGACCCTACGGTTTTGATTTGTATTACCCACTTTCGTGGCTAATAGCTGGAATTTAATAGATGTAACAATTTCGGCTATTTTCTATTTACTTGAAAACCCTAGACACTATTATAATATCACAGAATTTCCTACAAAATGTTTTGGTTAGCGTAAGGTAAAAACTTACCCGTATTTATTTATGGGGAGTCTTACGTGATACCTTTATTTTCAAATGATTTTCAAAGTTAAGCAAGTTTAACCTGTTTACTCATACCAGACCCATGTCTGACCCGGAGTTTATATTTTGTTTTTCATAAACTCTTGGGCACTCAAATTTTTATGAGTAGCCAAGTGATAGGTATTTGGGAGTATTGATTTTCTGAAGGAGCTATTTTGGGAGAAGACCAGACATATGTATCTATATATGTAGTTCCGCTATGTAGTTAGTGATGCTGTATTTTGGATGTATGTATGGACATGTATGTATATGACAGTTCTATTATATGATATTGTATGACTCTGATGTATATGTAACTATGTAATAGTTATGTGATGTATTATATTTTGTTCCATTCCGCTGTGAGATTCTGATGTTGTTATTCTTTCTTTCTATTCTTTTCTATTTCTATCCCTTTCTTTCTTAATGATGATACATCTTTCTGGGTTGAGAAAGGCGGGTCGTCACATATCGCCATGCCACGATGAAGATTCCTTGACTCACGTACTCTGTTCAGCTATACCGAGTCAAGCCCGAAGCAAGACCCTTCCCAGCCTAAAGCAGCTCCCAAATTCCAAACAACAAAATTTGTTTGGTGTCTAAAGAAACTCCCAGACCAAACTGCCGAAACACATTTTCTATTCGGGCCCGAACCGCGTTTTCCTCGAACAAGATGCGAGCATACAAAACGAACAAAAAATTCCGTCCAGTTCCCCACACCATGACACCACCAAACCATTTCCCATGTTTGGCCCTCTAAACTCTTAAACACCGAACCATTTTCACCAGTCAGAACTAAGCTAAGCAACTCACTCCAAACCTGCACGTCTAGCACCAACAGAGCCACTCATTGAACCAATATGATATGACTTTCCAAATCCTAATTTCATGTCAATTCCATCACTACACTCCGTTCTTCGACCTTTATGCTTTTCGTATGTAATGATACAATTGTCAACAGTCCTGAATAAATCCATCTAAACTCAGTTTTGCGGTTCCCAACTCTAAGTCACCCTGATGAGCGTCTTCAACCATAAAAGCAAACACCATACATGCACCAAACAACATTCAAACATGCAAACATACTACAATTCATGCCACATCATCCTATAATATGTCTCTAACTTGGCCTAATACACACCAAGGCAATCACACATTGATTTAACATGATTAGAACACTATAAAACTTTTAAGTTTGTTTTTATTTCAAGTTTAAAACTTAAATTTAACTTTAAAAATGGGTTTATAACATGTCGAAACATATATATACATATACATAAAGGTAAGAGATAATAAATCACATACCAAACAACCAAAAAGTAAAGATTTACAAGTAAATCGAGGAAAATTCAAGAATCAATAGCAAAGACCTGATTTTTCCCTTTCAAAAATGTGGATTTGAAGATCTCCCATGAACCCCCTTGCTAATCTACCACTAATATATGATTTAGACTTGATTGAAGGAGAAAAGTGAATATTTTGTGTGGAGAATGGGTTAATATAGGTTTAGATCTATTTGGAAAGAGGTAAAAGTGATTTGGGGATGATGATTCAACCAAATATAGTCGCCAAATTTGAAATGGGTTAGTGGGCTTGCCTCAAATTCACTAATTACTTACTAAGCTGCTTCAAAAACTGCTAATATTCAAACAGCCATATCTCCTAGACAGAAAGTCCAAATTTCTATTATGACACCCTAAAGGGATCCATCACATATTTTCAGTGGAAGCGGTCTCATACGCTATTTTGGCTTATATCAAAAGTAATACATGTTAAGAGTATTCAAGGGTAAAATTATCAGGAAATATTCCAAAGATAAGAATTGCCACTAATAAGCATTTCTCAAAGTTATAGAGCCATACGACCTTTTATGAATTTAAAAATAATATTTTATGATTCTCTAATATGTAAAGTACTAATTATTACACTCTTCCTCCTTCAGAAATTTTGCTCCCTAAATCCCTAACACAAACAAGGTAAAATCAAACATAGCTACCCCATATGCTTAACACATATGAGCCAACATATCAAACATCAAATAGACGCAAAGTAGGTAATAATATCTATATTTACCCTACCATGCTAGACACTAAACTGCACTATATGATAGCAAAAGTGAAAATAAATGCAATAAACAGAAGTATCACCAAGTAAAAATCTTTGGATAAGTGCTCCTAATGCTCTTCTTGCTCTTCCAAGTACAATCCCCACTGCTCTCACTCCAGTGAACCTTTGTTAGCTTTAACATCTTGCGCAAGTTGTTCATATCCCGTCCAATGATATGAATCAGCCTACGAGGTCTCAAAGTTTCTGGTTCAATCTCGATATCGTCAAGTGGATTCGATTCAACTATCGTGCCTGATCCATGCATAGACTTCTGCAAGTGAGAAACGTGAAACACATTATGCATGTTTGCATCTTTTAAGGTAAGTCGACTCTGTAAGCCAGGTTACCAATCCTCTCAAGTATCGTAAAAGGACCAATGAATCTTTATACTAACTTCTTAGTAGTACTGAATCGAACAACATTCTTTAGCGGAGAGATCTCTACAAACGCCATATCGTCGATGAAGAACTCTAAATCACGTCTTCTCCTATCAGCATAGCACTTCTGTCTATCTTGAGTAGCTTTCATTTGTTGACAAATGATCTCAATCTTCTCTGAAGTCACTCTAATCATATTTGGCCCAAGTATCAATTTCTCACCCGCTTCTCTCAAACATGAAGGAGCATTGCACAATCGGTCGTATAATAACTAAAATGGTGCCATACCGATGCTGGACTAATAACCATTATTGTATGCAAATTCTACTATACGCAAGTGATCGTCCTATGAGCCATTGAAATAGAGAGTGCAAGCTCGCAAGAGATCTTATAAGATATGATTCACTCTCGGCCTGCCCATCAATTTGTGGGTGATAAGATAATTGAAATGTAGCTTCATCCCCAATGCCTCTTGTAATCCCTTCCAAAACCCGCTTGTGAACAAAGGGTCTTAGCCGCTCATAAAGCTCTTCATCATACCATGGAATCGCACAACCCATAGAATTTGACCAATTTGGATATTGTTCTACTAGACTTTATAGGTATAAATCTAGCACTCTTTGTAAATCTATTGACTATTATCCTCCTTCGGTCCTTGAAATCCATCGTTGAAATCCATTAAAACTGTTTCCATTTCCAATCGAAAATATCGAGCGGTTGTAGCTAACCACTCGGCTTCTTCTGCTTTGCCTTTACCAACCGGCTGTTCATACACTTCGAGATGAATGTCCCGACGGTGCCTAATGTCGCTATACATTTTATTGTCGCTAGGATGTATAGTCAATCTCAAATGATGGCACTTGTGTAGCACCTCATACCTCAACCCATCGACATCAGGAACAAACAATCTTCCATCCTTATGAAGCCAACTATCACAGTCGAGCCTGTACAACTTCATCTCCTCAGACTCTACTCCTTCATCTATTTTTGCAATGATCTCGTCTAGTCAACCGTCTCACCTCCAGAATCTTGCCTCTAACTAGTACCAAACGCTCAATTAGGATACATCTGACCATTAAACTTGCTAAGGCATCTAGCTCTAACTGGCACTGAGGTCTGAAGTCATAGCCAAAAATGTACTCCAACTGCTTCCATTCCAAGAACATCGCTCCCAAACTGGCATATCTTCTACTCAATGCATCGACGAGCATATTTCCCTTACTAGGTGTTACTACAAACCATGATGTCGAAAATATGAAAGCATGTCGAAAACAAGGATGTCGAAAAGGAGGCCAGAAAAGATACAGAAGGAGATTGTTGATATCGAAAGAAAGAAAAACAGCATGTCGAAGTACATAATATCAAAGATAAAGAAAAGGATCATACAATAAATGATGAAACATCTTAGAGCTCCTTGAGGGGATGCCGAACGTCTAGTACACACCAAACCTCTACAAGCTTTAAATGACGAGAGGAGGTTTAGTTTGTTTGTAAAGAGAGGGATGTTGAAAGCTTATAGCTAGTGATAATGTTGCATACCATCGATTCCTCAGTTCACCAACGTAATAAAAGATGTTGCATCCTACCAAACTAGGTAAAGGAGGATACCACATATCACTAGCATATAGAAGCATGCAACATGCCATAAGTAATCAATATCGCCCTTCATCAATAAAGGCAGATGATGAATGTTAACATATGGAGGGGTCTTGGACTTCCTAAAGTAATGAGCAAGAGTGGATGCCATGAACCATTAATCAAGCATGATGTTACATATCAACATCATTATGGAGGTTATCGAAAAGCAACAATTAAGGAATATCGTATGAGTAATGTTGTGAATCACCTATCCTTGGTGGATATCGTAACTCACCAATATAGCGAAGGATGCCATAAATCATCAAGCATCCAAAAGGATATTGCACAAACCATGAAGCTAAATGACATCGAGATAGCTTATGATTCTAAAGGTCAGTCATTCTAAAAGACACGTGGAAGTTATGTCGCCCATCTCTACCCCATTAATGAACAAGCGGATGCCGCATGCCATCAACATGATAAATGATTTTGAATGACAGGGTTTTCAAAATGCCACATGGTAGTCATATCGCACTACTTCGCCCCTATAAATAGACATACAGGGCCATTCAAAAGGGGGAGATTCATTCTCTTCTCTTTCATACACTTTTAAAAGTTTGTAATCTTAAATCAATTAGGGGATTTTTGTGCCAACTGTAATATTACGACCTTTTTCAAAATAAGGTCTTATATAATTACAATCGCATAATATATCAATAAAGATACTTGAAACTTGAATTTGTCTTATGATTGGGTTTACATGCATACGATATGACTTTGGATGACTTTTATATATTCGACATGGTTAACACTTATGATATGAATTCTCTCCTTAAAGATCAAAGTAGAACACATGCATATTTCTTGCATACTTGTTTGAGGCTAACAAGAGGTTGACTAAGCCTATTATTAACTAATACTTTGCTCTGTTTTCGCACTTTAGGATTGACAAGAAATATTGTTAACATTTCTATGCTAGAAGGAGGGATCGAAGATCCATCTCATCATTTCTCCACTTTGAAACTAATTAAGCGAAAGCTTTGGTTTTAGAAAAATGGTGAGGACTAAGAAAGTTAATGTTCAGAATGAAGAGGTTGAACAACCAACGGTCTTGGAGAATATTGTCATTCTGAACTTCAATTTAGAGAATATAGAGATTGGGCAATCCTCAGTCCTAATAAAGCCTACATGAAGCGAGGCCAAAATTCAGGATTTAACAAGACAACTTATAGACATGCAAGAACTTCTTGAGAAGATCCTTTGTCAAAAATATTTTAAAACAATAAGACTAACTGAAGAAGGTGAAGAAGTGGAATCTCCAAAAAGAAACCTAGAAACCTCAATGCTTAAAAGCAAGAATAAGGGAAAAAGTATCATGATGCCCATAGAAATAAAGGAACTCAAGAACGAAGAACCAACAATGTATTCCTAAAAATTGCAAATAACAAGGGACAAAATGTTGTGATGGATCGACAAAAGGAAGATCAAGAAAATAGCAGGAAGGTCTCCTAAACAATCAGATAGATCAATCTCATACAACATGTATAAGCCCTACAGAGGGAACTATCGTAATGATAAAACCTACTCCAAGAATACGCTTGGCCTAAAAGGAAAATGGACCCTAGACATGAGGGTTAACAATATTTTTTTAAGAAACTCCTTTTACAAGGGAACTAATGGCTACCAAGATCCTAACCCACATCAAAATTCCTTCACTAATGTATGATGGAACCATTGATCCCGATGATCACCTTTTAGCTTTTGAAAATTAAATGGTATTTATATCACGTCTATGGTAGTTTGTTATGGGCTCTTCCCCACAACTTTTGAGGGAGCAGAAGCCAAATGATATACGCACTACTGAGAAAAGACCAGCTATTCTTGGAAGTAATTTTCTTATGAATTCTCGGCATGTTTTTTCATATGCAATGACTCAACTATAGATTCTAGTATGTTAGCTAATGTCAAGTAAAGGCCAGAGGAAATGCTTAGTGAATATCTAAGAAGATTCGATATTGAATCACTAGAAGTAGTATATGTGACCAATAGAGAAAAGTTGATGACAATGCGTTCGAGGTTAATTGAGTAAACTTCTTTCTTGAAAGAGCTCTATATTCATGGATGTAGGAACCTGCAAGACTTCCATTTTCAAGATGAAAAATTCATCTGCATGGACGAAATGTGCCATATGAAGAAGAGATCTCGACAAAACAAAGAAGAAAAGTCTAGTTTCAACCACCCAAACAAAAAGCTAAAATAGGACGAAAGCAGAAGAGAAATTCGGAAGGACATCGCTGAATCTAATTATATAGATTTGAATGAATCCCTCTCCTATATTTTTGGTGTGGCAAAGAATGACAAAATTTTCCCCACTTCCTACAAACAAGGAACCATCCTAAACCTAATAGGGGAAGTGATTATTGTGCCTACCATAAAGTAACTGGCAGAAGGCTGACAAATGACGTGTCTTGGCAGGAATAATTCAGAGCATGATCAACTCAGGATCTCTAAAGGAATTCATTAAGAAAACTTAAAAGACTTCCCATTTTGAAAAACTATTCCAGGAATCTAAAACCCTATTTATCTATAGATAAATAAAGAAATTAGAACAAGTAAATCTACAGAAGCTGATTTTATATCTATGAAATTGATAGTACGTCTACAAAGAATAAAGGAAAAGCCTTAATCCTGGCATAAAGGCCCAGGCAAAGAGTCATAAAGGCTTCGATGTATTTTCAGAGCACTTCCTAGAGGAAGGAGGGCTTAGCGCTAATTAAAACCTCCGATGTATTTTTGGAGCACCTCCTAGAGGGAGGAGGGCTTAGCGCTATTAAATCCTCTGATGTATTTCTAGAGTGTCTTTTAGAGGGAAGTTAGCTTACCATCAATCTTAAAAGCCTCCGTTGTCTTTTCAGAGTGCCTCCTAAACGGAAGACGGCTTAACACCGATCAATGTTCTTCAACTAAAAGAAAGGATCAAAGCAATCTTCAAGATGAATAACAATAAAATTCGAGCTATTTTGCTTCAAAAGAAGGCTAATGCAATCTTCAATTACCATATGGTTTTCAAGTCTTCTATTTAGATTTATTACTAGGTGGGTTTTTGATCTTCTATTCATGTTATTATTGCTAGATGGTTTTCTGGTCTTCTATTTTGATTACTGTTACTAGATGCTCTTCTCGTCTTCTTATTATTAGATGGTATTCTGGTCTTCTTACTATCAGTTGGAATACTGGTCTTCTTAATACCAAAAGGATTTCTAATTTCCTATTAAGAAGGTTTCTTTCAAATTTCTGATCAAATAGTCCTCGATATTTTTGTCAAAACAATTTTCAGGTTTGATGACAAGGTTTATATTAATAAGACAAACCAATGCTCAGTCAAAGGCTGTATATCATTAAATTAAAGTTGGAAAGCAAGCTTATATCTTAGACAACAATTTCAAAATAGAGAATAGATGTATAGTGCATTCAAGGTAACAATCATTTAAGTATAAATTTATTTGACACGCTATATATAAGAATTACAGGAACAAAAAGGTTGAACAACAAGGAGTCTAGTTAAAAAGTTTACAAGTAATTCTATACTAAAATCTAGAGCCTTATGCCATCCTTCTCAAGTCTTTAGCAGCCACAGAAGAATCAGAAATATCATAAGTCACCATATTTAGAAGTCGTTTAAGCTTATTTTCTTTCCTTTGAATAATGACCACATCATCAATAAAATCAACTTGAATTTCCAGTAAATGGTTAAGCATCTTATTAGTTCCCTTTCAAATCTGAGCCTTACTCTCAATTCGTTAATCTCCAGCTCCAAAACATAATTTTCACGTTCATGTTTCTCCACCTAACCTTGATAATTATTAAGCTTTGTGCCGCATGACTAGCTCAAAAATTAAGCACGTTCATATTTAACTTTTTAACTCCATCTGGCATTTTCACCATCACCAAGACTTAAAGGTGGGTTCAACAAAGCAGAAAATTGTCTTTTTCCCATCAAAGGAGTAAGAATAGGAAGGCTAGATTCACCTTCGCTCATAAGAAGTATTAAAGATTGAGAGGATGCTTGACTTGTCAACAAATCTACTTCAAGGCTCATTAATCTTTGATGTAATTGGGCAATCTCTGCATCAGCTTCGATCCTTTGGACTGAAGGTTCAGAACAGTCAACCACGTCCATTTTCTCTTTTATCTCTTGGATTTCTTTATCATTTTCTTTAATTTTCTCCTCTAAGTTAGAGGTTAGTTTCTTTAAACTACTAAATATGGATTTCAATCGATAGTACTTGTAGTGCCATTTCTGCGCATCTAGAAAATGACAAAGTTGAAGCACCTTGAAAAGAGAGCTCATTCTCGTATTCTGACCTGAACTTAGCTTTAATACTTATTAACTAAGGACTCCTAAACATCTCAAGTAGGTGTAAGGATTGAGTGCCGGTTGAATTGGGGCAATGTCGAAGTACTCTAGGAATTGCAGAAGGAATTTAAGAAAAGGTAGATATCCAGAGTGCTAAATATGTGTAGGAGAGAAAACAAAGAAGCTCTAGGAGGTTTATCTATTTTACTAGATGGGTCGGCAATTATAACGCCCGTTCCCATGATCTCGAATTGTTGGAAAATAACATCTACTCTTGTTGGGTAGTAAAAAGAGAATTAACTAAGCTTATAGGAAAGGATGTCGCAAATCATCAAGCATCCAAAAGGATACTGCACAAAGTATGAAGCCGAATGACATCGAGATAGCAGATGACTCTAAAGGTCAGGCATTCCCAAAGACATATAGTAGCTTTGTTGCCTATCCCTACCCATCAATGAATAAGGGGATGCCACGTGCCATCAACATGATAATTGTTCCAAATGACAGGCACTTCGGAGTGCCACACTGCAGTAATGCCGCACCACTTCACCCCTATAAATAGACCCCTAAGGTCATTCCAAAGGGGGTGATTCGTTCTCCTCTCTTTCTTACACTTTTAAAAGTTTGTAACATTAAATCAATTTGGGGATTTTTGTGCCAATTGTAATCTTAGGACCTTCAAACAGCTTGTACAATTACAATCGCGTAACATATCAATAAAGAGACTTGAGACTTGACTTTATCTTATGATTGGACTTAGATGTATATGGTATAACTTTGGATGACTTTTATATATTCGACATGGCTAATACTTATAATAAGAACTCTCTCCTCAAAGATCAAAGTAGAACACATGCATATTTCTTGCATACTTCTTTGACGCTAACATGAGGTTATCTCAGCCTATTATTAACTAAGAGTTAGCTCGGTTTGCATACTTCAGGGTAGATAAGAAATCTAGCTAACAATAGGCATATAAGAAATGTCAGTCATAGGAGGCTAGGAACTCTAACCATCGCTACTGATGAAGCTTAAGGTCCTTTTGGGAGAATAAATACTTCATCAACTTATGGTCTACATACAAGTAACTCAAACCTCTCCCTAAGCAAATAAAGCCTCCATATCTTCAAAGCGAATACTATCACCACCAACTTCGAATCTTGATTCAAATACTTCCTCTCATGTGGCTTCATCTATCGATAGGCGTAGGCGACAACCTTTCCCCTATACATTAACACCGTGCCTAATCTAGTACCATAGGTGTCTGAGTATATTATCAACTCCTCATTCCCGCTCGAAATGACTAACACTGGTGCGCTCATCAACCTCTCATTTAGACCCCACGAATGCGTGCTCACACATCGCATCCCAAACAAAGTCTAATTCTTCTTTGCCAAGTTAGTTAACGTTGATGCTACCTTAAAGAAATCTTGGATAAAATGTCTTTAGTATCCTACCAATCTAAGGAAACTTCTCATGTTTATAACGGTCTTTGGTCGATCTCAATCCTGTACTTCTGCCACCTTCGTGGGATCTATAACAATACCCCGCTCAAAAACAACTTGACCAAAAAATTGCACTTCCCTACTTGACACTTCAAAAACTTCACCCTCAATTAGTGCTTGCTTAACATCTCGAGCACAATCATCAAATGCTCATTGTGTTCTTCCTTCATCCTCGAATAAACAAGGATATCAATTATGAACTTAAGTGCTTGTTTAACTGATCCTTGAAAATGTGGTTCATGAGATCAAAAAAGTATGCCAGAGCATTGGTTAGCCCGAAAGGCATAACCAACCATTCATAGAAACTAGATAGCATACGAAATGCGGTGATCGGCACATTCTCCTTTATTACTCTTAACTGGTGAAATCCCATCCCCAGATCAAATTGGGAGAACACCTTCGCACAATGGAGCTAATCGGACAAGTCATTAATGTGGAAGTAGATACTTGTTTTTCTTTGTCACCTTATTTAGCTTATGGTAATCTATACACAACCTCAAAGAGCCATCTACCTTGGTGATGAATACTATATTTGTGTCCCACTTTGATATGCTCTAAAAAATGAATCCTCTCTTCAATAGGTTATTTAATTACACCTCCAACTCTTTTTGCTCTATGGATGTCATACGCCTCAAAGGCATAACTATTGGTCTGGCATCCTTTGCTAAGTCAATAAGAAACTCAATCTCTCGGTACGATGGTAATCCTATCACCTCCTTAAACATGTCTAGATACTCTCTGACAAAAGGCAAAGATGATAACCTATCCTGTGGAACCTTGAGCGAATATAGAAAGCTAACCATAATCCCATCCTATGGAAGGCTGCCAATCACTACCGTCTGCCCCTCTACAGCCCCAATCGTCACTAACAGCCTCTTATAATCCACTACTATCGCATACTTCCTCAGCCAATCCATCCCTAAGATAATCTTGAACCCAACAAAATTCAAAACAAAGTTATCACAAACAGAAGAGAATCCATGACTTGATAAAACCAAACCATGACAAACCATACATAGGCTAGTGGAGCCTCCGACAGGGTTCATCGCAATCAAAGGTCGGTCAACCATTTCGGGTTTTAATCATAATTTATCTATTAGGTCACTAGATATGAAGGAATGTAAAGCCCTGGTATCGAATAAAACATGTATAGGTATACCCTATATAATGACACTCTTTCCCTTTTCCTTTGTTGATGTAGCACTCGATGAAGTAGGGGCAACATCCAAAGCATATGCCTTCACAACCTGCTTCCGTTATGCTAGTTTTGGGAAACTTTTTTTTGCATATGTTTAAATTATGCTTCAGTTATAGCATTTCTTCTTCCAGACAGCTTTATAGTCTTGAATTAGGTGACCCTTATTTCCACAACCATAACAAACATGTTCCCATTTAGCCTTCTTTTAAACATTCTTTCCCTAAACTACTTTCACTTTCCATTCCGTTTCTTCTTTCCTCCACTACCTTATTGCAATTTTGGCTTTTCCTTAACAACAATAGCTGATTTGGATTTGGGGTACAAACTCTCCCAGCGAAGGACTTTTCAACAAGTCTTTCAAATGGCTCATCAATGTGGCTCACAAACTTCTACCCTAAATAGTCATCCAAACCCATAAGAAATTTCTTGTTCCTCCATAAACGAGTGTTGATGAAAGACATCCTATACTACAAGAAAGCATCAAACTCCGCAATGTAGTAGGAGACAGACATATCTCTTTGTTTTAAATCGATAAATCTCCTAAATAGAACCCACTTCTAGGTAGCTGAAACGAAATTCTCCTCAAACCTAGCCTTGAACTGGT
The DNA here is from genome assembly GCA_030765085.1 of Allium cepa. Lineage (NCBI taxonomy): Eukaryota > Viridiplantae > Streptophyta > Magnoliopsida > Asparagales > Amaryllidaceae > Allium > Allium cepa. The sequence continues at coordinate 412,349,623 of CM060939.1, read as the reverse complement.
CCCAAGTGAACTGATCCTCGGGTATAGCAATAATAATAGCATTCCACTGATTCATGGCTTTCCCTTGAAGCCTTCTAGAGGCTAGTTTCCTTTTGATGACATCATCTACCTTTATGTCACCAAAGATATGCTCGTAGGTGTCTAACCAATTTTATACTTCAATGGCCAACTCTGTTCCAAGGAATTGTTTACCTCTAAAGGTGGAGTAATCCTTACATTGCTTGGCAAAGTTAGCACTCGGCACTAGCACCTAAGCAACACCGCCAATAGCAACATTCGAAGTGATCACTTAGGCATTTTGTACCATTTTTTCCATCATTGCATTAAACATCGCCAGCAAGTCCCGATTGCACCCCCTTAACCCGTTCCTTGTTTAACTCTAGAGATGGATCTCCTCACAGTGTTTCTTGTATGCCGACTCATTCATGATTTGTAATAAGAATGACCAGTCTCTCATATATGAAAACTGTATCAATGGTATTTATGTGCATGCGACTTATTTACTATATAAATACTACTATATAGTTTGAAAAACCAAAACATAACAAGTACGCTCTATCCATTCTAAGGTGATAGCTCCTTCCTTATCTCTAATGGATCCAAATGTTCACTCAGGTAGTCTATGCAACCTATGCTCTGATACCAAATGTGACGATCGTCTTACACCTCTAGTACCCAGTATACAGGTATAATGTAATGTGGAGATATAGGGCCGATACAAGATGGTAGCCGAGGGTGTAAAGTAATAAAAATCCAAGCACATAACTTGTAGAATATCTCATAGCACACAGAAAATATAATAATATGGATATAAAATAAGCGAGAAAGTGATATAATCAGATGAACCCAAATAAGAACATCAAAGTGCATCAGGTTCACAGACTATACAAAAACTGAAATAAAAAGGTGTATACATCCCAAATCTCCAAAGTAAATTCTAAAATTATCTCTCAAAATGCAAGTACTAACATAGATCCACGGTATTGCATAGCGGAGTATAAGCGATAGTAAGCTTCAAGCATGGATATATGAAAGTGTAACCTTCTGTTTGTACTCTATATAGCTACATGCACTAGGCAGACCTGTTATCTCTAACTGCTCATTTAAGAGTACATAAGATAATGATAAGCAAAACATAAAACCTCAGGCCAAACAACAGTCTAGTGTGAGCGATACATCATCTCAAAATACTGTAAAAACCATATGTAAATAGAGACATAGGGTATGAAGAACCATACTGACCTGTCCCTGTAATCGAAGAGTAAGCACATAACAAATATAATATGCTACTCTACAAATAACATAAAGTGTAGGACCGAATTAACCCTAGAGGAGGGTGAATATAAGTTGCAACACAAATAATAACAGAGTAAATGCGGAAATTAAAATGGAACACAAATTTACCCACCTTCGGCAAACCCGCCCACTACTACCTCTAAGATTTATATTAGAATTAACAAATGACCGCTTACAGACCCTGTAAATTTACGACTGTCGCTTACCTATTTGTTCTAACCCTACTCTCAAAACCCTGCCACAAATCTACCACAATGCGAATTCTCAAACTACACCACATAGCTCGTAACCTAGTTAACACTAGAGTTTAACAGTTTAAAAATAAAATTATAATAGAATAAAAAGGAAAACCCTAAATAAAAATTAGCCCTCAATGATTTTTATCTCTTATAATCATGACCCAAATAAAAATGAAAAAAAACTATTTAAAATTAATATATTTATTTCATTCAAGCGTTCTTCACTTCGATCTGATTAAAGGTATCTGAAAATTGAAGCCTCGATTCTAATTGATCAATTGAAGAGATAATTTCGCCTTGGTTGATTAATAATCGATTCTGTAACGACCCGTATTTATTACTATTTTAAATTATTGAATTTAATGTGATTATTGGATAAAAAAGTTAGAAATAAATTTAATTATTTATTAGTGTATTTTATTTGAATATGAATTTGAATAAAACTTTGAAATAACTAATTTCGAAGATTTGGCGATAACAAGTATTGAAATAAATTCTATGTATTGACTGTGTTTATAATTAATAATTAAAGTTGAATAATAAATGTGAATTATTTAGATAGAAGTAAAATAATGTTGATAACTAAATTTTATTTGAAATTTGAAGATTTATTAATATTGATTTATCGGGTAATTAAATTGTTTAGATTTATGTTGAAATTATGTAAATGGAAATCTGGATTTAATGTAAATGAAAAAGGTATCGAAAATTGATTTAAATTTTATTTAAACATGAATGAAGATAGTTAACATTTGAAATTTGATTTAAAGGTGAATAATTAAAAAAATTATATTTTATATTTTAGTTAATGAGTAAAAATAGCCATTTTGACAACTGTCTCGGATTTCAACGAACCCAGTTTCATCGGATCTGTAATAATGAATTGTTGCAGGACTTCGAGTTTTGTAGCTATCGGACTTGTCGTTTGGCCATGCGAGCTTGAAATGCGTAGAAATCAATTTAAGGAATTCGATAAAATAATTTGACTTTGAAAAGCCATCTTCCACATACGGTCGAAATACGCTTCAAGACTAGTTCAATTGTATTCGGAATAAGGGTAAAACATTAAAATGCTTGGTGGCACACTTCGTTTGGGGTTCGGGATTCCGCGATCGTTTGGGAAAGACATATACTAATTAAATAATTGATATTTTCTCTTGCCCTCGTCAGATTTTCATACCAGGCCGAGTATATAGGTCGCCACATACATCTCCTTTCCCTCAATCTTTCGAATCTCTATTTTCAAAATAAACATCAGATCAGCCAATATGTATAAAAAAAATAACGTAGAAAGGAAAAAATGATAAATAAATTCACGATCACGTGAAACAAGCAATCAAATTCTCGAGTCAATGGGAAACGGTGGCGACAGTCAAGCGCGTTAATGTTTGGGGTTTATCTAAGTTTTAAGGTTGGTGATGGGTGGTGCGCGCACATGCTTGAAGTGCGGTTGGGAAGGTGGAGGCTGTGGTGGTCGAGCGAACGATGCGAGGTTGTAGAAGGGGAGGCGCGACCTCAAGCGATGTCGGCAAGCACGCGTGCTTGATGCGTGCTCAACTAGAGGAAGAAGAGGTTTGTTTTTTTTAAATTTAATCAGTTGACTTGAATGTTAATTTGTCATCATGCTAATTAATTTGTAAATCTTTACATATGAGACCCGTTTTGGACAAAACAAAGTACGCAGGATTCGTATCGGTGTTGTCTACGCAGTGGAATCAATCTGGAATTTATTTGAAGACGAAATATTTTCAGTTTTAAATTGAAGGTGAGTGTTTAATATGCTCATGATTGAATAAAATATTTTTATGATAGTTGAATTAAAATTCTGAAATGATTTGAATTGAGTGATTGTTGGTTGATAAATTTAATTGACATTTAAATTGACATCTAAATTACCTGATAGAATTTAAATTGACAGTTAAATTGAACTGAAATTGAATTGCTTGTAAACACCTGATATTGGTAATTATTTAATTGTTGTGATACATTGGTTGTTTGGATATTGGTTACAAATGGATGCTATCGATTGATGTGTGGTTGATTGGGTGTTTAATTATTTCACACAGATCCTGTTGTTATTCAGTATGTTATTTACGGGATATAAAACTGTAAATTGAATTATTTCAAATAAATTAAGAAATAGATTGAAATGATATATACCTATGACATTTATTTTGGATTGAAATGGTATATATCCTTCCTTGGAATTTAAATTGAAATAATTGATTCACTTGGGCATGTAATAGAGAATTATATACGGACACCGGATTGGTTAAATTAAATGATTTAAAAAATTATTTTGAAATTATTTAAATGATTTGATTTAAAGGAATAAAATTGGATTTATGGAAATCGAATTATTTTCGAACTGGAGCTCGAAATGTTGAAATTTAAATTTGTTAAACAAAATTATTTAAATAATCAAAGTTATGATTTTGAAGTTATAATCGAAATATGATTTGAATTATAGAGATTGATTTGTTTTAAAACATTGGACTTTTATTCAAATTTTGAAAATAACTAAGTAAAAGTGATATAAAATGATATTTCAAAATTGAGCTCGGAATTGAATTATATTTGGAGATTTGGATTTTTAATCGAATATTGAATGTAAATTTGATTTAGGTGTTTTTAAATCGATATTATGAAAAATCGAACTTGAAATCGATATAAATCGAAATGGTTTTAATTTGGAATTGGAGTTGAAATTAATTTGAAATTGGAATTTAAATTAATTTAAAATTGGATTTTAAATTAATTTGAAATTGGATTTTAAATTAATTTATAATTGGATTGAAATTAATTTGAAACTGGAATTTAAATTAATTTGGAATTGGAATTGAGATTAATTGGAAATCAAAGTAAAATTTGCTTTGAAATCGGAATTGAATTGATTAAATCGAAATAAAAATTAATTTGAATTGGAAAATTTGGAATTGAATTAGTTTGATTTTGAAATTTTTTTCAAACAAATTATTTTAGTATAAACTATTTAAAATTTATCTTCTTTAAATATTCGTATTATTTGATTTTCCAAACTATTTTGCTATATAAACCATTTTTAATACTCAAACTATTTTCCATTAAACTATTTTAACTATATTAAAACTATTTTCTTAAAATTCAAACAGGTAAAAAGGGTGGAATGTTTGCATTTAAATCTTGGATTTAAATACGATTTGGTTTAAAGTGAAGTTAAAACCTAAATTGTAATTCAAATCAAGTTTAGAAGTGAAATCAATATATCGAATTGAATTAACATTTCAAAGTAAAATATGATTTTTAAAGTGAATATGACGATTTCGAAATGGATTTGTTTTTGAAATTAATATTATATTTTGATATCAAATATGAATTGTTTTCGAAATATAAAAGAATCAACCAGTGTGCAAAATGGTGTTTGGTTGTTGAAGAGACCGGGGCCTCTTATTGGCACACTCTCTATCAATATTTGAACCACTTTAAAAACTATGTACGCGGTGGATGATATCCAGATTGTAGTGGTTTAATTGACGACGTTTACTGCAATGAAGTAAGAGAACAATGATGGATATCTTTGACACTCGTGTCATAATTAAAACGACTAAATAGGAGCCTATATCTGACCAGTGAGGTTAGCTACCTCTAGCGACGTTGAACCCTCGTATTACTATTATGATTTCATATTCGACGGTTGCACCTTTGTTGTTTAGACCGATTGTCGCAGTTGGCCATGGTTGGGTTATGACCAGCTAGAAAGGGTAAATTGGTAGAATTCTACCTTAGGCATTGCCTCCCGTGCCTTATCATATTTATCCCTATAAGAGCCCATTACGACTTTGATTTTGAAACTATAAAAATGTGTTAATAGGGATAATGTAAAGCATTAACGCTATTTTCATATTTATTTTATTGTTAGACATTATCTATTATATCGTATACTATTATATAAATAGTTTAACGGATCCTTAGGAGATGGAAAATCCCGTAACATCTCTTAAGTTATTACACTCATATTTGTGATATTGATTTGACTTACATAAGAGTATTTCAGTCCTGACTAAAGTGTTTTGTCTTTTCATTATGCTCGGATCAGTCCTAAGTTTTTCAGAGTATTGAAGACTATTCTCTGGAGGACGAAGACGATGTTTTTGTATATTAATACTATTATTATCCCTTGCGTCATGCTATTCTACTATAGTGATTATTTATCCCCAATGTATATATGTAAATCTGATAAAATTTTGTATAAATTGTAATCAAATATATAGTAAACAGCTTTATGAACTGTTTATTTGATTATTATATTTTATCGTTCCACTGTGAGATTCTATATTTGTTTTATTCTTCTTTTCTTATTTTTCTTAATTAACCTATTGATTATCCACATTTCAAGTTGTTTAGGTTTGACATGTATGGATTTTTTGTCGATTTAAACCTTCCGAAATGTGGGTTGTCACAGATTCCCTGGCTTTGGTTGTACTCGGTCGCTTTAATGAGTCGAGTTGGATTGATTTGGTGAACTCTTTGATTTTAGTATTCAATTTTATGCGTTTCCACTTGTTTTATGTCGATGATGATATAGGTTAACTTATAGGGATTAAACCCCTACATTTTCGTTTGGAAATTTCAGTTTCAATTTTTAAATTTCTTTTCTCGATCGTGGATTTTGAACGAATGATTATTCAGACTCGTTCTTTCTTTTGATATACGTACAAATATATCGATTTCTATGAAATATCTTCGAATATGTTTAACCCTTGTTGATTTTTATCTCAGCCTTGACTTGTTGACTTTGTCTTTTGTATTACTGATGCTTATTTCCTTTACCTGAAACACTTGCGACCTGGATGCTTGTGTGTATGTTAAGCCGCTGAACTGTTTTTCTGGTGTTTGTATCTCTGAGTTGCCACTGTGTGATTTATTGTTTGTTGGTTGTCCAGTGGTGATGAACTCTATTCAGGTGTTGTCGTATCTTGCTTGATGTTTCTGATTTGAGTTGTTTGTTATAACCACTGCTCTATTACTCAAAACTGATACCTGATGTACATGTATACGCATGTATTTGGCTATTTGCTCAGTTGAGAACTTATGTGCACTCTGCATTCCTTTGTTGAACTTATACTTGGATCTATCCAGTGTACATGTATTTTCTTCTTGCACATTTCAGCAATTTGTTTAAATGACGATGTATATTTGCTACAAAAATTTATGAGTGCACGGTAGTCACTTAATCTGGTCTTGAGTTTAGTTCCTTGCATCCGGTACATGTGCATTTGATCTTTTAGAGCTGACTTGATCTTTTAATCCTTGGCACAGGCATGTTTACTTTTATTTGTGGTCTTGTACATGTGCTCTACCTTTATGTTGCATATTTTTTATTTTGGCTTGTGAAATACCCATGTTTATGTTTATGTGTGTGCATACTCTTTTACCTTGCTAGTGCACTGGTCATTCCTTATACTTGCACATGTGCACTTTTATATTTTTTTGATATGTGCACCTGAGTTGAGCTCGAGATGGCTTGGGCTTGACAGTGTGCACATTTGCATTGAGTAGACTTTCTAGCTTGAACTTTGCAATTTTCCATGAGATTGGATCGAGGCTCAGCCTTGTGATATTCATAGTGATCCACTATGCATATCATGAGTTGTCCGTGCACCTGTAGTTGACCCTGTCTAAAATATGAAGAAAAAAACCCATAAATTGAGGCAATAATAATATTCAAATTCAATTTTATTTTTGCAATTTAAATTCGTTTCTTTTTCAGTTTATTGTGTTGTTTATTTAACAGGTATAGCAGGTGGCTGGACATAGGCTAGAGCAATCAAATGAAGATATGGGGAAACAAAATGATGTATATAGGTGTGTAGAGAAATAGTGTATATGAGAGTATGGAAATTTGTATAAGGAAAAACTGTATTGTAATTGGAGATGCAAATATAGTGGAAGCCAAAAGTGTACTATTTGAATTTGAATTGAAATAAAGTACTTATTTAAATAAAATTATGATTCATTAATTTCATTCTACAAATACTTATTTCATTCTGTGAAATCATAATAGTACTATAATAAACACATTTAACGAATATATATAAGTTTATTATCATCAAACTAAAATCATATACCATTATATTTTACAATCTTCACCTTTTGAGCATAACAAACCTATATTAAGATTTTGAATTTTAAATAAATGTGTTTGGTATGGTGTGTTTAACTTTCCTTTATTTAGATGCTCCCCCTAAAACTAAACTCCCTCAACATAGATACGTGCAATTGAAAATGAAAAATTGATTTTCCAAAAATAATTCAAAATAACTTTTGAATAATAAAAACACTGTCGAATATCAGTAAGGTTATTAATCAGTCAACAAAATCTTAACCTCTCTTCCCCTTTTATTATCACAAAAAATAATATTAGTAATTAAAATAACAATGAATTTTGATTAAAATTATAAAATCAAATCAAGAGGGAAATATATATCGCAAATTCCAATTAATCAAACAAAAATCATATTATTTTATTCGTTAGAAACAAATTTCACTTTAGAGAAATGCTAGGATTATGGAAATTTTTATACAGAGACATGAATTTAGTAATTTCAATAAAGGAGTGATTTGAGAATCTTCCTTTTAAATATCATATAAACAAATGTTAAGCACTTGCTAACCATGCATAAACGTTAGGACATTTAAATGAGGTCGGTAGTTACTTAGAAATGAATGTTAAGTATTTTATAACCATGCGTAATCATGAGGACTTTTAAATGAGATTAAAATCTACTTGAACATTTATCCGTTCTTATATGAGTTATATTCATGCATAACCATGAGGACTTCCAAATGAGAATGTAAACACATATATAAAAATTTAAGTAATTCACTCATGCATAATCGCGACTTTCAAATGAGAGTGAATATTTTAGGATAAATTTTTTTAACAAAATAAAATGTTTTCTTTTTTTGAAATACCAAGTTTTACATACTATATTAAATTATGGTGTATGGATTGAAAGAAAGGCAATAGTAATAGAAATGATCGTGGCATAAGTGCTAATTTAAAAAATATTATAAAATTTGTTAAATTTTCATGAAATTTCAAATTAAACTTCCTCTTGTTATGAATTTTATTTAATCATTATCCATCACTTTCTCAAGCACTATTGATAATTTTGATAAATTTCTAAAAGATTCAATTAGCCAACAATTGTTTTTTCTACAGTAAATCTCTTACCAAAATAAACAAGAGTATTTTCATCAAAGTAAAAAATCAAGTTATTTTAAAAAATTAAAATATGTGAAAATTAAATTTCTACAGAGAGTTTTGAGAAAATTTCAACTAGTCGAAAATCAGTTGAAAATAATTAATCAAATCCAAATACGATTTGAACATGATGTTTGATACCACTTGAATCATATTGCCCAAGGTGATATATAGTGGTATATAAGCAAAACGCGTGCTTCTAAAAAACACTCATATTGTCTTTCAAAATTTTCAACAAATCTATTTATGTCAATCAAAGACAAAATCATTCATATAAGCAAAAACACGTTTTCAAAATTTTTCCAAAGCAATTGGAATTTGATTTGACAGTCATTAAAAAGGCAATAAAAGGCGATTGTTATTCTAAAGAAGTTAACAATCCTTGTTTCGAAAATTCAGTTCATTTGAAACCTTTATTTTGAAGCTTAAACTTCAAAATTGGATTCGGCTCAAAACATGAAAGTTCTAGATATTCAAAAATGCTATTTAGCAAAATTAGCTTCAAGTCAACCCGTTAAACCAATCAAAACTATATTCGAAATAATACAACATGTTTGTGTAAAACGGAGATGCTTTTTGAGTAATAAACTAAAATGATTGCGATTTTTCAAAATTTTCCAAAGAGAACTAGTAAAAACTAAAAATAGTAAAGTTGCTTTAAGAATTTCAAAATGTAGAGTAGAAATGTTCAAGTTCTGATCAAATTACTACAGCTGTGTTTAGATGTTTTGAATCTGTTTTTAAATAATACTCCAAATGATTTGATGTATTTCACATGTTTAAGTTCAGATTATGGAAAAACATAAAAAATAAAACTTATAGAGTTTTCTACTTATTTTCCAAAACGTCTTGAATTTGGCAAATTAAGGTTAAGGAGCTAAGGATATAGCAAATTCATGACATCTATGTCAACAAAAATAGAATTAATAATAAGAAGATAAAATCGGGTTTAGATATCATACATCTACTTACCTTCGACGTTGTAATATCCAAAATGTGTGATCTCCACCTCATTTTACTAGGCTAAGGAACATTGGAATTTTGTTCATAAATCATATAGACCAAAGTTTCTCCTTAGCCTGCTTTTGTGCCTAAATTTTATAAGAAGCGAGTGGTCTAACGAAGGATGAAGGACCACTTTCATTTTCATTCGAAACCTTTGGTACCCAAAATTTTTTATATGAGAAACCATTAATTTTAACAATCGTACCCTTTGGTACCCGATTTTGTTTACGCCTAGCATAAAAACCTATTTGGTGTCTACAGGAACACTCCATCCAAATTATCGTACCACATTTTCTATTTGGGCACAACCCATATTTCCTTGGAATAAGACACGAGTAAACACACCAGATAAAAAATCCTATCTAATCCCTCGCACCAATGACACCATCGAACCATTTCCCATGTTAAGCCCTCGAATCACTCCTCCACCGAACTACTTTCACTGGCCAAAACAGAGCCAAGCAACTCCTCTTCAAACCCAAAGCACGCCTAGCACCAAAAAGAGCCACCCACCAAGCCAATTTGTTGTGGCTTCTTCGACTCCCAATTTTGTGTCGATTCCATCGCTACGCTCTATTCTTCGACGTGAATGCCTTCCTTATGCAACGATACAACTCTTAACAATCTCGAGTGTAACCATTGAAGCACAGTTTCGCGGTTCCTAACTCCAAGTCTCCACGATAAGCATCTTCAACCATACAAGCATACGAGCAAACAAGATACATGCACCACACAAGACTCAAACATGAAAACATATAAAAATTCATGCCAAATCATCCTACAATATGTCTTTAACTTAGCCTATACAAAACCAAGGCAACCAAACATCGATTTAATATGATTAGAACACTTTAAAACATTTAAATTCATGCCAAATCATCCTACAATATGTCTTTAACTTAGCCTGATACAAAACCAAGGCAACCAAACATCGATTTAATATGATTAGAACACTTTAAAACATTTAAATTCATTTTTTACTTTAGATTTCGCTTTAAAATGGTATTAAAACTTAATTTTAACTTTAAAAATTGGTTTGAAACGTATCAAAACATATAGATACATACGTAGGAAGGTGAGAGATGATAAATCACCCACTAAACAACCAAAAAGTGAGGATTTGCACACAACCAAGGCAAATTGGAAAATCAATAGCAAAGATCTTATGTTCTCTCTCAAAAGATTTGAAGATCTTTAATGAATCCCTTTGCTAATCTACCGCTATTATATAATTTAGGATTGATTTGGAGGAGAAAAGAGAAGGTTTTGGATGGAGAATGAGTTAATGGAGGCTTAGATCAATTTGTGAAGAGGTAAAAGTGATTTAGAGATAATGGTTCAGCTAAATATAGTCCCCAAACCTGAAATGGGTTAGTAGGCTTGCCCCAAAATTTACTAGTTACCCACTAAGCTGCTCCAAAAACTAACAATCTTCAAACAGCCTTATCCTTAACCAAAAGTCCAAATCGCTATCATCACCACTTATAGAAGGGGAAACCATCATATATTTCCAATGAAAGTGGTAACGAATGCTAATTCAGCTTTTATCGAAAGTTATAGTCGTAACAAGTTTTCAGGGGTAAAACAGTTTCGAATTTTTTTAAAGATAGGAAATGTCACTAATAGGAATTTCCTAAAGTTATAGAATCATATGACCTCATATGAATTTAAAAATAATATTTTACGATCATCCGATACATAAAAAAGGATCGTCGCATTAATACCCAAAAGAAGAAGATTGAGAAATTTGCTAAGGGGTTAAATTCCCTACAGAAGGAGCAAGCTTTGAATCTAATACCAGTGGGGAACGTTATGGGTGGACAATGGAATAAGGAGCAAGTATCAAATGGAGATCAAAACAAGCGCAACCATGAAGGAGCAAGGTAGGAAGAATAATAAGGAAGTAACTATGTGTAGGAGGCATAATAATATAGTAGCAAAGAATTATAGGGTAAACCTTCAAAAGGGAACAAAGTGTCATCATTATGGTAAGATAGGACATCTGGCAAAGGAATGTAGGTCAGAACAATCAGGACAACAAGGACAGTCAAGACAACATGAACAGTTGAAATGGATTAAAGTCTATAATTATAACTAGATGGGACATTATAGGAGGGATTTTCCAACATTGCAGAAGGATGGTCCGATTGTTTAGGCGTATGTATTAGAACTTGTACCTATTACCAGTACCACACCAACAGCCTAAGAGAAAGGGAACTTGGTTATGGAAGATGTGTTATTACTGTCTGATTTACCTAGTAGAGTTTTATTTTATACTGATGCATCACATTCGTTCACAGTCAATGCATTAGTGGAAAGATTAGGAGTAATCCCTGATATTGTGCCTGAGATCATTACTGTGTCGAATCTTATTGGGGGGTTCAACACATTTTTCTACTATTTACCATGATTTTAAGTTGGTTATAAATGACATAGAATTAAATTATGTTGTGCACATGCTTAGATTTACAGGATACAGATTGTCCTTGAGAATGTGTTGAATGACTTGGTATGGAGTAGTTTTAGATTGTTATAGAAAGATTGTTCATTTAAGTAGCTGTAGAAAACATGATTTGATAGTTTTATGTGAGTTGGACATTTCCATAATGAAGTCATACTTATACTTGTTAGACCTATCACATGATGACATAACATCTATTTTCGTAATTAAAGATTTTTGAGACGTATTCACTGAGGTTTCCGACCTTTCGCCATGTAGAGAAATCGAGTTTAGCATTGACCTCAAGAAAGATGCAAGACCAATGGTTATGTCTTTGAAACATTTGGCTCTAAAGGAGAGGAGAGAATTCGATAAATAAGTTTCAAAGTTATAGCGGAAAGGATTCATTAGGCGAAGTATTTCAAAATTGGGAGCACCTGTCACTTTCTCTAATAAAGCAGATGGTTCCCTAAGGCTTTGCATCGATTATTGAGAATTGAATAAGTCAACAAAGAAAAACTGTTTTCGATTGCGTTGCATTGACGACCTCTTTGATCAACATGTTAGGAAAAGGATTTCTTGCAGCTTAACCTTGCTACAGGATTTCGTCAGTTGAGAGTTGCGGAGGACAACATTCCGAAGACTACTTTTTGTACGATGGATGGACTATTTGAGTGGGTTGTGATGCTATTTGGGATGACTAATGCCTCGGCTTATTTTGTTGATTTGATGAGTAGGGTTTCTTAGAAGCAGCTAAATAAATGCCATTTGATGAGTTGCATTTGAGAGAAGTACTGGACGTATTAAGAAGTAATCCGTTAAAGGCTGAATTTTAAAAATGCCATTTTTTGGATGATTTTTGATTTTTTGGACATGTTGCCTTTGGAAATAGGTTGGCGGTAGACCTAGGAAAAGTAGCGGTTGTTAAAGAATGGAAAGTTACAAAGAATGTTTCACATTATGTAGTTTCTTGGGATTAGCCAGTTTTTATCAGAAGTGTAACGACCCAACTTCCAAACTCCAGAAAGTCGCATTGCTAAGAAGAAAGAAAGGGATAGAAAAGAGAAAAAGAAAGAAAAGAAAGAACAGACAACATCAGAATCTCACAGCGGAATCGAATAAATTATAATATATCATATAAAACTTTACATAGTATCATATACATCAGAGTTAAACAGCTAATACAGCACAAACTAGACAGTTATAAACATCTGTCTAGCAATTACAATCCAAGTACATCAGAGAAAACAGATACAACTCAAAACACAGCGGAACCACTACATATATCTACACGCTGAAGCCTCCTGCTCCATTATCTCCTCCAGAACTCGATCAAAGCAATCCTGAAACACTTGACTACTCATACGTAATATGAGTACCCAAGAGTTTAATAAAACAGAAAATAAACACTCAGGTCAGACAGGGTCTGGTGTGAGTAAACAGGGATAAAAGTTGCTTATCTTTAGAAAATCCTTTGAAAACAAAAGGTATCACGTAAGACTTCCCACACATAAACATGGAAAAGTTTTTACCTTACGCTAACCAAAACATTTGATAGGAAATCCAATGATATTATAATAGTGTCTAGGGTTTTCAAAATAAAATACAGAAATAGCTGGAATGCTTACATCTCACATTCCAACATAGTTGGGCACAATCAAAACCGTACAGGCACTTATTGGATTATGGATTCCATCAATGGCAGGGCTACGGGGGTACCGCCCATCACAGTACGTGGCCTAGATCAACCGAGGAGTACTCCCACTCCCCTGCAACACAAGGCCGGACCCATTCCTTACTGAATAGTTCCGAACAAGACAACCCCGCAGTTGGCGCGTGATTCCAACTGCCCACACAGCCGAATAAAAAGGGACCTCTAGACAGGGGAAAATCTTGCTCTCAAGTGGGTGCTACCCACGAAGCCTTGTTGCACCTCCCATGTTTTAGCCATTCCCGGTTGATGAGGCTTGAGGTTACGATTACCTTTATAGGACATATCAAATCTTAGAATGCGCATCGTCCACCTGACGATGTTCTGAAAGCATTCAATCCATACAAGTTCGTTCCTGGTTCGAACGAAACCGAAGGCATTATCTCGTTACACTCGTATTGGAATCACCCTCAGAGTTAACGACGATAACCCTTGCACTCTAAATCACCATCTCGAACCTATAAGTTCTATTCCGTCAAACTCATTACGGAATCACCCATAGAGTTATACTGACGTATAGCCCTTACACCTCGAGTCTTCACTTGCTCCTTTTGGATTAACGACCTAACGTTTAATTGGAATCGATGTGGTTTTCGAATATCCAAATATGGAAACCCGATCCCGGTCTCACCGAAACCAAACGCCATCTTAATGTCCAAGTTGTACTTAAGGGTTTTAAACAATTAACTTATTTCATTATTATCTAATTCACACAGATAGATAAACTATATATCACAATAGATAATCATATTCATAACATAAACAGATAATCTGTATCATCCATAAACAGATAATCATCTCAACCAAATAATCCATCACAAACCATCATACCTAAACCAAGCATTCATATCATACAGATACGGCTCATCTCATTACTGAGATCACAACATTCAATCAATAACATCCACAAGCAATGATTTATTAACCATCAACTATAATTAATTTAAAATGAATTAAATTAATTACAACCATCTCAAATTAATTTAAATTAATTTAATTACTCATTTAAATCCTGCTTAACATCCATTAATTAATTAACCCAGTTAATTAATTAATCACTAAGTATTTAACTTGATTAAACAACTTTGATTAATCATTCACTAATTACAATGAGTAATTAGTCTTTAATTAATTTCATAAATTAATTAACCTTAATCATAAGTAATTAACATTTAATTACTCATTTATTATTTAATTATAATTAATTATATTTATTCTTAATTAATTACAACTAATTAATCACTTATTTTAATTTAACTTAATCAAACAATCCTTAATTACATCATTAATTATAATAATTAATGATCTTTAATATTTAAATGAATTAAAATTTATTTACATTTATAAATTAATCTAATTATTAATCACCTTGATTAATATTAAATTAAGCAATTAACTATCTTTAATTACTTATTAACAAATTAATTATCCAATAATTAATCATTAATTAATTCCTTAATTAATTACAAAAGTAATTATCCAAATTACTAATTACATTCCAGTAATTATCATTATTACTTCTCTAAGTAATCCTGCTCCATTAATTACATTAAGTAATTACACTTAAATCATCAAATGATTTATTTAAATTAATTAAACTAAATTAATTAACTTAATTAAATCACAATATTAAAATTAATTACAATAAGTAATTAAATCCTTAATTACTTTAACAATTAATTATATTCTATTAGTTAGTCTAGTTAATTATCAAAATTATTTACAATAATTAATTAATTACTAAATTATCCCTAGATAATTGTCACCAATTATTAATTAACAACATTACCATAATTACATACTTAAGAAAATTTGAGTTAGATTAATTATCAATAAATCCTTTCTACTTAATATTAATCTAAATCATTATTTAAAAATCAAATAATTAAGTAAAATCCTTAATTATTTTAAATATTTTCAAAATAATTTGGATTACTTATCAAATGACTCATTTAAATTCAAAATGTATTAAAACAATACATTTCTAAAAATTAAATTCAAATTCCAATTTATTTAAAGATTCAAATGTTTAATTATTTAAACATTAATTCCAAAAATAATTATAAACCTTAAAATAAAAATGAATGTTTAAACAACATTCATTACTTAAATATAAAAGAAAGATTTACATAACTTACTTGATTAAAATATATTAAGTTTTGTAACTTGATTGATTATTTCAATTTCAAATTTGAATTAACACTTCATATTTTAATTTAATACTAATGGAAACTAAATTCTTTCAAGTTTTAAAACTTATTTGAAATCAAATTTTATTATTTCAAATCAACTTTTGAAACTGTTCATGATTTAAAAATTTTTACAAAACTGTTTTGAAACCAAAACTGATTTCCAAAGAAACTTGAAACAGTTTTAACTTGATTACAACAAATTTAAATCTTACTTGAAAACATTTAAATCTGTTCATACTTTTAAAATTCAAATAAATAGTTTTAAATCAAAAATCAGGTTTTAAAAGATAACCTGAAACTGTTTTTAAAATCTTGACTCAAAACTAAATTTGAATCTTGTTTAAATTTAAGACTTCACTTTTAAAAACTTGAACTCAAAACTTCATTTGAATTCAGTTTTAATTTATACTTGAATCAAGTTGAAATTTTAAAATATGAATTTTATTAAAATTCAAAACTGCAAAATACTCTTTGGTTTAACTCTACAACCAACTTACCCGAGTAGCCCATAATTTTACTTCGAGTTTTTAAACCCTTTTCTTCGAGACAGAAACAAAAATACCCGAGCATTGACTCGAGTTAAAACCCTGCACACCCAAAAATGAACATCAGAGAATTTAGGTGCACGGTGCATATGCACCGGCACTCTGACGAACTCCAACCACCATGACCAACTCCACCAAGTCTCTGACCAACTCCTCATCTGGTCACAACCCCCAGATATCCCCATAGAAGCTTGAAATTTGAAATCAAAGATTCATCCAAACCTAAAAACTTCACAGCACTAAAACTACCCAAACCTGTCATCCACCCTGACGACCCATTCCGACCACCATCGGTGATGAGACTCTGGCTAATGACCCACCTACGTCCCCTCTGAAATCTCCCAAATTCCCCTCCTACTTGATGCAACAGAGGTATGTGAAGAACCAAGAACTGCAACCCTGATGACAAGGGTTTTGAAAACCTGGGAAACCCAATATCATCTCCTCCCCTTCTGATCATCCATCACCACTTCCCTCATTTCTCACATCAACATTCTGCCTACAGGAATCATTCTAAACCCTAAAATTCCACTAACCTAACAGATACTCCTAAAATTCCTATTTCTGTTTAAAACAGAAATGCTTTTCCCCTAACTGTTTATTTAAAACTGTAATATTAGTTTTTTAAAATTCCTAATTCAAACATGTATTCTAATTCATACACTTGTTCTAATAATTATGATGTTTGATATTTGTTTTATTCTATTGATGACTGATTTTAGTTTACAGAGGCTACAGATTTATTAAACTAACTTAAAATTTATAAATCTAAATTATACCAACAAACATATTTTTGCTTACACAAAAGTTTCTAGCTGAAACCATTCAAGTGATCGAGAATTTTCTACTTAAGGATATCTTAATTATACAAGCAAACTAGATCTGCAGCTACATAAATACATATTCATATATATTCACATATAACAGTCATCAACAGGCAACCATCACAACATACTTTTTTTTCTACTAATTTATATGCGCAGAGATCACAGGCTTCTTGCATGATGAAGTTACTCAATTCATCATTTTCTTAAAACAGAGAACAACACAAATTTTGCCTAAACAAGTTTGACATTTGTGTGTTAAAACTTAGGTTCTGTAAGTTATGCTTGATTTTGATTTTTTAAAGAAACTATTTTTAAAATAAAAGATGCTTACTCACCTTATTTATGAAGATGCAGAGCACAAGCTTAAGTGCAGATTCATATTCCAGAGACTGCATATTGAAATGCATGTTGATCCTGGCTTGTATTTTATAGTAGATCACTGAAATTGCTTGTTGCTTTCTGTTGTTGTTGATGATGCATGCAGACCCCATTCTCAAATGCACATATTTGTAGTTGAATTAATGAAGAAAATGATTGCAGATTTGAGAAAATTTGAAGATAGGTTTGCAGATTTGAAGATGTATGTTTTGCAGAAATTTGAAGTTGAGTGCAGATTTGAATGAAGATTTAACATGCATTTTGTTTTGAGAAATTTATTTGCAGGTTTGAAGATTGGTTTTAGATTGCAGAAATTTTTAACAAATCTGGTTTTCAAATTTTGAAGAGAATGTGTTTTTTTTTTCAAATGCATTTGCTATATTTCTCCTATCAATAATTTAAACAATGAGATTTAAAACAAATGCCACTTGTACTTATTATGTTAAATGTTTTACAAGTGTCTCTTATGTTTTAAAAAGCTAACACATATACAATTCAATTATTAAAAGCAATTTCTAACTTATAAATGTATTTGAATTATCTTAAAACATATCTAATTTATTTTGAGCAAGTTACAAATGTTTATTAACACTGGCCTTTAAATAAATACATATACACTATGAACTTCTTTATAAAACTATACATTTTAAATGTTTGTTTAATTATTTTTCAAAATAATATTCTTTATATAAAACAAAATTTCAAAAGAAAAGATTTTTAAAAGAAGAAAGATGTTGAGTTTATCTTATTCAAGAAAAACAATTTTTAAAATAAACAAAATAAAATAAACTTTTATTATAAAACAAAATTTAAACTATATTTATTTTTATAAACAAAATAAATGCTCACTTACATCTATGGAAATTATAAGAAAGATTTTTAAAACAAACTTTTGAAAAGTTTACAATTTAAATCAAATTAAATCAATTTACAATTTATAAAATTATATATAAATTAGAAAATATCCTTTATTTAATATAAATTAAAATTAAAACCAAATCCTCTATTTACAATGTACAAACATTCATACATTATAGATAAAATATTTTTAAAATAATTTAGAAAGATAAATTTATTACTTAAATATTTTTAACATTTGAAAAGAATAAAATTCCCAAAAGTTATTATTATTATCATTATTATAAATATCATTTAACAAACTAAATAATTATTAATTTTCAAAAGAGAATTCCTGTTTGAATTAAATTATTAAATCAATATTTGACATTTTAAAATAATTATCGATGAAATTATTAAATAAATATTGCTTAAATTTCCGGGACATCACATTCCTCCCCCTTAAAAGAATTTCGTCCCCGAAATTTAAAAGCAAAGGTAATTTAATAATCCCATACAGATTTTAAACTTAAAATAGCAAACACAAACTATCAATCAAATACTAGCAACCATAGCAAGCATTCAAACAAACAATTCTAGTTATCCAGACAAAATTCTGGATAGGATTCCCTAGAGTTTCCCAGGTATAAACACCGAGACACTCGCCTTACAGAATCTAAACTAGCTACACCACTCTGATCTAGAGCTCCTATACATCTAGATCTACAAATCTAAACAGAATATAGGACTACAGACAAGTCCTGATCAACTCCCAAATCTCTCAGAATTACTGATTCTAAAACCAGGGATAAACCATACACGTACTCCCTCAGAGATACGTGAAAAACAAAAAAAATTCTAGCCATACGAACTGGAAATTCAATCCTGTAGATCAAACACTTAACTCTCAAGAGAAAACTGAAAGATCCAATACTCATATCCACAAATCTCTCCTGACGATCCTAGGCTGCCTCAACTTCTAGGTCAATCAAAATCCACCACACAAACTCTACAACAGATATCAGAAGACTTCAAACAAACTGCTCTATCTGGAAAACAAACAGATACAAAACAATCAAGTCTCCAGATCCAAAATGAATTTCCTGTAGAAATCCTCTGATCCAAAACAAAACTCAAATTCCCAAAGAATCGGGTGCTCCTATTCTGGAATAGCTGCCACCATGCTTCCACTGCGCAACTCTGATTTAAGAATGCTGTTGATGAACACAAGTATAAACTTGATCAACTTATCCCGGAATATTGTTCATCAAATTCCATAAATCTCAGTGACCTATTCGATTCGGTCACAACACACAGCAAAAATTCAACCAGAAAACAGATCCGATAAATCCTTCCAACTTAAACAGATCACACTCAAAGAATCTCCTACAATGCTGAATCACCGGTAAAGCTCCAAGAATCAAGTCGATACAGAACTCAATCTCTTGATACGGATGCATATCTCAACTCCTTCGAAGATATCCAGAAAATACCACTTCGATAACTCAAACATCCTCTAAAGATGCTTCAATCCAAACAAAGATCACTCAGAGAACTTCCGAACCATCGCAGGTCACTTTTGCGATTCCACTCAGTTCAGATTCCAAGAAATCGTTCTCACTTCAAAATTCAGAACAGCTAAAGCCTTCAAAAGAAGAAACTAGTGGCCCACCTCTTAACTACTAACATCACACCCAACTGAGCTTCCAGAAGAAATGGACAAGCTCCACCATCTGCCCGGACTACTAACAGAAGAATCTCAGAGATTTCTGAACCACCGAAGAAACATGCCACTCACTGCTGCTGCTGCTACTGCTACTGCGGCCAAAACTTCCTTATCCAAAAGCTCATCGAATCCCAAAGCTACACCAGCCTCTTCACAACAGAGTCTTCCAAAAGACAGATATCTCTCGGGAAACTCGCTCCCAAACCAAGCTCAAACACTCTGCCAAACTGAGTTTCAAACTCAAATACAGACAGAACTCCCTCCTAAGGTTGCCAAAATATCCTTGCTGGCTTCAGAACCCCCAACTGATCCAAACTCAAGAAAATCCACTCACACGAGTGCAACCAAGCTTATAATCCAAAATAAACTCCGAATCTTAAAAAGATTTCCTTCAGAGATCGGTGAAATTCTTCACCAACTGCAGAACTACTCAAGATGCCCACCACTGCCTTAGCAGATCACTTCCAACTTCAACCACTCAAACTCCAACCATCGGTAGTTGTGTTACACACACCACTACCCTATCTACCTTTATTACTTATGTTGGAAAACCTGAACAGGTAACCCAACAAATAGGCAGAAATAAATAAATAAATATATTTTCAAAATTACAAATACGCTCTATCAAGATAGACACCACTCCAGAGTCTAGGTATTCGCTCAATCTAGAGCTCTGATACCACAATGTAACGACCCAACTTCCAAACTCCAGAAAGTCGCATCGCTAAGAAGAAATAAAGGGATAGAAAAGAGAAAAAGAAAGAACAGACAACATCAGAATCTCACAGCGGAATCGAATAAATTATAATATATCACATAAAACTTTACATAGTATCATATACATCAGAGTTAAACAGCTAACACAACACAAACTAAACAATTATAAACATCTGTCTAGCAATTACAATCCAAGTACATCAGAGAAAACAGATACAACTCAAAACACAGCGGAACCACTACATATATCTACACGCTGAAGCCTCCTGCTCCATTATCTCCTCCAGAACTCGATCAAAGCAATCCTGAAACACTTGACTACTCATACGTAATATGAGTACCCAAGAGTTTAATAAAACAGAAAATAAACATTCAGGTCAGACAGGGGTCTGGTGTGAGTAAACAGGGATAAAAGTTGCTTATCTTTAGAAAATCCTTTGAAAACAAAAGGTATCACGTAAGACTTCCCACGCATAAACATGGAAAAGTTTTTACCTTACGCTAACCAAAACATTTGATAGGAAATCCAGTGATATTATAATAGTGTGTAGGGTTTTCAAAATAAAATACAGAAATAGCTGGAATGCTTACATCTCACATTCCAACATAGTTGGGCACAATCAAAACCGTACAGGCACTTATTGGATTATGGATTCCATCAATGGCAGGGCTACTGGGGTACCGCCCGTCACAGTACGTGGCCTAGATCAACGTACCGAGGAGTACTCCCACTCCCCTGCAACACAAGGCCTGACCCATTCCTTACTGAATAGTTCCAAACAAGACAACCCCGCAGTTGGCGCGTGATTCCAACTGCCCACACAGCCGAATAAAAAGGGACCTCTAGACAGGGGAATATCTTGCTCTCAAGTGGGTGCTACCCACGAAGCCTTGCTGCACCTCCCCTATTTTAGCCATTCCCGGTTGATGAGGCTTGAGGTTACGATTACCTTTATAGGACATATCAAATCTTAGAATGCTCATCGTCCACCTGACGATGTTCTGAAAGCATTCAATCCATACAAGTTCGTTCCGGGTTCGAACGAAACCGAAGGCATTATCTCGTTACACTCGTATTGGAATCACCCTCAGAGTTAACGATAACCCTTACACTCTAAATCACCATCTCGAACCTATAAGTACTATTCCTCAAACTCATTACGGAATCACCCACAGAGTTATACTGACGTATAGCCCTTACACCTCGAGTCTTCACTTGCTCCATTTGGATTAACGACCTAACGTTTAATTGGAATCGATGTGGTTTTCGGATATCCAAATATGGAAACCCGATCCCGGTCTTTCCGAAACCAAACGCCATCTTAATGTCCAAGTTGTACTTAAGGGTTTTAAACAATTAACTTATTTCATTATTATCTAATTCACACAGATAAATAAACTATATATCACAATAGATAATCATATTCATAACATAAACAGATAATCTGTATCATCCATAAACAGATAATCATCTCAACCAAATAATCCATCACAAACCATCATGCCTAAACCAAGCATTCATATCATACAGATACGGCTCATCTCATTACTGAGATCATAACATTCAATCAATAACATCCACAAGCAATGATTTATTAACCATCAACTATAATTAATTTAAAATGAATTAAATTAATTACAACCATCTTAAATTAATTTAAATTAATTTAATTACTCATTTAAATCCTGCTTAATATCCATTAATTAATTAACCCAGTTAATTAATTAATCACTAAGTATTTAACTTGATTAAACAACTTTGATTAATCATTCACTAATTACAATGAGTAATTAGTCTTTAATTAATTTCATAAATTAATTAACCTTAATCATAAGTAATTAACATTTAATTACTCATTTATTATTTAATTATAATTAATTATATTTATTCTTAATTAATTACAACTAATTAATCACTAATTTTAATTTAACTTAATCAAACAATCCTTAATTACATCATTAATTATAATAATTAATGATCTTTAATATTTAAATGAATTAAAATTTATTTACATTTATAAATTAATCTAATTATTAATCACCTTGATTAATATTAAATTAAGTAATTAACTATCTTTAATTACTTATTAACAAATTAATTATCCAATAATTAATCATTAATTAATTCCTTAATTAATTACAAAAGTAATTATCCAAATTACTAATTACATTCCAGTAATTATCATTATTACTTCTCTAAGTAATCCTGCTCCATTAATTACATTAAGTAATTACACTTAAATCATCAAATGATTTATTTAAATTAATTAAACTAAATTAATTAACTTAATTAAATCACAATATTAAAATTAATTACAATAAGTAATTAAATCCTTAATTACTTTAACAATTAATTATATTCAATTAATTAGTCTAGTTAATTATCAAAATTAATTACATTAATTAATTACTAAATTATCCCTAGATAATTGTCACCAATTATTAATTAACAACATTACCATAATTACATACTTAAGAAAATTTGAGTTAGATTAATTATCAATAAATCCTTTCTACTTAATATTATTATTTTTTTTTTTTTTTGAAAATTGGTGAATTTTATTGATGCATCAAAGCTCAGAACAAATATACATGTTTCGTGTATTACATAGAAAGTAAACCAAGACACGTGCTAAGTTTATTTACAAAGAACATTCCACCAATCAAAGCAAAACAACAAATGCCCCTTTCTAAAAGCTCTGAAGCATAGGTTCATGGCGGATCCACTTTCCATTCTCGGAGGATTTTGTTTTCCAAATCAGTCGCATGAGTAAATAATTTTCCTTTAATTCTTCTTACAAGTATCTTGACATCTTGCTCTATTGCAATTTGAATTTGTTTATGACCCTTTGCAGTGCTCTTGAAGACTCTCCGGTTCCTCTCCTTCCGAAGGTGATAAACAGTTGTAGTGAGGCTGATGGTCTGCAATTGGGTCAGCAGGTCTCCTTTCTTGCTGTGGCTCAGGTATAGCAGTTCGTCTTCAAGTGTAGAAATCGCATGCATGTCTTGATTTTTGCTTTTAACATGGCTTAGT
Organism: Allium cepa; assembly: GCA_030765085.1. Taxonomy (NCBI): domain Eukaryota; kingdom Viridiplantae; phylum Streptophyta; class Magnoliopsida; order Asparagales; family Amaryllidaceae; genus Allium; species Allium cepa. Next base: position 412,325,430 of record CM060939.1, on the reverse strand, counting down.
ACACGAGTGGAGTATTCACATTCAAAAAATAGATGATTGTGTGATTCTGGAATGTAGTTACATAGTTTACATGTTAGATTAACCTCCATACCCCATCTTGCTAATCTGTCAGCTGTGGGAAGTCTTAAATTAATTGCTTTAAACGTTGTGAAAGCCATCTTTGGGTTGTTAGATCTGGACCAGATAAGGGCTGCCCAATATTTGTTAGTATGTTTAGTTCGAATTGCTTCCCATGTACTGTTGGTGGTAAAAATGCCGTCTTTTGTATAATTCCAAGTCCAAGTATCATTAGGTTCAGAAGAGTAGATAGGGATGTACTTGACATCTTCAGCTATGGCATGTAATCCTTTTTGTTCTGGTATCCAAGTGCCCTGATAAATGATTGATGCAACTAGGTCATCATATTCCCCAATACATGAAATCATACCCCAGCCATATTTGTTAGCAAATGATTTTCCATTTATCCATGGGTCCCTCCAAAGATAAGTATCCCTTCCATTAGCAATTCTCTTTGAGATGCATGTTTTCAGAACTTCCCTGCTTCTTAAAATACATTTCCAAACCCCAGAAGAGTTAATATCCTCATGCATTGTCCAGAAACTTCCTTTTATATATCTATTTCTCATCCACCTGGCCCAAAGAGTATTTGATGTTAGAATTTTCCATCCATGTTTGATTTGGTAAGTCTTTCTAAGGTCTTTCAGGTTGATAAGACCAACACCTCCATCAGCTTTAGGCCTAGAAAGAATATCATAACTAACTTTATGTAATCCCCCCCTCCAGATGAAGTTTGCACATGCTGATTTAATCTTCTCAATTGAACTATCAGGAATGTGAAATGTTTGAAGCCAAAATCTAACTTTAGCAGTGATAACTGTGTGTACCAATTCAATTCTGCCAGCAAAAGAAAGTAATTTAGAGCTCCAACCATTGAGTTTGTCTCTGATTTTACCAACTAGTTCACCACATTCACGATCAGTAATTACATTAGTTGATAAAGGAACTCCAAGATACTTGACAGGAAGTTGTCCTTCCTTAATTTGCAAAATTTCCAGGATCTGATTTTTGGATGTACAATATTTGCTAAAGTAGCATTTGGACTTATTAGTATTTAGTTCAAGTCCCACAAATAACTGTAATTGATCAAATATGTGTAGTAAACCCTGAGCTGCAGAAGAGGAAGCTCTAATAGCAATTATCAAATCATCAGCATATAAAAGATGATTGACATTAGGGTTATGTTTAAACAGAGGCTGAATCAAAGAATTGTGACAAGCTATTTCCATTTGTAGTGTAAAGAATTCCATGGCAACTGCAAATAAGTAGGGGGAGAGGGGATCACCTTGTCTCAAACCCCTGTTGCTAGTTATATATCCTTTGGGGATACCATTAATAATTATTGAATATGTGGGGGTAGATATGCATTCTTCAATGAGATTGATCAAAGAAGTAGGAAAATTCATACAGTGTAGTACATGTATAATGAATTGTCTATTAATTTTATCATATGCTTTTTGTAGATCAATCTTTAGACACATTTTGTCAGCTCCAGGTTTATTGAAATTTCTAATTAGTTCATGAGCTAGTAAAGAATTTTCAGAAATGTGTCTTCCTTTTATAAAAGCAGATTGACATTCAGAAATTAGATCAGGGAGGACTTTTGTAAGTCTGTTGCATATTACCTTGCTGAGGATCTTATATAGCACATTACAGCATGCAATTGGTCTAAATTCTTCAATCATAGTAGGGCTTTCCACCTTTGGGATAAGAGTGATAAATGTGTGATTTAATTCATGAAGAATTTTGCCAGTGTTGAAAGATTCCTGAATAGCTTCTAATAATTGATTTTTCAGATGTTGCCAGTGCAATTGATAGAACTTGGAATTCCAACCATCAGGTCCTGGGGAGGAGTCTATGTGAATGGAGAAGACAGCAGCCCTTACTTCTTCCTCAGTAACAGTCTCTTGCAACATTTGCCTTCCCACATCAGATATTATAGCCCTGCAATTAATAGGAGGTAATGTTATCTTAATCTCACTATTATATAAATTTGTGAAATAAGATATGGCTCCCTGTTCAAATTGGGATATATTAGTTGCTATATCCCCCTGGTCATTTATAGAGTTAATAAGAGCATTGCAGTTCCTCCTATAAGACATCTTAGCATAGAAAAATTTGGTACATTCATCTCCTTGAGTGAGCCATTTCTCCTTTGCCATTTGTTTAGCTTGTATAGCTTGTAAATGCAATGCCTCTTTAAGTTTCTGTTGTGTAGAAAAATAATTTGAGATTCTATCATCATCAAGAGGGTCCGTGTCAAGAAGGGTCTGCATCTGTTCACATTTTTGTTGTAAATGACTTATAGTATCCTTTGTTTTATTCCTTTCTCTATTCCATTTCTTCAATCTCTTTTTTAACTCTCTTAGCATCATGACCATGGAAAACCAGCAATTTCCATCAGTTTTAGTAATGTTATTGAAGTCTACAACATCAGCATATCCTTCAATTAGGTGCCAGTGGTTTCCATATCTAAAAGGTTTTCCTTTCAATGAGTTAGCTTGTTGATTAAATTGAATATGTAATGGGGAATGATCACTTGTTGAGCTAGGAAGAACTGATATTTTCAAATTTGGGATGCTTGTTAGAATTTTGTCATTTATAAGAACTCTATCAAGTCTGCAGGCAATTTTTTTAACTTCTCCACTAAACCAAGTAAATTTCAGGCCAAAGTGGATAGCTTCAGAGAGGCCAGCTGCTACAACACACTTGTTGAACTCCTCTGTTTGGGATAGTCTAAGGGTACTTCCACCTCTTTTCTCATTAGTTTTAAGAACTGCATTAAAATCCCCCATTACCATCCAATTATTATTAATTTGCTTTGATGTTTGAACTAAATAAGACCATAATTGTCTGCGAAGAGAAGCCCAGTTATGGGCATAAACAAAAGTGCATATGAAATTCAAACCACCTACATTATTACAAGTAACAGTAATATGTTGTTCAGATTTATCTTTGATAGATAGGTTCCATATGGATTTGTGCCAAGTGATCAGTATACGACCTTTAGAAGATGCTGAATTATTGTCTATCCATTCCCAATCATTACCAAACATGTTAGCAAGTACCTGAATACTACTATCCCCCATCTTATTCTCAAGAAAAGCAATTATGGTAGGATTAACTTTATTTCTTAAATTAAAGAGGTCTAATCTTCTAGTTTCACCATTTAGACCCCTTACATTCCAACATATAATAGACATTAAGAATGTCTGGATTGGCTCCTTGTTACACGAGCCAAAGTGTTCCTACTTTTCTTTTTTTCTTTGTTTTTGTCATTGAATTGTTCCACATATTTTGGATTTTCTTTAGTATATTGGTCAGAAAAATAAACCTCCTCTTCTGAGTTTATGGATTCCACATCCAATTCAATTCCCATCTGATTAATTTCCTGTATATTATTAGGTGTATCATCATGTTGTACAACAGCAATAGTTGCAGGAGATTTATTATGATGTGCCTCAGCATTTGCCAGATACTTATTATGTTGACAAGCAGTTGCAGACCTTGTTGGGGACATTGCAATTGAAAGCTCTAACTCCGCAGTTGCTGAGCGTCCAGGGGAATGAATTTCAACAGGAGTTTCAACCATGCAGGGATTACCTTGATCAGCTTTATTCTGAAGAGAATGTTCACTCAGTGGAGACTCATTTATTTGAACAAGATTTTGCAGTGGTGGATTCTTATTCTGCTCTGTTAAACAATGCTGCCCTTCCAGATTGGACTGCCTCTCCTCAGGTGTGGGACTTCCAGTATTAAAGCCAGCTTCATAGTTAGTCTGTTGTAAATATTTGTAGTTATTATGGTCTAGGCTATTTTTTGGCACTGAGCTACTAGGGTGCTCAGGCAGTTTAGATGTTTGTTCAGTCAGTGTATTAGTAGAAGCAGTATGGTTTGGTGCTGAAACTTTGAGGATCCACTTTTGAGTAGTTGTATTTGGGCATTGTAAATCACTATGTCCAAAACAACTGCATTGCTTACATCTCGGTGGAATAAACTCATATTCCACCTCTTGTTCATAAATTCTTCCTTTATTATCTTTTGCTCTGATTATTTTGGGAAAAGTAGCATCAGCTGTCACTTCTATTAACACTCTTGCAAATTTAAGCCTTTTAACATTTCTGGTGAAATCATCAATGTCCAAAGGTTTACCAATAAGACTAGCAAGTTTACTAATGCCCCTAGCATTCCACAGAGATAGGTGTAGATTATTTAACCTTACCCAAATAGGATACGAGTCTAACATGTCTCTTTCAAATTGGAAATTAGCATCCCATTTTTTCATAAAAATAAGCCTACTATCCATAAACCAGGGACCCCCATTTAATACTTTATCAAAATCAGCATGATTTTCAAACTTTACTAAGAAAAAACCATTATCTCTAGAGAAAATTTCCCATGAGCCTTCAGGTTTCCAGATCCTTTTAATATACGCATTAAAATGCACATAGTATGGTCGTTTACCCGTAAGATAAATGAATATTGAGTTATTCCACATCTCATTGGATAACTTGTAATCCAAGTCATCTATAATAGCAAAATCACCTGTATCGTCCTTAGCTGGTTGGTGGAAGATAACATCTTCTTTGATAGAGACGTGTTTATCAAATAAATCCGACCATGATCTAACACCCTGTGATTTATTGAATTTAAAAAGAGATGTAGTTGTTTTAGGGTTTGACCATGGATTAGAAGGGGCATCTAGTTTCTGCTTTCCACGACGGCGGACCTCCTGCCAGCCCTCCCGATCTTCATCATCGGTGACAGCTGGATTGGTGGCAGCGGCAATTGAAGAATTGGCGGCGGCGGAATCGGCTGCTGCAGTTGCTGAGGCCATTAAAAATATATATATATAAAAATCTTTTATATAAAAATCTCCATTTTTCTACTTAATATTAATCTAAATCATTATTTAAAAATCAAATAATTAAGTAAAATCCTTAATTATTTTAAATATTTTCAAAATAATTTAGATTACTTATCAAATGACTCATTTAAATTCAAAATGTATTAAAACAATACATTTCTAAAAATTAAATTTAAATTCCAATTTATTTAAAGATTCAAATGTTTAATTATTTAAACATTAATTCCAAAAATAATTATAAACCTTGAAATAAAAATGAATGTTTAAACAACATTCATTACTTAAATATAAAAGAAAGATTTACATAACTTACTTGATTAAAATAAATTAAGTTTTGTAACTTGATTGATTATTTCAATTTCAAATTTGAATTAACACTTCATATTTTAATTTAATACTAATGGAACTAAATTCTTTCAAGTTTTAAAACTTATTTGAAATCAAATTTTATTATTTCAAATCTACTTTTAAACTTTTGAAACTGTTCATGATTTAAAAAAATTTACAAAACTGTTTTGAAACCAAAACTGATTTCTAAAGAAACTTGAAACAGTTTTAACTTGATTACAACAAATTTAAATCTTACTTGAAAACATTTAAATCTGTTCATACTTTTAAAATTCAAATAAACAGTTTTAAATCAAAAATCAGGTTTTAAAAGATAACCTGAAACTGTTTTTAAAATCTTGACTCAAAACTAAATTTGAATCTTGTTTAGATTTAAGACTTCACTTTTAAAAACTTGAACTCAAAACTTCATTTGAATTCAGTTTTAATTTATACTTGAATCAAGTTGAAATTTTAAAATATGAATTTTATTAAAATTAAAAACTGCAAATACTCTCTGGTTTAACTCTACAACCAACTTACCCGAGTACCCCATAATTTTACTTCGAGTTTTTAAACCCTTTTCTTCGAGACAGAAACAAAAATACCCGAGCATTGACTCGAGTTAAAACCTTGCACACCCAAAAATGAACATCAGAGAATTTAGGTGCACGGTGCATATGCACCGGCACTCTGACGAACTCCAACCACCATGACCAACTCCACCAAGTTTCTGACCAACTCCTCATCTGGTCACAACCCCCAGATATCCCCATAGAAGCTTGAAATTTGAAATCAAAGATTCATCCAAACCTGAAAGCTTCACAGCACTAAAACTACCCAAACCTATCATCCACCCAGACGACCCATTCCGACCACCATCGCTGATGAGACTCTGGCTAATGACCCACCTACGTCCCCTCTGAAATCTCCCAAATTCCCCTCCTACTCGATGCAACAGAGGTATGTGAAGAACCAAGAACTGCAACCCTGATGACAAGGGTTTTGAAAACCTGGGAAACCCAATATCATCTCCTCCCCTTCTGATCATCCATTACCACTTCCCTCATTTCTCACATCAACATTCTACCTACAGGAATCATTCTAACCCCTAAAATTCCACTAACCTAACAGATACTCCTAAAATTCCTATTTCTGTTTAAAACAGAAATGCTTTTCCCCTAACAGTTTATTTAAACCTGTAATATTAGTTTTTTAAAATTCCTAATTCAAACATGTATTCTAATTCATACACTTGTTCTAATAATTATGATGTTTGATATTTGTTTTATTCTAATGATGACTGATTTTAGTTTACAGAGGCTACAGATTTATTAAACTAACTTAAAATTTATAAATCTAAATTATACCAATAAACATATTTTTGCTTACACAAAAGTTTCTAGCTGAAACCATTCAAGTGATCGAGAATTTTCTACTTAAGGTTATCTTAATTATACAAGCAAACTAGATCTGCAGCTACATAAATACATATTCATATATATTCACATATAACAGTCATCAACAGGCAACCATCACAACATACTTTTTTTTTCTACTAATTTATATGCACAGAGATCACAGGCTTCTTGCATGATGAAGTTACTCAATTCATCATTTTCTTAAAACAAAGAACAGCACAAATTTTGCCTAAACAAGTTTGACATTTCTGTGTTAAAACTTAGGTTCTATAAGTTATGCTTGATTTTGATTTTTTAAAGAAACTGTTTTTAAAATAAAAGACGCTTACTCACCTTATTTATGAAGATGCAGAGCACAAGCTTAAGTGCAGATTCATATTCCAGAGACTGCATATTGAAATGCATGTTCATCCTGGCTTGTATTTTATAGTAGATCACTGAAATTGCTTGTTGCTTTCTGTTGTTGTTGATGATGCATGCAGACCCCATTCTCAAATGCACAGATTTGCAGTTGAATTAATGAAGAAAATGATTGCACATTTGAGAAAATTTGAAGATTGGTTTGTAGATTTGAAGATGTATGTTTTGCAGAAATTTGAAGTTGAGTGCAGATTTGATTGAAGATTTAACATGCATTTTTTTTGAGAAATTTATTTGCAGGTTTGAAGATTGGTTTTAGATTGCAGAAATTTTTAACAAATCCGGTTTTCAGATTTTGAAGAGAATGTGTTTTTTTTTTCAAATGCATTTGCTATATTTCTCCTATCAATAATTTAAACAATGAGATTTAAAACAAATGCCACTTGTACTTATTATGTTAAATGTTTTACAAGTGTCTCTTATGTTTTAAAAAGCTAACACATATGCAATTCAATTATTAAAAGCAATTTCTAACTTATAAATGTATTTGAATTATCTTAAAACATATCTAATTTATTTTGAGCAAGTTACAAATGTTTATTAACACTAGCCTTTAAATAAATACATATACACTAAGAACTTCTTTATAAAACTATACATTTTAAATGTTTGTTTAATTATTTTTCAAAATAATATTCTTTATATAAAACAAAATTTCAAAAGAAAAGATTTTTAAAAGAAGAAAGATGTTGAGTTTATCTTATTCAAGAAAAACAATTTTTAAAATAAACAAAATAAAATAAACTTTTATTATAAAACAAAATTTAAACTATATTTATTTTTATAAACAAAATAAATGCTCACTTACATCTATGGAAATTATAAGAAAGATTTTTAAAACAAACTTTTGAAAAGTTTACAATTTAAATCAAATTAAATCAATTTACAATTTATAAAATTATATATAAATTAGAAAATATCCTTTATTTAATATAAATTAAAATTAAAACCAAATCCTCTATTTCCAGTGTACAAACATTCATACATTATTGATAAAATATTTTTAAAATAATTTAGAAAGATAAATTTATTACTTAAATATTTTTAATATTTGAAAAGAATAAAATTCCCAAAAGTTATTATTATTATCATTATTATAAATATCATTTAACAAACTAAATAATTATTAATTTTCAAAAGAGAATTCCTGTTTGAATTAAATTATTAAATCAATATTTGACATTTTAAAATAATTATTAATGAAATTATTAAATAAATATTGCTTAAATTTCCGAGACATCACAAGAAGTTTATAAAGGATTTTCTGTAGATATCTATACCATTGATGAAGCTTTCAAAAAAGAATATGGTTTATGTTTGGAATGCAAAATGTAATGAAGCGTTTGTAAAGTTGAAGAAGATGTCGATGAGCGAACTTGTTTTGGTTATTCTTGATTGTACCAAACCATTTACTATCTATATTGATGCCTGCGGTGCTAGTCTTAGCGTTGTCTCGATGCATATGTGAGCTGACAGTTAAAGATGCACAAAAAGAACTACCCTACATAAGATTTTGAAATAGCTATGATTATATTTGCTTTAAAGTCACAAAGACACTATTTACTTGCATTCAGACCATAATTTGTTGAAATATTAATTTTTGCATAAAGACTCAAATTTGAGGCAACAAAGGTGGATGGAATTCTTTGCCTCTTATGATTTGAGTATTACTTATACCTTTGGGGAGGGTAATGTTGTAGCAGTTGTATTGAGTAGATAACATGCGATGTTGAGTGCTATGATGTTAGAGATGAGGCAACTGGATTATATCTTTGGATTTGATTTTCCACCACCAACGGATATTGTAGCTGAAATATTAGCAACCTTAGAGGTTAGAACATTGAGATTATACATGATTTGTATGAATCAAAGTAAGGATGCTGAGTTGGTTGATATTTTGGATCATCTTGACAAAGGTGAGAAGTCGATTCATTCGGATCGATATGCAAAAGATGTGAAAGGATACTTAAGATGATACGGAAGGCTGTGTGTGTCAAGTTAAAGGAGCTAATCGATAAGGTGTTAGATGAGTGTTATCATTCGAGGATGACCATCTCTCCCAGTGGCAATAAATGTATAGAGACATGAAGAGAATTTACTATTGGCCAGGGATGAAAAGAGATATGGCGAGGTATGTGGCGAGATGTTTCACTTGTTAGAGAGTTAAGATGAAGCAGAGTAAACCGAGTAGATTATTGATATCCTTGGAAGTCCTAGAATGGAAATGGAAAAAAAATTCGATGGATTTTGTAGATGGATTGCCAAAGAGAAGAAGAGGTAATGAAAGTATCTGGGTAGTGGTGGATCGATTGAAGAAGCGCACACATTTCATTCCTGTAAAGAGCATAAAGACAACAACATCTTTAGCCACATTATATATAAGGAATTGGTGAGATTTCATGGTATATCGATGAATATTGTGAATGACCCAGACCAACTTTTCATGGATGAGTTCAGGGGAAGCTTGCTGGATAGCTTGGGCATGGAGTTGAGTTTGAGTACGACATATCACCCGCATACGGACAGACAGGCTGTCAGGGTAAATAGAGTGTTACTAGATTTGTTGAGGGCATGCATTCTGGATTTTGGAGGTCCTTGGGAAGATCATTTGACATGAGTGGAATTCGCCTATAATAACAGCTATCAAGCTAGTATTGGAATGACACCATTCGAAGCATTATAGATAAGGCCATGTAAATCACCTTCATGTTAGTGGGACTTAACAGATAAGGTGATACTTGGACCATAGATGATAAAGGATACATCAAAGAAGTAGAATTAATAAGAAAAAGGATGAAGGCGGCACAAGATAGAAAGAAGTCGTAAGTTGATAAAAGATGAAAGGAGTTGGAATTTGAAGTCGGTAATCTTGTATTTGTGAAAGTATCGTCTCTTATGCATGTGATGGGGTTTGGAAGCTCAGGCAAGTTAGCGCTAAGATTTGCTGGACCATTTAAGGTGTTGGAACATATTAGAGGATTAGCTTATAGAGTGGAGTTACTAGATAAAATGGCTGGAGTTCATAATGTATTCCATGTGTCACATTTGCCAAAATGTGTACATGACTCGGCTACAATGGTGGAGCCAAGTCGGCTGGAGATGTGGAGTTAGAAGCTAAAGCGAGTTAATCTAAAGGACCTATACAGGTACTAGAGAATGGATTTCGAAGGCTGAGGAATAAAGTAATCAAGATGGTAAAGATGTAATGGAGACACAATTTGGTAGGGAGTACATGGGAGCCTGAGGGAAGATACGGGTTTCAGTGGTGTATTCCATGTGTTCATAATTTTTACATGACTGGAGTTCATAATGTATTCCATGTGTCAAATTTATGAAAATGTGTACATGACTTAGCTACAATGGTGGAGTCTAGTCGGTTGGAGGATGTTGAGTTAGAAGCCAAAGCGATTTCATCTAAAGGACCTGCATGGATAGTAGCGCATGTAATTTAAAGGCTGAGGAATAAAGCAATCAAGCTGGTGAAGGGGTAATGGAGAGACAATCCAGCAGAGAGTACATGGGAGCCTGAGAAAAAGATACAAGCTTTAGAGAATACATGGGAGCCTGAGGGGAGGATAAACGGCTATAGGGAAATCTGAAATGGCTGCACTAGTGCATTCTATGTGTCACATTTGCGAAAATGTGTACATGACTCAACTACAGTGGTGGAGCCTAGTCGATTGGAAAATGGAGTTGAAAGCTGAAGCAGTTCATCTAAAGGACCTGCACGGATAGTATAGCATGGAATTCTAAGGCCGAGGAATAAAGTGACCAAGCTATAGAAGGTGTAATAGGGAGACGATCCGGCAGAGAATATGTATTACACGTGTATTCTAGATAAAATGGCTGGAGTTCATAACGTATTCCATGTGATTCATTTGCGAAAATATGTACATGACTCGGCTAATGTGGTGGAGCCTAGTTGGCTGCAGGATGTGGAGTTAGAAGCTAAAGCGAGTTCAACTAAAGGACCTGCATAGATAGTAGAGTACGAAATTCAAATGCTGAAGATCAAGCAATCAAGCTAATGAAGGTGCAATGGGGAGAGGATCTGGCAGAGGGTACGTAGGACCCCAAGGGGAAGGTACAGTCTTTAGAGAGTATGTGGAAGCCTGAGGTGATGATAAATGTCTACAGGGAAATCTGAAACAGCTACAGTGGTGTATTCCGTGTGTCACATTTGCAAAAATGTGTACATGAATCAGCTATAGCGGTAGAACCTAGTGGGCTAGAGGATATGTAGTTAGAAGCTGAAGCGAGTTCATTAAAGGGCCTACATGGATAGTAGATCATGAAATTCGAAGCTTGAGGAATAAAGTAATCAAGCTGGTGAAGGTGCAATGGGGGAGGATATGGAAAAGAGTAAATGAGAGCCTGAGTGGAAGATACGAGCTTCTCATCTAGAACAATTTACTAGTATGTTCTTTTGGTTGGTACGATTTATCAAGAGTCAGATAGCTATTGGATAGCAATTGAATGATTCACTCGATAGTTTTCTTTTGGTTAACATAATTAAGGTCAAACAGAAAATATTTATGTGACTGATTTACACGGTTATCTCGACTAGAGAATACAACGGATCTTCAATATGAAAGTTCTGCTTGGTTATAGTGAAATCATGGCACACCATCCATCGAGTGCCTATAATTGGGTCGAGTGGAAGTATTGGAAGTGAAGCATTAATCAAAAGAAGATTCGTCTCTTCGGTTATATATGTTAGTATCACGGTCAACTCAAGTCAATCTAAAGTCAAAATCTCTAACCAAAGTAGTTTGGTTAATAGTAATTGTAATTGTTGAACCAAAGGCTTTGTGTTTGGACTATAGAGTTACATATGGATGGTATTAGAATTTTGATCATTACCAAATTTCATAATTTCAAAGTGATATAGTTTTGAAAAAGAGATTTAGTGTAAATAAATGTCACAACCAGGTAATGCTTAATAACATAAATTGGATTTTACTGAAACTAAGTAAGTGATAAATTTCGCAAAAATGCCACACCACCTGCTAGTAACGTGTGAACATTAACATTTGAATAGTTCGATCTTAATCGTTGACCAAATTTATACCCGGCGAGTCACACAGCTGAAATGATGAATTCTCTTTCGACCAAACGAATTAATTAGTTTATAATTGTTATAAATTATTTAAATTAATTAATATTTATGAAATATTAATTATAAAATTTTAAACATGATTTGAGGAATAAATATTATTATATATATTATAATAGTGATAAATACATTAATCGATATGTGATATAAATAAGAAAATAAATTAGATTTAATTAATAATATTTATTTAAGCTTAAATTGAATATTAGCCCATTAGGATAAGATGATAGTTTTGCCAGCAATATGGTTTATGCGGGGAATATAAGAAGGTTAGAGGTGTTTTGAGACGGATGGATTAGATTTAGTGAGAATTGGTATGGGATATGATCCATATCTTTCTCTCTTTCGTCCATTATAAAAGGACGTCTAGTCCTAATTGTTTTAGGAAATTTTGGCTGTTACTATCCTCTCTATTGCTGGGAAAAATCATCTTCAAGGAGCTCTAACAAATTCAACTCAAATCAATTCAAAAGATGACAAATATTGGATAGTCAAAGGTCTACGGTTCGAGGACTAGCAATCTGCCGAATCGAAAAGTTTTCAAAGGGGAGAGAAAGCATCTTTATTAGGTGTGCTTCAAGGCATTAGTTTTCGGTATGTTTCTACCATGTTATATGATTTATAATTCTAAAAAATATTTTATTATTGTTATATTGTTAGTTAGAAGACGATTCTTATATGTATTGATGTCATTACATATAAGATTGGTTGTATGGATGTAACAATTAAAAAAGCCATTCCATAGATATTATATATGCACAGCCAAATAATCTATTTAGAATGATTATTATAATAATAATATACATTTATTAATATGTCATTTAATATAATTATATGATTTGTATTTATTTATATCATCATATCATGTTAATAATTGAACATATATTTTATAAATGCATATATGTAATTATTATAATATTTTTAGCTATAAATTGTTTTCTATAATTATTTACTAGTAAGTATTGTTATTTAAATCAATATACTATGTAAATAATTTATATAAAATAAAATATGTTTCAAAAATTAACAATTAAATTTTATAAAACTATTTTATCATGAAATAAGCTCTCGGTTAGAAATCAAGAATTTAAAAATCAATTTTAATATTTTCTAAAATTATTATAATATATGGTCAAAAAAAATTAATTAGTAAAAATAAATTTTGACCGGGTAAAATTATGGAAAAATTCTCCAATCCTTAAAATATCATGTTAGATTTTATGAAAGTTTAAAATTTGTACTTAGTTAAGAAATTATATTTCATAAGTATTTTATTATTTTTCGATATATATATTTATATATATTAATATAATAAAATATTGTTATGTTGTGTATCTGGAAGTGTTTAAAAAATAAAAAGTAAAAATAAAATTATTTTATTTATTAACACACACACACACACACACATATATATATATATATATATATATATATATATAAATCTAGATATTATAAATATGCTTATATGTGTGTGTGTATGTGTGCATTAAAAGAATTACAATTTTATTACAATAACTCATATATAATATATATATTACATCATAATTAAAAAAGGAAACTTTGTATATATTATGTATATGTGTATGTGTTTATATTTATTTCAATAATGCACATATTTACAAATTATAGATATTCTACATATATATATATATATATATATATATAAGTAGATTTATAATATTTTATAAGTATTAAGTTTAAATACATATACATATATATATATATAGACAACATACAATACATATCGGATGAACTAAGGTGCGCACTGCGATGTAAATACCAACATCACACACATGCATGTTATTCCTTGCATGAATTATCATGTGAAACATGCGCGCGCAGGAACACAGACATACATACATACATACACACAGATATATATATATATATATATATATATATATATATATATATGATACATATGTGTATAATTACATGTATAAAACATAAATAATATATATAAGTTATAAATTTAAATAAAATAAAAGATTTTATTTAATTTTTTTTGGATATGTTGTAAATAAATTAGACTTCATAAGCCTAATTTACATATAATAAGGGAAGTATTTTTAAAATCCATCCATAACTTCCTTGCTAGCTAGCCTAGTTCCAATAGTGGTATCAGAGCACGATAGCCTACGGTCTAAATTAGTCATATTAGGTTTAACTACTAAGCCCATGACCCAAAGGTTGTCCCTAATAGAAAAGGCCCAAATTTGGATTAGGCCTTAGGCTAATTTTCAAAATTGTTGAAAAAATAAAAATATAATATTTTAAATTTTAAATTTAAATTTAAAATAAGATATAAAATATTACAAAAGTTATAATATAATAAAGTTCCTCAAATTTTGAAAAAAAATACTAAATATATTCAAAAATTATAAATTTATTAATGAGATAAATAAAATTAATTAATAAGTTAATTAATAAAATGTATATGAATGTATTATATATTGTGATATGTTATGATATTTTAAGATATCATAAGTGTACATGTGTGTATAAATAATGACTTTTGAAATTAAAATAATTTAATTAAAATAGTTTAACTAAATACATTAGTTAAAAGGTTAATTAATCAGATAATATACACATGTGTACGATATATGTGTTATACTACAAAGGTTATAGTATATAATAAATATTAAATATAAATGTTATATTGATATAAAATTAACTATAACGTTAACTAATTAAAATTAATTGAATAATATTTAATTAATAAAACATTATGCATAGAATATTATATTAGTAATGTGAAATATGAAAGCTTTATAATAATAAAACTTATATAATATGAATGTATAAACTAAAGGTGGAACAATAAAGAAACCAAAAATAGACTTAAGGAATAAATACATACATAAACGTTCGTACATAGTGATTTTCGATGTGTCCGACACTTAAATCACGAGGGTAATCATAAGAATTACATTATTTCATAAGTCGATATCACTTAATATAATATACTAAAGATTTTGAATCTTCAACATAATGTTGTCCTCTGCTATTTATATATTAATAGATTACTTGCATACTCTTTAGTTGTTGAACTTTCCCAAGCTAAGGATGATATGTGTAGTACTATCAATATATTGAATATACAAGGTAAGATGATTGTATATATTTGTTAAGCTTTCCTCAAGGTGTGTGCATTGTACTTAGGCCATCATGAAATGATAGGTTTAAACGAATTATCAAACTTTATTTGTTGAGGTTACCTCAAAGTAAAGGTGGATTAGGACAAGGTATCATGGGTTAGGAGTTGTATATAATACAACCAATAAGAAGTTGTCCATCGTATGTGGAAGTGTGATTTGTTGAGCTTTCCTTAAGGTTAGAACTCCAAGACATACGAGTCCTAACACATACTAATGAGGTCGAAGGACTTCTATGTTTCAACGTAAGGTTTGGGAAAACTTAAAAGACTAGTGGAAGCTTATTAGTAGAATGAAACATAAAGTTTAACCTTACTAATATTATAAGAACATATACTAATTTTTCCTAATAATCTACCAATTAAAATTACAGAAATTGACAACTGCAAAACTATTTTTTGAAAACTAAGCTTACTAAACCTAACTATATCGATAGGCTAAGAGCAATTAAAATAGCATTGACTTACAAGTGCCTTGGACAGCTATTACATATGAACCCAAAGTGAACCCATTGATGATGGGGAACCTAAACTATGACTTTCTTATGAAAAATGGGTGTCAGAACTAGATATCATCCAAATTTTCGTGTTATCTATATTAGACAAGCTGTTGCAAAGGCACCACCAAAATATTCTGTCCATGAGATATTTGATAGCCTCAAGGCTCTTTTTGGTGGACAATTACGTTCTGCAAGGTACAAGCTTACGAAGAAGTCGTTCGATACCAAGATGACCAAAGGGCAGAAAGTGGACAATTACATGCAAATGATGAAGGGCTATATCAATAGGCTTTCATAATTCAACGTAAAAATAAGCAAAGAATTGCAAGTGGATTTGATCCTTGGTTCATTTACCCCTTAGTATGAACCACTCGTATTGAATTATAACATAAACCAGTTGAATGTGAATCTCGTGGAGTTACTTAATATGTTGAGATCGAACGAGGCATAATCTAAGCATCAAGGGGTTGTACTTGCCATCAAGGGAATGCATCACCTTCAAAGAGTTCAAAAAAGGGGAAAAGAGAAGGTAAAAAGAACAAGAAAAGTAAGATGACTAATGACAAGGTTGAATGTCACTATTGCCACAAGAAAGGTCTGTGGAAAAGGAACTGTCCTGACTCCTTAAAGATTATTAGGGAAAGAAAGCAGAACAGTTCTGCAGCTCCATTAGGTACATTTATGATTCAATTTTTTTTGCAATTAATAAAATGTCATGGGTTTTAGATAATGGATCTGGTACTCATATATGTAACTTTTATAGAGGCATAGGAACTGGCATCGTGTGGCAAAAAGAGAGACGAGGCTCCAAGTTGCTGATGAATCTACGGTAGATGCAATGATAGTAGGAGACTACCATTTAGTTTTTCCTAGCGGATTAGTATTAGTATTAGTATTAAATAATTGCTATATTGTAAAAGATGTTATTTGTGGGACTATTTCAATTTCTAGATTTTCTAGACTGGATATATATTTCATTGTGCAAATAATGTTGTGAACATTAGTTTGGATGGAAATAAAGTCTATGAAGGTGTTCTTGAAAATGGCGTTTATGTGATTAATACTAATTATTTACGTTCTCTGAATAATGCTTCTAACAATGTAAACGATTGTTATCTTTGCCATTGTAGACTAGGTCATACTAGTGAGAACTGATTACATAAATTGAAAGCCGAGGATCTTCTACCGTCAATTGATTCTGAATCATTTGATATGAGTGAATCGTGTCTCAGGTAAGATGACCAAGCATCTCTTCAGTGGGAGCAATGGAAGAGTTGATGAACTCTTAGGGTTAATATGTAGTGTTGTATGTGGATTGATGCCTATAGTCACTAAAGGTAATAGTTCTTACTTTGTCACCTTCACTGATGATTTCTTGAGACTAGAAATGTGTATCTTATGAAGAATAAATTCGATGTCTATGAGAAATTGGTCGAATATAAAAATGTAGTGGAAAATCAAATGGATAATAAGATTCAAATCCTACAATCAGATCAAGGAGATGAGCATGTTGGACATGATTTCCAATGATACATAAAAGATAATTGGACTATCTCTTAGGTTACTCCACCATACACTCCACGACACAATGGTTTGTCAGAGCAAAGAAACTGAACCTTATTAGATATGGTCCATTCCATAATGAGTAAGGCTAAGTTACCTCTATCCTTTTGGGGATATGTCCTAGAAACTGCGGTGCATATGTTGAACCTGTTTCTCACTAAATCTACGCCTAAGATGCCATATGAGATATGGCATACGAAGAAACCTCATTTTAGTTATTTGAAAGTTGGGGTTGCCTAGCCTACATTAAGAACTTTGGACCTAATAAGCTTGAGGCTAGATAAACTTTGTGTACGTTTATATGATATCAAAAGAATTCTAGGGGATATATTTTCTACAACATAGAGGAATAAAAAGTGACTGTTTCCACACATGTTGTCCTTTTGAGAAATGATTTTGTATTAAAAGAAATTAACAATGAAGTTGTAGACTTAGATAAGATCCAAGAAACTAACACTGAGGCCAAACTAGTGGGAGAACCAAGTTCACCCGTATATGAAAACACACAGCCTACTAGAAAATCTATTAGGGAATCTTGCGCGCCAGAGAGATACTATGGTTTTCTCATGGATAGTGAGAAGGACCGTGGTTTAGATGATGACACCCCTCTATCTTTCCAACAAGCATTGTAGAGTTATGACTCTGCACTCTAGCGTGGAGCTATGAAATCCGAGATGGATTCCATGTATGAAAATAAAGTTTGGACTTTGTCAAACATATTCAAAGGGATAAAACCTATCGGCTGCAAGGGAAATAGATACATATAAGGCAAAGCTCGTCTATAGTCATGCTTAAGTTCATTCGGATTATGCTTGCCATCGATGCATTCTTTGATTATAGAATATGGCAAATGGATGTAAAGACGACTTTTCTAAATGTTAATTTAGAAGAAACCATTTATATATCACAGCCAAAGGGTTTAGTGGTCAGTGGGTGTGAAGGTTGTTGACTATGCTAGTATATGATTTTTGTTTGATGATAATAAACATGTATATATATATATATTCAATTAAATGTATTTGTTAATGAACTATTTTATTTTTCCAATAACTAATAAATATTAGCTGAATAAAATAAATAACATAGAATTTAAATTCAAACAGATATTTTATCGAACAAATATTTTATTACAATTTTGAATAGTACAAATTTGTGCTCTCACCATATGTACAAAATTTCAATTACAGTACATTTCAATCTACACAACTGTCCTTACTACATATCGCTCATTCACTCATATTAATCTTCAACTTTATTCCAGATTGAATCCAGCATCCAAGTTATCTACAAAATATACACCGAAGCAGTAAACTTGAAAAATAAATGTTTTTGCAGTGTAAAACAAAATATATATTTTGAAAATATTATTTGCCTCAAGTATTTGGGTCGTTCGTCATGATTTAATTTTGAATTCATCATACACGAACAACCTGTGACATGCATAGTATATTACTGTGCATGCCATAAGCTATGCACATCGATATACACTTGATAAATCGTAGGGACAAGTGAACATAAGGTCAAACCCAATCAAAAGCCAGGTTCAACTCAAGTGCAATACAAATAAAGTTACGACATGAGCATAAGGTCAAACCTGAGCTATGAGCTGAATTCAACACAGGTGCAATCCAAATGTACAAGTTCAATAAAATGGTCACGACATTCGGACTCACGAAGATCATCAGGGATGCAACTCAACTCAAAGCATTTAGGTTTCAAAATGATGTATATATGAAGTCTCAAAACAACAACAGTGTCAACATGAAGGCACAAAGGCACACTGGAATATACAGTGCAACAAAGTGGACAGTGCAGACTAATGAACATGCTACAACCGAAGACACAATGCTACAGAGACCAAACCCAAGTCAACTGGAATTCAACTCAGGTCTGGCAACAAGTGAAACAAGTTCAGCTACCACATGGCAGCAATATAGTTCATATATGAATGCAACCATACAACTCAACAGTTCAGATTAAACTCAATCTATACCAATCTACAAAGAAACCATAATACAACAAATCAGAACCGAGGCAGTGCACATATAAACAGAACCAGAACTCCTACCAGGACTAGGCCAATATGCAAACAAATGCAATGCGTCACTGAGACACAAGTACAAACATAACATGAATGAAATGACGTGTAGCAAACTATGGACATGCACAATGGACATGCAATCACTCAACTTCAACATGCTTACATAATCGAGTAGTGAACCAGATCAACATACATCAGTGGACTAACTGGATAGAGCAACTTATATGTATGTATATACACAATCATATACATGCACATAATAGCTCAGCTAATAGGCAAAAAATGTATAAGACATAATTACAAAGTTATAGTTCAAATACGATTCAAAGCAGCAGTTTCAAACCATGTACAAGTATAGCCTCAACAATCAAGCCCCACATAAACCAGACCACATGATTTAGACATGAATATAAGGGATGCACTAGTAAAACGAAGAACAGTGAGGCAAAAACACAACAGTGAACAGGAGACCATAGTATAATCTTAAATCAAGTACTGATAATCATGCAAAAGAGCAATTAACCGTTTTAACAAAGTCAAGGCATCACAATACACATACATACATGCATGAACACACTTATATATATACGCAGTGGATACCAGATTTCATTCCAAGAAAAAAAATATAACTTGAGGCAGGTTTTATAAAAATCATGGTAGATTCAAACAAAACCAGGTGATAACAGCAATCAGACAAGTCCAATTTATCAAAAATTTGAAGTAGCCGAAGTCAAACCAGAAAAGAATCAAAGCCGTGGTGGCCAAGGCAAGTTCGAACAAATCAGAATCAATGCCAGATGGTAACATGTAATCAGAGACCAAACAAGCCGTGATAATCAAGCAAGGAATTATCGAAATTGAATCGGTTAGGATAAATCACAAGTAAACAAGCAAAATCTAATGGCTAAACTAAAATTGTTAGACGAATTTAAATAACATATTCGAACAAAAATTAGAGAAATTGATCCCTATCAAATCCCAAGTCATCATCGGCATGAAAAGCATCGACTTCAAGGAAGCTAACCAGTAAGGCAAAAAAGTATAAATCACATACCATTTTAGTTCGAACTCGTTGAACTGAAGCAGCCGTCTGCGAATCAAAGTGATAAGTTGATTGTTAAAGCAAACTGTTAATAATTCATCCTTCAATCAATAATTAAAGTCGGCGTCTTCAAAATCATAAAGCATAATTTTTGAAAGCGGAACAAACGATCATGAGCAAAAGAAACGACGCTGCCATTTTTCAAAAGAAAACTGGCCGAAGAAATAAAAGAAAGAGGTATGGTTTGTTTATTTCCATCACATCAATATATTTTAGGCCGACTTTGTTTTATTTTCTTTGGATTTATAATTATTATATAAGGCTTTAGTTTATAAATTAGGGTTTTGGTTTTGTTTAGTTGTTTTTATTTCGTATTTCTCTTTAAACTTCTGTAAAGTCTAGTCGTATGCCTAGGGGACGAACTACGGTGGTGTAGTTCGAGAATTCGCAACTTAGGGGCTGAGTTGTGACATGGTTTTAAGCGTAGAATTAGGTTAGTCAATAGCGGGTGTCGTGAGTTTATGTGTGTAAGCGTCTTACTACTTAATTTCTAGTAGAAACCTTGGGGGCAGCACGTAGGCAGAGTTTTGTCGAAGCTGAGTAAATCTGTGTTGTTCTATTTCTGCTTTTAATATTCTACTATTAACTGTGCTGTTATTATTCTACAATTTCTGTGTTGCAATTATTTCATATACTTGCACATTAAAATTTTATAATTAATAGTATCACCGTATTCACCCCCTCTAGGGTGAAATCGTTCCTACAAGTGGTATCAGAGCTAGGAAAAGAAGTCAATTGTTGTTTTAAAATTTTGATTTTTTACAAAAAAATTTGGTTTTAAAAATTTGAATTTTTAAAATGGCTTCTTTTAATAATGCTTAGGTCAGTGCATAGTTAGACCATCAATGTTCAATGGTGAATATGATTGCTGGAAAAATAGAATGAATTTTTTTCTATTGTTGAGACAGGTTATAGAGCACCAACTATAGTTGTAGATAATCAAGAAATATATAAACCAACAGATCAATGGACGGGTCTAGACAATAGACTACAGAATGCTAATGCTAAAGCTATGAATTCTATTATTTGTTCATTGGATCAAATTGAATTTAATCGTGTCTTACACTGCCTAACTACGCAAGAAATATGGCACAAACTCGAAGTGACTTATGAAGGAACATCTCAAGTCAAAGAATCTCGCCTTGTCATGCTTAGTAGCGAATACGAGAACTTCATAATGGCCAAGGAAGAAAATGTCAAAGAGATGTATGAACGACATTCCAATATTGTATACAAATCAAAAGCTCTCAGAAAATCATACACAAAGTTAGAGATAGTCCAAAAAATCCTCAAAGTCCTTTCACGAAATTTTGAAGCCAAAGTCAATGCCATTCAAGAATCAAAAGATTGAAAACAAATCAAAGTTGAAGAACTCATTGGAAATCTCACCATTTATGAGCTAGAAATGAAATTCAAGGAAGTACGCAAAGGAGGTGATACTCGAAAGAAATCAATAGCTCCCAAAGGAAAAATGGAAAGCGATGATGATAATGATGATGATGATGGAGCATCTGAATTTGCACTGATAATAAAGAAATTCAAAAGGTGGAATTGCAGATACAGAAATCTAGCTCTAAATCAACAATTGAAAAGCAAAATAGCTAAAGCACTGGCAACTCAGACGAGCAAGAGATCATATGTCACAAGTGCAATAACCCGGTCATATCAAGCCAAATTGTCCTCAGAATCGATTCAGACAAGAAAAGAAACCGAAAAGGAGAAGTTTTGCAGCTACGTGGGATGAAACTGATGAAGTTGATAAAAGCACCGGCAGTGAGAGTGAAAAAGCAGATTTTTATCTTCAAGGTGATATAATTGACAGTGATGATGACTAGCCGAGCGAGGTATCAAAACTTACTCATTCAGAATCGCTTACATACTTTCACAAAGTAAATGGCTGTTCGAACGACTTAGAGAGAAATACGCTAAAATTGAATCACAAAGAGATACTTTGATAGATTTAAATAAAATAGCTTGATCAATTAGTTAAAAACTATCAAATCAAGAGCCCTAAGTGTGATAATTGTCCATCATTTGAAGAAGAGATTAAAAAATCATAAATTAAAATAAAATCACTTGAAAATGAAATTCTGATTTTGAAAGAGAGTGAAAACGCTAGAAGAGAAAATTATATTTAAAGGTGCACTCAATTATTAAATGAAAATGAATCACTCAAAATTCAAATCCAATAAGTGTCAACGACTTTAGGAAAATTCTCCAAAGGAGAAAAATCACTAAATATACTAATAGGAAAATAAACAGTCAATGTTGATAGACAAGGACTTGAGTATATTCACTCTGAACATGTTAGAAACGAAATTAATCAAGTCAATTCAAAGCGCGTGACATGTGGACAAACTGGACACAATCACAACATTTGCTGGTATAGACCCAAAAATGTGAAAACTATACTAATTTGGGTTCTAAAAGGCACAAATATAAAATCCCTTAAAGTTGAGCGAATTTGGGGCCAAAAGAAATAAATATAAATAGTCTTGGGTCCTCACAAACATATTTTTCAAAATCATTTGCCACTAACAACCATAGAACTATAAAAACAAATAGGTCACAAAAATCTTTTCTCATGTAGGTGTGGTGGCAGGCTAAGGAACAACAACAGTTTTATCTGGATTCTGTCCGTTCCAGGTACACAACGGGTGACAAATCAAAGTTCCTTAGCCTAGTATGATGATGACAGAATCACAATAGGCAACAACAAAAAATTATCACAAAGGTAAAATAGGTAAAGGTACATCTATCTTGAACGATATATTAAATGTGACAATCTGCACCATAATCTGAATTAAATCAGCCAGTTATGTGATAATGAATGTTGATAATGATTCTGACTTATTCAAATTTTTTGGCCAACTATCTTTTTATGCTGAGACCACTGCATATATCTCTAGAGACTTTGAATTAGTCATATATATGTTTTTGGACTAATGATGGTGTTTTATTGATTACTGATTATTCATGATACAAGTGGATATATTTGTTTACCTTATCTGACACTATGTTCACTGTTTGTTTGTTTTCACGGCTTCAACTCAAATTCAAAAGAATTTCATTTAAAAGATGTAAAAATATTTTAAAGTATGTGTTGCACACTTCACGGTCTGGTCTATAACATCTAACAAATGATAATCTTGAGTCAAAAGAAAATTCAAATGCAGATTACACTGGTAATCTAGTTGATAAAAAACGTGATTTATGTTAGGGCATTCACTAGATGCATCACATTTTCAAAAAAAATATGTCTGCATATTTTTCATATCAACTGATTTTAAATTAGCAGACATTTTTCTTTTATAAACCCCTTCTAGAAAATAGTTTTTGTTGACCTTGTTTCAGACTAGTTATTTTAGAAAATTAGATTTTACAATTATTTTTGGATTTGATCTTAAATGACTATATTAACTAATCTGACCCCCAACTGATTATCAAAAAGATAAATAGTGATTGAAAAAGTGACGAGTGTTGATATTAATCATATATTATAATTTGAGACAGTACATTTAGTAAATTTCTTTAGAAATTTAAACAAGATTTATAATAACTTTTGATGGTAAAAATTCATGACCATCTCTATTTCTATCATATTTCCAACGACTATCACTCCTCAATATGTGGTATTTTAAATGGGAAATCATTCGTTTTTCATTTTATTATATTTTAGCAATAAAAACATCCAAAGTATTTACTCTCATTTGAAAGTCCTCACGGTTATGCATGGGTGAATTAGTTGGAATTTTTGATTATGTGCTTTCATGCTGATTTAAAAGTCCTCACGGTTATGTATGTATCGAACGCATATCAAAATTAATTATTAAATAGACAAGTTGATTCTAATCCCATTTAAGAGTCCTCACAATTATGCTTGGTTAGAAGATGCCTAAAAATCATTTTAAAAAAAATTAAGAATACTTCTAATCTCATTTAAAAGTCCTAACGGTTATATATGGTTAGTAGATATTCAAATTTGTGCTCTAAATATACCACAAATTGACACAACTATATGGTTTTGTATACCGACATCATCCCTGTCATTCTAAAGTGGAATATGTGCCTAATAGAATATTTATGATTTTTGTTTGATTTTTTATTGACTTTTAATATTTATACTCGATTAGGTATTAATATTGTATCACTTTATCTCTATTTTTCTAACACTATTACTCTTTTGCTGATAATAAAAGGGGGAGAGAAAAGTTGAGATTTTAGCAAATAAAGGTCAAATATTTTATTTTGTATTTTCTATTTGCATCTAGGTTTAATTGCATATTTTTGTTTATTCTCATGCATATATGAAGGGAGAGCTTTGTTGTAGAGAGGAAGCATTCAAATAGGGGGAGCAAATTGAATAATCAAATACATTTAATAAATTCAAAATCTTAAATATATTTTTGTTATCATCAAAAGGGGGAGATTGTTGAATATGCTAGTATATGATTGTTGTTTGATGATAATAAACATATATATATATATATTCAATTAAATGTAATTTTTAATGTACTATTTTATTTTTCACATAATTAATAAATATTTGCTGAATAAAATTAACAACACAGAATTTAAATTCAAACAAATATTTTATTCAAACAAATATTTTATTACAATTTTGAATAGTACAGATTTATGCTTTCACCATCTATACAAAATTTCAATTACAATATATTTCAATTACACAACTGTCCTTACTACATATCGCTCATTCACTCATGCTTAATCTTCAACTTTATTCCAGATTGAATCCAGCATCTGAGTTATCTGCAAAATATACACTGAAGGAGTAAAATTGAAAAAGAAATATTTTGCAGTTTAAAATAAAATGTGTATTTTGAAAATATTATTTGCCTCAGTTATTTAGGTTGTTCGTCTTCATTTAATTTTGAATTCGTCATACACGAGCAACCTGTGACATGCATAGTGTATCACTGTATATGCCATAAGGTCGTGCACACCGATATACACTTGATAAATCTGGAGGAACATGTGAGCACAAGGTCAAACCTAATCAAAAGCCAGGTTCAACTCAAGTGTAATAAAAATAAAGTCACAAAACGAGCACAAGGTCAAACCCGAGCTATAAGCTGGATTCAACATAGGTGTAATCCAAATGTACAAGTTTAATAAAATGGTCACGACATTCAGACTCATGAAGATCACCAGGGATGCAACTCAACTCAAAGTATCTAGGTTTCAGAATGATGTATATATGAAGTCTCAAAACAACAATAGTGTCATCATGAAGACATAAATGCACACTGGAATATACCGTGTAACAAAGTGGACAAAGCAGACTAATGAACACGCTACAACCGAAGATACAATGCTATAGAGACCAGACCCAAGTCAACTAGAATTTAACTCAGGTCTGGAAACAAGTGAAACATACCACATGACAGCAATGCAGTTCACATATGAGTGCAACCATACAACTCAATTGTTCAGGTTCATCTCAATCTATACCAGTCTACAAAGAAACCATAATACAACAAATCAGCACCAAAGCAGTGCATATATAAACTGATCCAGAACTCCAACCAGGTTCAGACCAATATGCAAACAACTGTAATGCATCATGAGACACAAGTACAAATATAACATGAATGAAATGACGTGTAGCAAACTATAGATGTGCATAATGGACATGCAATCACTCAACTTCAACATGCTCACATAACCGAGTAGTGAACCGGATCAACATACATCAGGGGACTAACTGGCCAGAGCAACTTATATGTATGCATATATGCAATCATACACACACACACACACACAATAGCTCAGCTAATAGGCCAAAAATGTACAAGACAGAATGACAAAGTTATAGTTAAAATAAGAATCAAAGCAGCAATTCAAACCTTGTACCAGTGTAGCCTCAGCAATCAAGCTCCACACAAAACCAGACCACATGATTCAGACATGAATTTAAGGGATCCACCAGTAAAACAAAGAACAGTGAGGCAAAAACACAACAGTGAACAGGAGATCACAGTACGAGCTTGAATCAAGTATTGATAATCAAGCACCTGAGCAATTAACAGTTTTAACAAAGTCAAGGCATCATAATATACATATATCCATGCATGAACACACTTATACACACACACAGTGGATACGAGATTTCATTCCAATAATTTTTTTTTAACATGAGGCAGGTTTTATAAAAATCAGGGTAGATTCAAACAAAACCAGGTGATAACAACAATCAAACAAGTCCAGTTTATCACAAATTCAAAGTGGCCTAAGTCAAACCAGAAAAGAATCAAAGCCATGGTGACCAAGGCAAGTTCGAACAAATCAGAATCAATGCCAGAAGGTAACACGTAATCAAAGACCAAACAAGCCATGATAATCAAGCAAGGAATTATTCGAAATTGAATCGGTTAGGATAAATTGCAAAGCAAACAAGCAAAATCGTACGGTTAAACTAAACTTATCAAAGGAATTCAAATAACATATTCGAATGAAAATTAGGGAAATTGATCCCCATCAAATCCAAAGTCATCATCGGCATGAAAAGCATCGAGTTTGAGGAAGCTAACCAGTGAAGCAAAAAGTATAAATCACATACCATTTTAGTTCGAACTCGATCGAATTGAAGCAGCTGTCTACGAATCAAAGTGATAAGTTGATTGTCGAAGCAAACAGTAAATAATACATCCTTCAATCAACAATTAAAGTCAGTGTCTTCAAAATCACAAAGTCCTAATTCTTTGAAAGCGGAACAAACGATCATGAGCAAAAGAAACGACACTGACATTTTTCATAAGAGTGCGGGCCGAAGAAATAAAAGAAAGGGGGACAGTTTATTTATTTTTATCACATCAATATATTTGCGCCGCTCTTGTTTTATTTGCTTTAGGTTTATAATTATTATATAAGGCTTTAGTTTATAAATTAGGGTTTTGGTTTTTTAGTTTTTTTATTTTATATTTCTCTTTATACTTTTGTAAAGTCGACTAGGGGACGAACTACGGTGGTGTAGTTCGAGAATTCGCAACTCAATGGCTGAGTTGTGGTAGGGTTTTGAGCGTAGATTCAGGTTAGTTGATAGCGGATGTCACGAGTTTATGTGTGTAAGTGTCGACTACTTAATTTCTAGCAGAAACCTTCAGGGCAGCATGTACGCAGGGTTTTGCTGAAGCTGTGTAAAATTGTGTTGTTCTATTTTTGCTTTTAATATTCTGCTATTATCTATGCTGCTATTATTCTACTATTTCTGTGTTGCAATTATAATATACTTCAGCAATAAATTTTTATAATTAATAGTATCACCCTATTCACCCCCCTCTAGGGTGAAATTGATCATACAAAGGTAAGGCTTACAAGTTGTTTAAGTCCATTTACGGACTCAAATAAGCTTCAAGGAGTAGGAATTAGTATTTTAATAAAGTAATCAAACAATTTGGCTTTTATCAGAACATAGAGGAAGCCTGTGTATATAGAAAGGAATAGGGAAACGCTATCATATTCTTAGTACTTTACATCAACGATCTATTATTGATTGGTAGTGGTACTATATTGTTGCAACCATTGGAAGTTTAGGTTTTTAAGAACTTCCCCATGAAGGATATAGGAGAAGCAGCCTATATACTTGGTATAAAGATCTATAGAGATAGATCTAAGACGCTATTAGAAATGTATCAATTCCTGTACATAGATGCCATACTGAAAAGGTTTAGTATAGAGAATTCTAAGTGTGCAAACGTTCCAACGCAGTTTGGAATCATCCTTTCTAAGAAGGACGCTCCTCATATCGATGAAGAGAAGGAACATATGAAGATGATTCCCTATGTTTCAGCCATAGGATCCATAATGTATGTTATGCTATATACTAGACTGGATGTGGCATATGCATTAGGATGCGTAAATCGATATCAATCTAATCCCGAGAAAAACATTGGACAGCTGTGAAATGTATACTGAAGTATTTAAAAAATACTAAGGACTTATTCCTTATACATGGGAATGAAGACCTCCTTATGAAGGAGTATACATATTAGAGTTTTCAAAGTGATATAGATGCTAGTAAATCGGTGCCTTGTTATGTCTTTATGCTTAACGACCGAGCCATTTGTTGGAAAAGTTCCAAATAAGAAACAATTGCTAATTCCACGATGGAGGCTGAGTACATTGCCCTCAATGAAGCAACTAAATAGGCAGTCTGGATAAGCAAGTTTTTGACTGAGCTGGGAGTGATTTCCGATACCGAGAATCCTATGGCGTTGTTTTACGATAATAATGCAGTGATACAGATCGCAAAGAAGCCCAGAGTACATGAGAAGTCATGACATATTTTTTAGAAGTTCCACCTCATTAGAGAATTCGTTGAGAAGAAAGAGGTCATGATACAAAAGGTAGATACCAAGGTCAACATAGCAGATCCATTCACTAAGAATTTAGCTCGACTGGCTCTTAAAAAGCTGATTGAAAGGACGGGATTGAGATTCCATAATTGGCCCTAAGTGCAAATGAGAGATTAATAGAGTAATGGGTATGTCCTAAGGGAAATTCTATAATTCATTGTAAATTAATTAACTCTATAATCAATTCTCATTCGTAATAAAGGTGTTTTCTTTCCATTATATTTTTTTATAATATGTTATAAATAATTAAATGCTTAACTAAAATATATTTAACAGAAAATACATTAATGGTGTGTTGGTGATGGTAATTAGGAATAGTTGTAATCATGAGTATTGTATCACAATATTATAAAACACACCACTTTAAATGTTCCTAATCAAGATGAATTGAGATTGGATATCGATCTATCCGTTGAGACTAGATTACGTAACGCTCTCCAAATGTTGGGTGGTGGATTACTTATGACTGCTAGGGCCACCTAGAAGTTACATACTGATAGTTATCGTATGACTATGTAACGAATCAATTGATAGTTTTCTGTTGGTTAATATAACTAAGGTTGAAAAGATATTATCGACACAACTGATTTACACAGTTCTCTCGACTTGAGAAAATGATGGATTTTCAATATAAAAGCTTTGCTTTGATTATTGTCAAATCATGGCATGATGTCCGTCGAGTGACTATAGTTGGGACAGCTGGTAGTATTGGAAGTGAAACACTATTCAAGAGAGGATTCTTCTCCTTGGTTATATAGGGTTAATATCACGGTCAACTCAAGTCGACCCAAAGTGCAAATCTCTAGCCAAAGTAGTTCGGTTAATAATAATTGTTAGTATTGAACCAAGAATTTTGTATATGGACTATAGAGTTGAATATGGACTATATTGGAATTTTGACCATTATCAAATCCATAAGTCTAAAGGGATATAGTTTTGACAGAGAATAAATTTCACAACTAGGTAACACTTCATAGTGTAAAATTGGATTTTAACGAAACTAAGTAAGCAATAAATTTGGCCAAAATGTCACACCACATGCTAAGTGACATATGAACGTTAACAATTGAATAGTTTGATGTTAATTGCTCAACAAATTTACACCTGACGAGTCACACAACCGAATTGAATAATTCTCTTTAAACCAAAGGAATTAATAAGTTTATAACTATTATAAATTAATTAATATTTATGAAATATTACTTATAAAATTTTGAATATGATTTGAGGAATAAATATTATTACATACTAGTGTGAGGCCCGTACTTTGTATACGGCTAGATTAGGAAATAAAACCTGTTATGAAATTAATTGTTTTGGTATAAGATTATATTTTGGTAAAAAAATATGCAACATCAGAAGAAGAAAGACGGTAGTTACTTCAATGACACTTGATGACTATAATTCAAATAAGGTATACATCTTATGGTTACAACATAATATCCTCTACAACCAATTAGCATGCAACCTACTTGTTACCGCCCTTCTTTATAAATTTTAACCTCACTGTTTAAGTAGCAGAGGAGTGATGTATCTTAAATTTTATTTTTTCCTTGATACAACTGACTGTTAGACAAACATAGTTCAACAGCATAAATTGATTATTGAACAAAGTCACATCATTGTGGTGTTATTTAGAAACAAATTGTTCGTCAAATAGTGAAAAATAATTATATTGGGCACAGAGGCATGTAAACTCTCCAAAGGTCTTAAAACAAACTCTTCACTACTTCCCATGTTAACTAATTGATTTGAGGCTGACAATAAAAAAGAAGGCGAAAGCATAATTCAATTCTTTTAAGAACTAAAGACATATTCCAATCCAGCTCCTGCCACCATTATGCGCATTCTAAAGGTTGTATTTATGTCAACGATACACTTACACTTTTACCCGAATGATACATCCAAGCTTTGTATCAGGATTCTCCATGGAAGCTTAGACGATATCGACGGCTTCTTTATCTCATATATTTCATTATGTAGGTTGCAGTTTTATCAAGCTTATTGAATTTGATCTGCTGAGGTTGACGTACATTTGGGGATGCAGTGGCATTGCCTTTAAAAGGAATTGGGTCATCATCGCTCACTGTTTTGTCATGGACGTGAGCTTTTACGCCAATACACGTCATTTAATAGGCCCATTATTTTTTGTCAGATGCAGTGGCAGAGCTAGCTACAAAGATCAGCTAGGGTGGTAAATGAAAACAAATCGATAGTCCCACATCAACTAAAAATGGTAAAATAAAGTTGTATATATATCGGTAGATGCTCTTACAGGTCGAACAACTTAAAATGGTTTGAGTTAACATGATAGCTGCGTGGGCTTACCTAGGGTCGTATTTCTGATTTTAGCTATGGTAGAATATGTTTGTTTTGTGTCTGCTAATGTAACAATGAGTTTTGAGGTAGAGCCAAGGCCCTAGCTGGCCATACTTGCCTCTGCCCCTAACTAGATGTTGCCACTTACCTAGGGTCGTATTTTTAATTTTAGCTATGGCAGAATTGGTTTGTTTTGTGTCTACTAATGTAACAATGAATTTTGAGGTGGAGCCAAGGACCTAGCTGGCCATACTTGCCTCTGCCCCTAACCAGATGTTGCCACTTATTTTATAGGGTAATTTTGGAAATTCAAAAGGACGTGGTTCAATTCTATTTATGGAATGCTCATTATTAATAGTAGAGATATGTATAATAGTTATAAATATATCAATTGATATGCGATATCAATAAGCAATTAAATTATATTTAACAGATAATATTTGTTTGGGCTTAAATGGAATGTTAGCCTTTGATAATAAGATGATAATTGCGATTTATAGGTTGGGGCTAAAAAGGTTAGATCAATTGTTTTGAGATGGATGGTTTAGATTTAGTGAGAATTGGTATGAGATATGATCTATATCTTTCTCTCTTTTTTCCACTATAAAAGGACCTCTAACCCTAAAAATTTTAGAAATTTTTGGCTGCTGCTATCCCCTACATTGCTAGGAGAATTCATCTTCAAGGAGCTCTAAAATATTCAACTAAAATCAATTCGAAAGATAACAACTATTGGATAGTCAAAGGTCCATGGTTCAAGGATTAGCAATATGCCGAATCGAAAAGTTTTTAAAGGGGAGAGAGTTCATCATTACTAGGTATGCATCATGGCACTAGTTTCTGGTATATTTTTACTATGTTATATGATTTATAATGTCTAAATAATATTTTATTATTCATATATATTATTATAATATTGTTAGTTAGGAGACGATTCTTATATGTATTGATGTTGTTACCTACAAAATTGGTTATATGTTTATTTTCATTAAAAAAACAATTTTTTTCCATATAGATCAGTTATAAACAGCCAAATAATCTATTTACAGTAATTATTATTAAATTAATAAATAAACATATATTAATATGTCATTTATTTGTAATTATATGGTTTGCATTTAATTATATCATCATACCATGTTAATAATTGAACATATATTTTTATAAATGTATATTTATAATAATTATAATTTTTTGTAGTTTTAAATTGTTTTTCAGAATTATTTACTACAATTAATTGTTATTTAAATCAATATACTATGTAAATAATTTATATAAATTAGAATATGTTTCAAAAATTAACTTTTAAATTTTATAAAATTAGCATATCATTAAATAAGCTATCAACCAAAAAATAAGGATTTAAAAATCAAATTTGTTATTTTTTAAAATTATCAAAATACATGGTGGAAAAATAATTAATAATTAAAAATAATTTTTGACCTAGTAAAATTATGAAAAAATTCTCCAATCCTAAAAATATCATGTTAGATTTTCTAAAAGTTTAAAATTTGAATAATTAGTTATGAAAATATTTTTTAGTAATATTTTATTATTTTTGTTTAATTAATTAATATATAAATATATATTTTAATAAAATTTGTAATAATTTTTTTTATGCTGTGTATATGGTTTGGAAGTGTTAAAAAAAATAAAATAAAACTTTTTTATTTTATTTATTAATACACACACACACACATACCTTGATATTATAAGTATGCTTTTGTGTATATATACGTTAAAAAATTATTATTTTATTATTTTAATTCATATATATAGACACACACACACATTAGTTCATATTTAAAAAATGGAAACATTTTATATATTATGTATGTATGTGTGTGTATTAATATTTATTTCAATAATGCACATACTTTTAAATTATTAATATATATTTTTTGGCAAAGCCAGCGGGGTTAGCTGGTCCCCTTCTAGTTTTATTACTGAGGAAGGATGTACAAACAAGCAACACAAACCCAAAGAAGCAAAACAGCAACTGATACCAAAATAGGGAGGTCAACGGCAAATTAAAGAAAGACATAACACAACAACAAGCACTGCAGTAAAGGAAAAATAGAAAAAACAAAAAACCAAGGACAAAAGCAAAAAAGAAAAAGGACCGAAAACAATCAAACAAAACAGAGTTTGATATGGGGAGGGAAATCAAAAGGACAAAGCTCCATCCCCTTCCTTGTTTCATGCAATAGTAAATTCTTCATTTGAACGTGAGATTTCAACTTCCCATGAAATATAGCTTGGTTCTTCTCTGTCCGGATTACTTTCACAAACTTCTTTAATATAAAAAGAAGTACATAAGTCTGCAACCCTTTCCATCTTGTTGCTTTAAAAATGATGCTCCGTTCCTTCAAACTATCTCTTTTACAATTATGTCCACTAATTCTAGACATGAGAATTGACCAAAGTCTGTAAACGTATTGAAAGTTGAAGAAAATATGTAAGTTGTTTTCAGGAGCACTGTTGCATAGGACACAGTGCAGACTTACCGCAAACCCTTTAACCATTAGGTTTGCTGTAGTATGTATGGTATTATTTATGATTTTCCAAAGGGTTAGATTCTCTCTCTCATTATTTTGTTTAAGCCAAACACGTTTGTTCCAACTGAATTGAGGGTAATAATTAGTGTTCATGATAGCATAATACACATAGCTAGTATAGAAGTGCACATCTTTGACAGTGCATAATGTTAAATTTTGGTGATAAAAAATCACAAATAGAAGGAAACAAATATGCAAAAGGGAAAGTAATCATGTTTGTTCAATATGGAAATGCATAAATAATTGGATTGCATTTGAATGAGATGGCAAGGAAATATATGCATGCGTATATTTTGGAATAATATATATGCAAAAAGATATGCATATTATTTCTTTCTTCGTAATTGCATTGCTTTGGAATTATTTTCTTCCATCTTTGGAATGAGTGAATTACTTGCTATGTTTGCGCGGTTTGTTACCGTTTTAATTTGCCTCCATTATCTCCTTACCATATTTTGGTAATTTGATTGATGATTCACATGAATTTATGTTGGCAATATACTGAGGGTAGACTTCATTGTAAACCCATCCTGGAATTCAGCCAGCGATCTCCAGATAGAGTGTCTCTTCCTGTTAATCCCTAATTTGGGGATTTGGTATGTAAACTCTTATTTTGTAATCTCTTGTAATTCTCTCAAGTGTAATAAAATCTCTCTCTTTTGGACTGGACGTACACTATCTAGATGATAGTGGAACCAGTATAAATATTGTGCGTCTCTTTTCCTTTTTTTATAGTTATTTGCTATTTATTTGGAGTAATGGAATAATTGCTGCTAGGTTAAGTGATGTTCAAATTGGCAAATCTAGATCCTGTTTATTGTCTTTCCGCATTTGTGCAATTTCTACACAACAGATTGGTATCAGAGCTAGACGATTTGTTCAAATTTGTGCATCAATGGCTTCTAGAAAGAGCGGTAGATCCGTTGGTAATTATGCTATTACTCATTTGGATGGAAAAGGAGATTTTGTACAATATGGAGTGGAGGAGATTATGTTGAGAGAGAAGAGCGTTCCAGTCTTGGAAATTTGGTGATAAGGAGTTTATTGTGTTGAAGAGACATCTGGATTTGGGAACTTGTATCTGCTTTATGGATCGATGTTGATGTGAGAGTCTTATGTTGATTTCCATGCGAAATTTGTTGTTTGGCAGATAAGGTATGTGGAAGGAGAGAGATTTGTCTTGTATATAGAGATTTGGATTAGCCTTGTTATGTTCATTGGCTTTTGTTTTTTGGCTCTGTATTTGAATTGGTGATTGTGAGAATTTTTTGGCCTTGGTGGCTTTGAGATTATTTTGGTATCTACCTTCTTTTGATTTTGGATATTCGCAACATTTTGTTGGCGGGCGGGGACATAGTCTGAGCTCGTTAGCAATGTGTAATGGGGGGTGGCCTTGCCGGAACCCATTGGATAATATTCATTTTTGGTCTGTATCTCGTTAAGAGATTTTAGTTGAAGGTGGAGTTTGATTAGAAGAGTTTTATGTTGAGAAGAGAACTTGAGTCGAGGTGGAGTGTTGAAGATATGTGATTTTGCATCAAGGTGGAGTGTTAAATTTTGGTGATAAAAAATCACAAATAGAAGGAAACAAATATGCAAAAGGGAAAGTAATCATGTTTGTTCAATATGGAAATGCATAAATAATTGGATTGCATTTGAATGAGATGGCAAGGAAATATATGCATGCGTATATCTTGGAATAATATATATGCAAAAAGATATGCATATTATTTCTTTCTTCGTAATTGCATTGCTTTGGAATTATTTTCTTCCATCTTTGGAATGAGTGAATTACTTGCTATGTTTGCGCGGTTTGTTACCGTTTTAATTTGCCTCCATTATCTCCTTACCATATTTTGGTAATTTGATTGATGATTCACATGAATTTATGTTGGCAATATATTGAGGGTAGACTTCATTGTAAACCCATCCTGGTATTCAGCCAGCGATCTCCAGATAGAGTGTCTCTTCTTGTTAATCCCTAATTTGGGGATTTGGTATGTAAACTCTTATTTTGTAATCTCTTGTAATTCTCTCAAGTGTAATAAAATCTCTCTCTTTTGGACTGGACGTGCACTATCTAGATGATAGTGGAACCAGTATAAATATTGTGCGTCTCTTTTCCTTTTTTTATAGTTATTTGCTATTTATTTGGAGTAATAGAATAATTGCTGCTAGGTTAAGTGATGTTCAAATTGGCAAATCTAGATCCTGTTTATTGTCTTTCCGCATTTGTGCAATTTTTGCACAACACATAACACATAGTCCTCCTACACCAGTATGATCTTTGTTTGTTGAAAATATAATCAGAGTTGCTTAATAATCTTGTTAGATGAGTAGGGAAGAATGATATGGCCATCATGAACAAACTCATGTGCTTTCGCACTAATACCAATACTAGTTTGAGATTATTGTTGATGAGTTAAAATGCTGCTAAGGTTGAAACCATGTTTGATCCAAGGTCATCATGGAATCTCACTTTCCCACCTGTAGCAATAGCATAACGAACATAAGGTAGAAGGAATGGCCTAAGTTTGAGTAAACTGCGCCAAGTCCAGCTACTGAACTGAGGTATTTTTATAGACCAAAAGTTTTTAGTACCTAGGTTATGATTAATGGTCCATTGAACCCAAGTAGAACTATTCTTGCATTGGACATCATTAAGAAGCCTACCAAAGGCAACTTTATTCTAGTGTATCAGATTCTGTTATATGTCTAGTATACCGAAACAGAGAATAATCAATTATAAACTCGTCGCACAAGTTTATAACTCAGATTTCCACTACACTGGAATTCTGTAGTAATTATTATAACAATATGAATGTTGTAAATAAATTACAACAACAGCGTTATACTATTTTGAATAAACAGTATAACCAGAATAATGGATAAAAATATAGAACAATGTATATAAATATACAATCAGACTAGAATTCTAACCGGATTACGTCTGAGGCTCGTCGTAACGATTTCCTTAAGAATTTTATTTCAAAATTCTCCCAAGATACAACAGACGAATTCTGCACGAAATTGTAATGAGCATATCACTCTGTGATTTGAATATTAGAACAGCAGTTGTGTTTAGAAGAGAAAAGATAAGCTAGATTAAAAATTCGGTGAGGAAAGTGATCAGTTTTCCTCCTTATTTATAATTGGTCTGTATCCCTTCGAACGGTCGCGACTGCACCCGTTTCTTCGAACGGTCGCGCCTGCCTGCTGTTCGGCCGCGTCTCCTCACATGGGCTGCACCTGTTTGTTTGCGCGCGCTTCAGAAATCGTGTCTCTTCAGTCCCGCGTCCGTTTTTACCCGCCTGCTGCTTCTCTTCATATTCCAGGCCCAGCCCAGTTTCAGCCGAAGCCTAAAAAACTGTTAACAATGGACCAGTAAAAGAATGGTCATTTTAGACCCGTACCCGTAGTGTGGTGGTGATGCATAATCTCCCTCCTCACAACGATGCATACATTTGGGAGCCCCAGGCCCCCAACCACCTTATGAGAAAGCTATATTTAAACAAATATAGCTCTCACAATTTGGAGATGTGGGACTTTGTATATTTCATTCAACTTATTCTTAAGGAATTCCAACAGATTCTTGATACCAAGACCAGCTTTGCTAGGGGGAGCTCCAGTTTCTTGAATGAACAAGGGGTCATCTTGGTGATGAAGGTTCTACCATTCCAAAAGAATTGTAACATAGCACTCCTGATCACGTTAAGAAGCTTGATTGAGAGTATAAAGGTTTTGCTCCAGTAAACCACCATAGAAAAAATAACTGATTTGATTAAGGTTAATCTTCTAGCCTGGGATAGAAATCTATTGGTCCATGGGTTAAAAACTGCCATAATTCTTTCATACATAGGCATGCGTTGCACTTTAGAAACCTTTGAAGTGGCCATAGGGATCCCAGGATAAGACAGAGTCTTGACTAGACCTCAGGGAAGTAATATTCATAATATCACTTTTTAATTGCTGTGGGACACCTACCATTAGTATCTCAGACTTAGACATGTTAATTTTAAGGCCAGTCAACCTTTAGAATTGTTTGAGCACTTCCAAGATATTTGAAATAGATGACATGGTTTGGTAAATACAATAAGATCGTCAGCAAACATCAGACTAGTTATTTGCGATTCTTTGCATTTCAGGTGAAGTTTGAAGGCTCCAGTAGCTACTATTCTATTCAACATTTGTGTCAAAACCTCCATAATGATAATGAAAAGGTATGATCACACTGGATCACCTTTGCCTTATCCATTGCTTTCTTTCAAAATAACCAGTAGGCTTCCTTTGACAATAATAGAGAATTTTAGCAATAGATATGCATGCATGAATCCATGCAACAAAGTGCTTAGGGAAGTTCATGTAGGCAATGATTTTGACAATCGAGTCCTAGTGGATAGTACCATAGGCTTTCATATGTCAAGCTTGATCATGGCTCTTGGAGAAATACTTGATCTGCTGTAGCCCTTTAAGAGCTCATGAGATAAAAGCACGTTACCCGGAATTGACCTAGATGGAAGGAAGGCAGCTTGGTTCTGAGAAACGATGTTAGGTAGAAAATAGTTTAGTCTGGTAGTAATTATTTTTGCAATTGCTTTATATATGATGTTACAACAGGAGATAGGTCTGTATTGAGAGACTGTGTCAGCGTGCTTGACTTTTGGGATCAAGGCAATATTGGTGGCATTCATAGAACCACGCATCTTGCATTCATTGAAGAAATTTTCAATTGCCTTATACACATCAGTCTCAATTATATCCCAACAGCCAGTGAAAAAAGTTGAATTAAACCCATCCGGGCCACCACAAAAACTCTTGTTTATTCCAAAAATTGCTTGTTTTATCTCAATTTTCATTATATCGGTAGATAGAAAATTCTTGCCATTAGAGGAAATAGTTGGTAGGTTAATGCTATCAAGGATGTTAAGCTGAGGAATAAAATTATCAGAATTGCCAAGGATCTTCTTAAAATAAGAAACAAAGCTTTCTTCAACTCCATCAGGTGCAGATCTAAGCACTCCATCGTGATCATGAATAGAAGAAATATTCTCCCTGGAATGTTTTCCCTTCAGCAAAGCATGGAAATAAGTGGTATTTCTATCACCTTACACATACCATTTAAATCTAGTTTTTTGCTTTATCATACTAGCTTCCATTTGAAGAGCCTCCTTGTAATCCTTGCAAAGAGCAATTTCAAGTTCAGTAAAGTCGGACTCATCAGGATTATCGATCATGAGTTTCTAGGCCTCCTCCTTGATTTTAATGGAGTCAGATGTTGAGCTACCACTGCCATACTTAGCCCTAGACCATAACTTTAATTGCTCCTTTCAAGCCTTTAACTTTTTATGCAATATCAACATAGGGTTACCATAATAAGATATAGACCAAACATGTTGAGTAATATTATGAAACTCAAAACCATGAATCAAGGAGTTAAAAAAATTTAAAAGATTTTTTGACTTTCATGGCAGGAACCCCAAACTATAAAATTTGTGGAGAATGATCAGATATGAGATGATGGGAAGATGGTTGTGGATCATAGGCTAGGAGTTAAGAGAGTAAAGTTACAAAAGGCATAATCAATCTTGCTAAATGTTCTAGCACCATTTGCTACAATTATTCCATGAATAGGGAACTCCAAAACAATTTATCTCAATAAGAGACGAGTCTTCAATAACATTGTTAAGTGGAGTTATATCCCTTAAAGATAGGTTAGTACCCCCATAGCTATCAGTAACACGAAGACAACAATTAAAATCCCCAAAAACAATCCATGGGTGTGTGTTTTGTCGAAATGGTGGAAGAGTGTCAAGTAAAGATTGCCTACTAGATATGTTGTTATCGGCATAAACAATAGATAAGTAGAAGGATGTAGAGGAGGGAGAATGGGTGACGTGAAAGTGGATGAATTGCCTAGAGGCCAGGATGGTGGAGAGAGTGGAGATAAGGACACTGATTCTACCGTAAGGTGCCTCAGCAAGGTTGTGAGATAGGCTCCAAGTAGGACAGATGTAATAAGCTGCTCTATTGGTTAAGGAAGCATTTAACTTAGTTTCAAGGATTGCAAAGTGTTTGAGGTTGTGACTATGTATTAATGATTTTACTTGATCAAGTTTTTCGTCTCTGTGTGCTCCTCTTATGTTCCATACACCCATGTTGTGCATCATTGATTAAACTTGTTTAATAGGGCAAGGCCTTTATTTCTATTTCCC
Organism: Allium cepa; assembly: GCA_030765085.1. Taxonomy (NCBI): domain Eukaryota; kingdom Viridiplantae; phylum Streptophyta; class Magnoliopsida; order Asparagales; family Amaryllidaceae; genus Allium; species Allium cepa. The sequence continues at coordinate 412,285,395 of CM060939.1, read as the reverse complement.
CTAGTGTTAGGAGAGAATATACTTTTGTTAGGAACAATAAGGGTTTTGAGATTGGAGGAGTGGGTGGAGCATCTTTTGCCTTTTTTCCCTTTTTTTCTTTTAATGTTGACTGTAGTATCTTCCTGTAAATGATCAACTAGAGGTTTAGAAACAGCTGTGGTTGTTGTGGCAATAAATGAAGAGAGATGGAAGGATGATGCAATGTTACTACAAAGAATGGAAGGGTCCTTCCATGCAGCAGGAGTGGGAATAAGGTTGTGTTGTGAAGAATTAGAGGGTTCCTTGACATTCAAAAAATGTCATCAGATGGTGGAGAGAATAAAGTACTGTTATGGTGGACAGCTTTTGATGCATGCATGCAGGCATGCACAGCAGGGAGAGAGGTGGTATTTTTTCTTGGTCATTAATATTTAATGTTTGGATAGTGTAAACATTCCCATTTCTTTTGGATAAATTAACATGCTGATGTGTTGCTTGGGCTACAACATCCTTTTGTTTTAGCAAAGCTGATTTTGGTTTGGAAAGATCACAAGTTTGGTCATGAAATATTTGTGCATAAGGATTTGCAGATAGGAACCCCATACTTCCTTCATGTGCATCCCTTTCTTTGTGTACCTCAGCAGGCATATCAATGCTACCATTTGGTTTGCTATTGTCATGCATAGCTTCACTACTTGCAATTGATTGAATACCATCCATCCTACAATTCTTTCCAGCATAAGTATCGTAATCGACAAAAATTTCTTTGGCAGTTTCACACACAATTGTAGCCACATTCTCATGCTCTTCCTCCTCCAATATTATAAAATTATTGTCTAATATTATACCATTATTTTATTTCTGTGGCAAGTTACTTGTATATGGAAGATTTTGTGTTACATTCACCTTATTGTCGCTTGCCTTGACGTCATCAGAACGTTCATGATTATAGACCACTTGCTTTTGTGTTAGATCATTTGTTATTTTATCATCAACCACATGCTTTCTATAATTTTTCTTACCATTCCTGCCTTTTATTACCGCAATATTCTATATGCTTTTTTGAATTACAAACCAACTTTGCTTGCCAGACTTTTTATTTTTCACCTCACCTGTACCAGTATATACCTTTGTTACTTTTTTCTCCGTTAGCTTCTTCATCCTTCTTACCTATTTCCTCTGACTTTCCAGCATTATCACACTAGTTGGTATTGTGGCCAAACACTTTACACATAGTGCAAATCTCAAGCTTCCACAAATACTTAATTTCAATCAACTGCATACCGCCATCCAACAGTTGAAATACAAAACTCTCAACTAGATCCTTATCTAGGGTAACTTCAATCAAACATTTAGCATATCTCAACCTTTCAAGCTTCTCCGTTGACTCATCCATGCAAAGCAACCTACCTATTCTATAAGATGACTAGTCGATTCCTAAATGAGACCAGGCAAAAAATGGAATGTTAAAGAACTAAACCTGGACTAGAACAGATCTTATGCTACCACAAATGTTGCCTATAGAAGGATCCCAAGGCTTGACAATGAACAGTTTGTTTTGCATTAGAATGGGGTCACTCTGTGAGAATCGATTCTTGTCCTCTTCATAGGAAAAAGTGAACATGAAGATGAAACCATCAGATTTAACTTGGATAGTGCCTTTTAACTTCCATATCCATTTAAGGTGGAGTATCACAAATGTGTAAGAAAGGGGCTTGTCAAGAAAAAACCCTACGAGGTAATCACGCCAGACTTCCATGCCAGCATCAAGCACAGAGGGGGGAGGTAGAAGAACATCACTAGAGAAGGTGGATGTCAAGTCAACAAGGATGTACTATCCTACATTCTTTAGTTTATGCTTAAATAGGAAAGTCCATACTTGTTGACTAGAGGATGAAAATGGTAAAGGTGCAAGATGAACAACAGAAGGAATGGTAGAAGGAAAGGCACCAAGAACCTAAGGAGAGAAAGTAGAAACAACGGGGAGAACTGAATTTTGAGAGATCTTGTATTTTGTATTTGAATGTAAGATAAAATGAATAAGGAAGAAGATGTAATCTTTTATTAATACAGCTATTGTAGCCACTGTATTGTATTTATACATAAATACTGTATGGGCCTCAACAACAGCCCATTACCTACAGCCCATGACTGCTTGTACAATATACACCAGAGAACACAGTATGATGTTATTCGTATCCACTAATTCCCCCTTTCAAACAGATCTAGGGTTTTGCCGACTTCTCTTTCTCTTCAAACTTGAGAGCGAAAACCACTATAGCTGGTCTGAATCTCATGAGATCGCGATGATTTAGGGTTGTAGTCATGGATTTGTTATGAAGCACTTAGATCTGTGACTATAGTTCCCTTTTTGAGGCTTGTTTGAGATATCTTGAGATCTAGAGCTTGATAGCAACTGACTTGTGATCAGAACGTTTTTGTGATGTATCAATCTAAGACGACATGGCTTTAGAGACAAGGATGATTGCAGATCTGCGATGAGGCTGAGAAAATCTCTGCTGAAGCCTTCATTTTTGGATTTAATCCTCTGCTCAAGCAAGTCTGTCAGAATTTAGCTTCATGAGTCAAGTACTGAACATTCAGGATGAGAATTGAGCTCTTCGATCTTCAAATCCTTTCTGAATTTGCTAAAGTTTGATTTTGACAGTGGCTTTGTCAAGATGTCAGCACGCTGGTAAGTTGCAGGTATGTGATTGATACTGAGCTTGCCTTGTAATACCTGTTCACGAACAAAATATAAGTCAATTTCTATGTGTTTAGTTCTAGAATGCAGTATAGGATTAGCAGCAAGTGACACTGTGCTTAAGTTATCACACCATAAAATAGGTTTGCTAGTGGTTTCAATATGTAGTTCTTTTAGTAAAGATTGTAACCATATGATTTCTGTGGTGGCACTTGCCACACTTCTATACTCAGCCTCTGTGCATGATCTATAGATAGTGGCCTGTTTTTTTGAACTCCATGAGATATGGCTTTCACCTAAATAATTACAATACCCAGTTGTTGATCTGCGATCATCTGGGTTAGTGGCCCAATCAGCGTCGGCAAAGCCATTGAGATTAAGAGTTTTACCTGCCCTGAGTGTTAGACCATAATTTAAAGTACCCTTTAAGTATCTCAGGATCCTTTTAACTGCTTTCCAATATTCATTAAGAGGTTGATGCATAAGCTGGCTCACTTTGTTTACACTGTACGAAATTTCTGGTCTTGTAATGGTTGCGTATTGTAATGCTCCAACGATACTTCTGTACTGCTTGTCATTGGTAATTGCTTCACCTCTAAACTTGGATAATCTTAGATTACTTTTCATTGGGGTTGGCAGTGATTTTGCTAAGTTCATCTTTGCTCTACACAAAATCTCTGTGATATATTTTTTCTGGCTTAGATGCATAGTCGAGTCTAATGATCTTTTCACTTCTATGCCTAAGAAGTAATTTAAATTACCCAGATCTTTAATTGAAAATTGTCTGTCAAGATACTCTATAACGTTGCTGACTTCTTTGTTATTGCTGCCAGTTATTATAAAGTCATCTACATATACCAAAATGTATGTTGTCCCATCCTTGTCATGCTTGGTGAATAATGAATTGTCTGACTTCGTTGGCTGATATTGTAGCTTCATAAGAGTTTCTTTTAGTTTTTCAAACCATACCCTTGGAGCTTGTTTCAAGCCATAAATAGCTTTGTTTAGTTTGCATACATGATTGTTTGATTGTTTGTACCCCTGTGGTTGATCCATATACACTTCCTCCTGAAGTTCTCCATTCAAAAAAGCATTATTGACGTCTAACTGTCTGATATCCCATTTTTTATACAAAGAAATTGTAAGAATAGCTCTTATGGTTGCTGGCTTAACCACTGGAGAGAAGGTCTCATTGAAATCAAAGCCGTACTGTTGTGTATACCCTTTGGCAACAAGTCTGACTTTGTACTTAGCTATGGTCCCATCAGGATTTCTTTTTTGCTTGTATGTCCATTTGCTGCCAATGGTGTTTTTATTTTTGGGTAAAGTGACAAGTTCCCAAGTCTTATTTCTGATTAGAGCATTGTATTCTTCATCCATGGTTGTTTTCCACTTTTCATCAAGTATGGCTTGTTCAAAGCTTTCTGGTTCACTGTTGTCTAAGACTGTTGCATATACTTTTGGCTTAAATATTCCACTCTTTGATCTTGTTATCATTTGATGGCCAGTTTGTTTTTTCCTGTCTTGTGTGTGAGATGTTGAACTAGCTTCTTGATTACTATAAGTTCTTGGTGTTTGACTGTTGCTTTGCTCATGTTGACTGCTTTCTTCAGTATTCTGAATATTTTGTGGTGTACAAGTGGTATGCTCTGGCTTATCTGATCTTTCATGATCTGGTATGTCTTGGGTTTTACTTGTACTCCTCTGGTCTTAGTTATTTGAACAGATTAGTATAGGTGGAATGGATACTGCAGGATTTTGCACCTTTTGAGTTGGTCTCTTGTTTTGATTTGCATAAGGAAAAAAAAATTCATTAAAAACCACATGTTTGGAAATGAACACCTTACCTTCACTGTCCAAACATTTGTAGCCCTTTTGCTTGCTTGCATACCCCGGAAATGTGCAAGGTGAGGACCTGAAACTAAGCTTATGAGTATTATAAGGTCATAAATATGGAAAACAAAGACACCCAAATACTTTTAAAGATTAATAGTCAGGTTTTATACTGCACATAGTTTCTATTGGACTTTTATAACTTAAGACTTTTGTAGGAAGTCTGTTAATAAGATAAACAGCAGTGCTAAAAGCATCTGGCCAAAACTTTAGTGGTAAGGGAGCTTGGGCTAATAAGGTAAGCCCAGTCTCTACAATATGCCTGTGCTTTCTTTCCACTAAGCCATTTTGCTCAGAAGTATAGGGCATGTAGTTCTGTGAATAATCCCTCTCTTATGGAAATATGTATTTAGAGGTTTGTATTCAGACCCTCCATCTGTTTGAATAACCTTAACTTGGAAATTTGTTTGATTCTCTAGTTGAGTGATAAATTGTATCACTGCATTGTGTACTTCTGACTTTGTCTTGAGAAAGTATATCCAGGTAAATCTGGAATAAGCATCCACAAAAGAGATATATTATTTAAAACCATAATCAGAACTAACTGGAGCTGGACCCCATAGATCTGATGCAATAAGTTCAAGTGGTTTGTGAAACACTGTAGATGAATCAGTGAATGTAAGTTTATGACTCTTACCTAATTGGCAGTAAGTGCATACATAAGGTAAGGATACATTGACGAAGGAAATTTTATTGTCAATTAACACTTTCTTTACATTTTTTCACTCGGATGTCCAAGTTTATAATGCCATACATCAAAAACATTGTCTCCTCTATTTGTTGAATTACATTCAGTAAGATTGCATAAGTTTCCTGAATTTTCTTGCAGCTTGTAATTTGATAGATTGAATTTGTATAGACTATTTTGAACTTCACCCTGCAAGAGTATATTTCTAGTTAGCAGATCTCTCACTAAACAAAATTTAGGATAAAATTCAAAATACACTTTGTTGTCAGTGGCAAATTGAGATGCACTAATAAGATTTTTTCTTATTTGTGGTACTCTAAGTAAATTTTTTAAATATAGACATCTTTTCTCTTGAATAAAACCATTTCTAGCATGAGTAATACCCACTGACACACCATTTCCCATATACACTAATTTGTTACCTTTGTATTCTTTGTTCCCAATGTTCAGATTTTGCAAATTGCTTGTGATGTGAATTGTTGCACCTGAGTCAGGGTACCGGCTTTCATTCATTATGTCTTCTGTCCTTGCAATATCGTCTGTTTCCAGATGATGAATGTTAATATTTCCAGTAGCACCTTTTGATTGAGTCTGTATTTGGGCAATGTTTGCACATGGGTTGGTATTTCTTTGATTTCCTGAATTCTGATTTTGTTGATTATATTGAGCATCAAATCTGAAGTAGCATTTCATAGCGGTGTGACCATTTCTTCCACATATTTGACGCTTTATTCTGTTGTTATTATTATACCTTCCTCCTCTACCTCTTCCTTTATAAGTCTGTCCTCCTCTTTGGGAAGATTGATTAGATCTGTTGCTAGACTCAGCTCGGTTGATATATTTATGATCTTGATGTTTATAGTTGAAATTTGCTGCATAGTTGATAGTGTAGTCTGTTTCCACTGATTTCTTTTGTTCAATTCTTCCTTCATGTGCGAGAAGAGTGGAGTGAACATAATGAATTGATAGCAGATTTTTCTTTGAAGATATTACTGCAACTACTGCCTCATAATCTTCGTTGAGACCACTTAAAATAGACTTGTTTTGTATCTGAAATTTTATGCCCTGCTGTGCACAATAGATCACATAAAGTTTTGATCTTAGATAGATATTCTTTCATCGACATTTCTTCTTTCTTTAAGTTTTGAAATTGCCTTTTATAATGCATGATTCTTGCTGCTGATTGGGTGCTAAAGATTTGCTCAATAGTAGTCCATATCTCGTAAGCAGTATCACAACCCACAATCTATGGCAGTAAATTTGTACTGATAGATGATAGAAGCCAAGAAATTAACAAACTGTCTTGCCATTGATTAGCAATATATTCTTTATTTTCAACTAACTTGCCCTCATTGTCTTTCAGAAACTGGGGAGGAACACATGAATTGGCAGACAGAAAATTGTTGAGGCCATATCCTCTGATTGCGGTCTGGACTTGATATTTCCAGAGTAGATAATTGCTCTCATCAAGATGAGCAGTTATCAACTGACTATGTGGACTGATTATAGTCTTGAGCAGGTCTTCTGTGGCTGTTTGCTGCGATGTTGATGAATTATTAGATGTTGCTGAGTCATCTCCAGCCATAATGGAGATATATCACAGAAATGTAGAATCTTAATGAATTCTTGAATATAAAGAATTCAGAGACAGAAAGAAAACAAGAATAGAAGGGTTCCAGCGAAAGAAATCAGAAGAAGGATCAGAAATGCAACAGCGAGATAAAGGAGAGACTGAATTCTTCAAGGATAGGAGGTAAGTGCACTTATAAACCCAAATGATGATTTTTGATGTGTTTCTTTTATGGCACTTTCTTCAGTGATTCTTTGATGATTTCTCCTTTTTTGATGACTTCTTGAAAAGAATGATTTTCTTTGCTTTGCTTTTCTGTGAATGTGATCTTACTGCAACTAGATTCAGTTGCTGAATCTCTGGTATGGCACTTGATCGATTTCCGATGATGAACTAAAGATGACCTTTTTTCTGACAAGATTTCCTTTGCTGCTTGATCAATATCTAATGGTGGATTTTCTGAATATAAGGTCTTGTTGCAACCAGATTCAATCACTGAATCTTTGGCATGGCACTTGATCAATCTCAGATGATGAACTTTTATTCTGATGAGATTTCCTTTTTTTTTACAGAATGAATATCAGATGATGTTTTGATTTTCAAAGAACTGATGATAGAAATCTCGATATAATGCCGTGAGGCAGAATTAGCTCTGATACCAAATTGAATTTTGAGAGATCTTGCATTTTGTATTTGAATGTAAGATAAAATGAATAAGGAAGAAGATGTAATCTTTTATTAATACAGCTATTGTAGCCACTGTATTGTATTTATACATAAATACTGTATGGGCCTCAACAACAGCCCATTACCTACAACCCATGACTGCTTGTACAATATACACCAGAGAACACAGTATGATGTTATTTGTATTCACTAATCGGGAGGGGAGTAGGGGGGCAGCGGTGGAGGTGGAGGGATGGTAACAAGTGAAAGGGAGCAAGGAGAAGAACTGGAAAAGTGGTACAGAGGTGGATTAGTTAGACGAGAGGGGATGTCAAGTAGGGAAGGAAGGAATGGGGTGGCTTCCATGAAAATTTTGAATATAAAATGATTAATTCAATATATGATATCGGTATACCATATCCGATACTTATACACACGCGCGCGCGCACACACAAATATATATATATTATTTATCTATATATGATGAGAATACATTGAAATGAAGCTTTTGAAATTACACATATAGCCTTTAATGTTATTAGATAAAGAATGGATATTTTTGACAGTCCTTCGGTTCACGTTTCCACAACCGAAAATCACTCCACTTTCTTACTTTCAAACATTTTATTTTCGTTTTAGTTTCCTAATTTCTTCTTCACACTTCCAATTTTGGCCTAATCTCTACCTATGGCATGTAAAACTATGAAAACGACAGAGGAGTGCAGTTTGAGAGGAAAGATGTAGGATTGGAGATCTTTTTCTTTTCGATTTATTAGGTTTCATGTTTTGTTTTCACTCAATTATTGTAACTTATTATGTTGTTCATGTACGATTAAATTCATATCATATATTGTGATCTGTAAATTATTTGTTTGATTTTATATTAAATGAATCTTTGCTCTTTATAAGAAAAAAATTCAAATGAGCCGGTTGAAAATGAATTGCGCTTCAGATTGAAATGCCTCTATTCTATAAATTGGATATCTTTTTGTGATGTTCTGATTTCCATTTTATACCATCGATAGATATTTTTTATGGATGTTATTTAGATCATTACCTCCTCAATTAGGCATGTCAACGGATACTTTCGGATGCGAATAATGCCATATCCGCATCCTCATCCAAAATCATTTTCGGATATCCGCATCCACGGATATGGATGGATATTGGATAATTATCCTATCCGCTAATGATCGATAAATCAAGAAACATAAATGGAAAATTTTAGTTTAACATAAACTTTTTTCATTTCCACCGATTATAAAAGTGTTAAAAATAAACAAATATAATGATAAAATATAGCTTTTTGAGCGGTTAATATGCATTAGTGCGCATAATATAAACTTCTAACTTAATGAAACCATAAATAAATATCTTTCACTGTACTAAAATACACATAATTTAAACTATAATCTTGAAAAACACCAAATGGACGATTCTCGGATGCGAATGTCTTCATATCCGCATCTACATTTGTATTTTTGGATTTTGGATATTTATCTGCTTTTCGAATGCCGATGCAGATGGATTTTGAATTTTTCAAGCATCCATTGACAACCCTATCCTCAATTGATATTCAGATTTTTTTTTAATCCTTATATATGATATATGAATTAAAATTTTGACATATATTCATAGCAAACATTCCATCGTTGATATCAAATGCACATATTATTGACCCATATATTTATTAATCTTCTATCTAGATAATACTAAAAAAATACAAGTGATGCTTTTTGAAGTATCCTTGAAGGATGATGTGGGTGTGAATTAGTTGTATATGAACTCCAATATTTTTGTATCCTCCGCTACTGCTGCTGTAATATTATTATCTTGGGTTCGCTACTTGATGCTTTTGGTATAAATCAAAATAAATTAAGTACTTTTAGTTCAAAAAAGGAATTCATAGATATCATAGTCTTTTCCTCTAATGGTAGGTGATAATTATCAAGACTTTGTATTTTCATAAATTTGATAGTATATATTTTGTGTTTGATGAATTGTATATCAAGCTGAAGGATGAAAAATATGAAAATATTTGTTACTTGCTCCATTACATCACTCCATTTATTATGGAGTTATATTTTCATTCATTTATTTTTTTTCAAATTTATAATTCGAATAATTTTCATTCTCTAATTTTGTAACTTTTAATTTCAAGGGAAGCTCATAAGTGGGAATTAGAGCCTTTGGTAGCTATTACTTGGATAAATACATGGATCAGTGGTTTGTACATAACTTCATATAGAAACATAAGGGTGTGAGAAGTTTTGATTTTACTTCTTTGGATAGTCTTTAGTAATTAAATATAGATTTAAGTCCATAAAGGTTTTGATCGGTGTTTTCTATTTGGAAGCTCATAGGTGGGAATTAGTGCCTATGGTAGCTATTATTTGGATAAATAAATGGATCAGTGGTTTGTACTTAACTTCATATAGAGCCATAAGAGTGTGAGAAGTTTTGAATTTTACTTCTTTGGATAGTCTTTTGCAATTAAATATAGATTTAAGTCCATAAAGGTTTTGATCTGTGTATTCTGTTTGAGGTTAATGATAGGATGTGGTAAAATTGCTTCAGTTTTGCATAAGGTAGGTTGAATTTTGAGTATTCTGACATTATTGGATCAGAATAATATATTACTAGTTGGATCAAAAAAGTCCTTGTATTTGTGTATGTATTTACATGCATACCTAATTACTAAAGTTCAAAAGTCCATATATATTTATGTTTCAGTAATTGTGTAGAAATGGAAAGTTATGTTATTAAATGTAATCCATTATGTGAATCTATGTTGAATGTTTGTGTACAAGATTGCTTTTATGGAAAACTCCATCAATCAATAAATTCTACTGTAGTAAGTAATTAGACTTACCAAAATTGATGCATGCATGTTTAGACAAATGATACAAATAATGGGACTCCTCCATTTCCAATAAATTATATGAATGTACATTTGCATTAATTTTTCCATCCTTTAATATTTTTTTCCTTTTCCATCCGTTTTAACTTTTAAACCAACATCCTAAATTGACCTTTTTTTGAATTCGATACAAAAATATGACATTAGAAAGGTGGATGTTTAAAGTGAAAAGGGAAAAGTCCCCTCTCTTTAGCTTGCACTTTAAAGATAAGTCAAATCAGTAAATAATTTGTGGATTCAAATTTTTTGATCGACATAGGAGACATAATTAGTGATGTTTTATTTTATTCAATCGAAACTTTATTTTAACTAATATTTTATTTAGGGACTCATTATCCATGAGGCAATACAACCACAAGTGGCAGCGACAAATGGAAAGGATCAAGTGGTGATGGTAGGGATATTACTATAACAATGTTCTAATTAATTAAACGATGCGGTTCATTTTGTTATTGTGTAATATATCAATGATGGAGGAGAATTATATATTAAAATAAGTAATCAAAAACAATCTTCAGATATATGGCCATTATTATTATTATTTTGAATATGGAGGACAAAATCATTAGTCATTCGATAGGTCAGATTTACGTCGCTTTAGGTATATCATATTTATTAAGGATAAATACCATGTACTGCCTAAATATACGTACGCCATTAATATAAATAATTGGCTACTGCTACAATTTTTCATATTAATTTAAACAATCTTTGTGTTTTCCATTAGTAGCATTATTTTCTTTAACTTTAACGAAGAAGATGCTTGATACTATTTATACGAGAGGAAAATCATTATATTTTTACTACATAGAATTATTATTTTTGTCTACGTGTGCAACCATTATTGTACCATATAATAAAGTTGCTCATATTTTTAATCGCATACATCCAACGGACGTGCCTAACGTACAGGTATAAATAATTGGTTTAAATATACAAATATATTTAGATAACATACAATACATATCAGATGAGCTAACATGTCCGTTGCGATGTAAATCCCAATATCTACACACGGAAATGTAATATCTTATATGAATTATCATGTGACACATACTTGCAAATACATATATGTATATGATACATATGTGTACAATTATGTAAAACACAAATTAAATATAATTACATATAATTTATAAATTTAAATAAAATAATAGATTTTATTTAAATAAAATTTAGAAATGTTCTAAATAAATTAGACTTCATAGGCCCAATATAGATCCAATAGAGGAAAAAAATTGAAATTCACTCATAACTTCCACTAATGGATGACCTAGTTTCAAAATTATATGTGAATTCCAGTAGTGACAAATGATCTTCCCAGGCACCTCTAAAATCCAGGATGCACGTCCTTAACAAATCCTCTAACACTCTATTCATGCTTTCGGTGCATCCATCCGTCTATGGGTGATATGCCATTCTCAAACTCAGCTTCGTCCCCAAGCCATCGTGTAGGCTCCTCTAGAACTCGCTCGTGAAGAGCGGGTCTTGATCACTTAAAGTATTCATCGGTATAGTGTGCAACCTCACTACTTCCTTAATATATAATGTAGCTAAAGATGTTGTCCTTTGCTCTTTGTAGGAATGAAATGTGCACTTTACGTCAGTCGATCCACCACTGCCCAAATAATTCCATTACCTCTTATACTCCTTGGCAACCCATATATCCCACTTCCACTACGGAACTTATAAAGGCATCAACGATCCACTCAGTTTTCTCTGCTCCACCATAACCCTCTAGCAAGTGAGACATCTTGCCACATACCTCGCTACATCTCTCTTCATCCTTGGCCCATAATAAACCCTCTTCATATCCCTATAGATTTTGTCACCACCAGGATGAATGGCTATCCTCAAATTATGACACTCCTCTAACACTACATCAATGAAATTTTTTAATTTTGGCATACATAACCTTCCATCTCGCCTCAAGTATCTTTTCCTACTTTGTATATCATTCCAAATGACTCAATTTCTCACCTTTCTCCGGTTGATACATAATCTCAACCAACTCCACGTACTCTATTCTTTGATTCATACCAATCCTATCCAATCATGCAGGCCTGTCTTCCAAGGCTGATAATAAACTAGGTGTAATATTCGTTAGTGGTTGAAAATCAAATCATGAAATATATTCTAGCAGCCTCATGTCTAACATCACGACGCTCAATTTCGCATGCATCCACTAAACATTACCCTTTCCAGGGGTATAAGAAATACCAAATTATAAGAAGCTAAAAATTCCATCCTCCTCTACCGGCTTAAGTTAAAATTCCTATGTGAAAATAAATATTTCAATGACTTGTGATTTGTAAATAGCTCAAACCCTTCCCTTAGCAAATAGTGACTCCACGACTTCAAAGCAAATACGATTGGATCCAATTCTAAACCACGTGTAGGGTAATTCTCCTTACGTGCCTTCAACTGCCGACTCACATATGCTACAACCCTACCTCCCTGCATCAAGATAGCACAAGACCAGTACTACAAGCATCGGTGTAGACGGTAAATAATTTGGTCCCATCAAGGAGCTCATCAGCATCTCCTTTAATTTGACAAATGCCTCTTCACACTCCACATTCCAAACATAAACTAGGTTTTTTTTCATAAACTTCGTCAATGGTGTAGATACCCTTACAAGGTCCGTTATAAACTTCTGATGGAACCCAGCTAGTCCCAAGAAACTACGTACTTTCGAAGCATTCTTTGGAGCCTTACAATCTTTAACAGGTGCCGCTTTTCCTGGTTCTACTGCCAACTCATTACTAGATACAACATTCCCTAAAAATTGGATATCACTTCTCCAAAAATGGCACCTTAGAAAATTCAGCCCTCATCTGATTCCTTCTCTGTACATCCTGTACTTCTCTCAAATGCAACTCGTGCTCCTTCTCATTTCTAGAAAATAATAGGTTATCAGCAACAAATATGACTGAAAGAACTAGTAGATCGTGCATGGCTAATAAAATGAGTATATATATACACACTAATTTATACTATGAAATAATAAAGTAGTAAATAAATGTACACACCGAGATTTATACTGATTCGGAGCACCTCTCCTACGGCCAGTCCCTAAGCACCTCTTAGGTATTTCCTTGGTAAATCCCTCACTTGACCTGGAGGAACAGGTTTACAACTTAACCAATCTGAGCACCTCTCATATTTATTCTTTCCTTTGAAAAATACGATTCTTCTTGACAATCTTATGTCCATCTAACACTGATATTGACTTGATAGTACAATGGTTCTTATAATCTACTTGATGATTTGTAATGAGTGCACGTTATTACCGGGACAATATAAAATGAAATAATAGAGTTGAAAGAACAAACGCTTGAAATAGAACAAGAGAGTAGAATCGATATAAATCAGAGTAGAAGGTATATCTCAAAGCATGAATTGTTGTGATATTTATATATATTGAAGAGAAGCAATCAAGAGTTGTCAATCTTCAACAAATCCTTTCAGAATTGTAGAAAACTACTTAAAAATCGCAACTCTTAAAGATGACCTTTCATCGAAAAGTAGCCGTTACAACATATCAGTCTACTGAGCAAATACGTCAGTCTACTAAGTATGAACATTTTATTTTTCATGAAAAATATTTGAATTTAAAAAGAAAATAGTTTAACACAGTTTTAGTCGATTGAAATTGGGCTCAGTCGACTGAAACCAATTTTAGTCAACTGAACAGTGTAAGTTCAATTTTTATATAAACATTTTCTCGTTTTTAAATTCAGTTCCCTATGCTATGTTGATATTTTTGTTTGTGTGTGTTTATGTGTGTATATGAACTATCAAGGAGATTTTACAATTCAATCTAAGACCATATACATACTATTGATCTTGATGCTCCATAGTTTTGACTTCTTTGACTTGTAGATGATTCTTCTCGCTTGCTGCCTTGCTTTTTGTCTTCTTGAATGATATACTTTTATCATGATATAGTATATATAGCCAATATATATTTGTCATCATTAAAATGGAGAACTAGTGTGCTAACAATGACAATAAACTTATTCAGCTGCTTTCGAATGACCCTACTTTTTTAGTCAACAAAGTAATCCAGGGAATTAGCCAACCCAAACGACATCACAATCCACTTGTATAATCCATCTAGAGAATGAAAAGCATTCTTTGTAATGCTGTCCTCAGCAACTCTCAATTGATAAATTCCCATAGCAAGGTCAAGCTGTAAGAAAACCTTTTTCTAGTTAATCGAGGAGGTAGTCAATGCGAGGCAATAGATAATGGTTCTTCTTCATCGGCTTATTCAATTCCGATAGTCGACGCATAGCCCCAGGGAACCGCCTGCCTTAGTAACAAAAACGACATGCGCTTCCCATTCTAAAATACTTCACCCAATAAATCCTTTTTGCAACAGCTTCGAAACACGTTTATCTAACTCTCTCCTCTCCTTAGGAGCCATATGTATCAAACGCATCACCATAGGCCTAACATCTTTCTCAAGGTCAATTCTAAACACAATTTTTCTATGGGGAGAGAATCCTGAAACTTCAAAAAATATGTTTAGGAAATATTTGACTACAAAAATAGATGCTAATTTGTCATGTGATAGGTCTATTGAATATAAATATGACTTTATCTTGAAAATGTCAGGCTCACACAGAACTATCAAATCACGTTCCCTATGACTACTTCAACGAGAAACCCTTCTATCACAATCCAAAACCACTCCATATCGAGCCATCAATCCATTCCTAAGATCAGTTTGCATCCCATAAAGCTATGTACATGCACATCACAACTTAAGTCTACACCATTTATAACCAATTTAAGATCATGGAAAAAAAGTAGACAAATGTGTCGAACCCCCAACAAGATTCGACACAATAACAAACTCATGCACAATGTTTGATGTTATTCTTAATCTTTCCATTAATGCAATTGCTATAAATGAATGTAATGCACCAGTATTTGATAAAACTATGGTAGGTAAATAAAATAGTAGTAACACACCTTCCATAACTGATTTCCCCTTCTCCTAGGTCGTTGGTGCAATGCTAGTAGTGGGTATAACATCCAATGCATAAGACCTTAACCATCCGACCCTCCTTTTGTAATGTTGGGAACTCCCTCTTATAGTTTCCCATTTGGTCATAATAATAGTGCTTAACCCCCTTCAACTTTCCATGTTGCCCCGACTATCCTTGTTGCTTTGACTGCCCCGGCCTATAATCTTTCACTAAATTTCCCGTTTACCACACTGATAACATTTTGTTCCATTCTGGAGGTTCATCCAACAGTTCTTGGCCATGTGTCCTGTCTTATTACACCTCATACGTACAATAACCTGCTTCTTATGCTGGCCACCTTGCAGTCCTACATACTTACGCTTGTGTTCATCTCCAACTGACACTTCCTCCTTGTTCAAATTTCCACCCACAGTATTCAACAAAACCGCCTCAACAACCTCTCAAAATTCACCCCAAATTGTGTCTGCTTCAAAGCTAATTTTTTCTGCAGTGAATTTAAACCCTTGGAAAATTTCATCGCTTTATCCTCTTAGATATTTATCAATTTGAATCCAAACTTTGTCAGCTCGTTAAATTTATTCACACACTTCTTTATGGTCATATCCCCTGCTTAAGCTGAATAAACTCCTCCATCAACATTCTATTCTCTTCCCTAGAAAAGGATTTAGTCTCAAACTTCCTTTTTAAAATTTCCTAAGTGATGGTATTCTCCTCTGTCTCAGCTACGATAATCTCCTACCAATTTGATGCCTCTTCCTGTAAGTGCCAAACTGCCAAATGCCTCTTAGTCACATCACTTAATCCCAATAAGTCAAATATCTTCTCACGGTTTATTATCCATGTCTTAAGCGCTGTATATGATTGCGTCCCTATATACGACTTGCGAAAAAGTTGGCAAAATCCTTGCAGAGTTTAGGAAAGGCAACATTCGATGGTGGAACTAGTTTTGGCCATGGCAACTGGTTCAGTAAAGGTTGTAGTGGCACTAGTCTGACTAGTTGCTTGGAGATACCTACGGAACCAAAAGGGTATATTCATGCAAGGAATCTAAGGGACATCCACTCAGGTACTTGCACCCTCTCTAGTATTAAATCCACCAATGTTGATCTCTGTTCCAGTTTCCTTTAAATTATTCATACTTTAGTTATTTGTAAATGAGATTCATTAGTAACTCATTAATAGATAACTAGGTGG
Organism: Allium cepa; assembly: GCA_030765085.1. Lineage (NCBI taxonomy): Eukaryota > Viridiplantae > Streptophyta > Magnoliopsida > Asparagales > Amaryllidaceae > Allium > Allium cepa. The sequence continues at coordinate 412,268,781 of CM060939.1, read as the reverse complement.
AATAGAATATGGTGTACTAATATATATATATATATATATTCAACTCTTGTATATTATACTATATATTTTATAGAATATACAAGTGTCTCTCTCGGTATATCCCTAATCCTATAACATATGCTCTAATACCAAATGCAACAACCTGTCATTCCCGAACCCCATCACTTACATAACGAAGTCCCAAAATGGTGAGTCGTTGTTTTGATAAGTATTGACATACAAAGAGAGGATAAAAAAAAAATTATACTAACTAATAACTTTAAGAATATTATATTGAATAGTCTCACAAAATATCATCTCATACAAATATATCTGATTACATATCTAATATTATTACATAATTGTATACAATCCAAATCAAATCAAATCCATACACTGTCAAGTCATGTCTTTAATATACAAATTATGTGCATCATATATATACAATATTTACAATATGTACAAGATCATGCCTCGTGATCCAACTTGACACCAGACTCCGTCATCCTGAATAATATAGATAAAAGAAAATATAAAAGCAAGTCAAACATACGTCTGAGTAAGTGATGCCAATCTAATACATATAAACTACTGTGACAACGGTATAACATGATTTAAGTCTAAAGTATAACACCTTTTGGTCCCGCCTAACATGCTACAGAATGATATTATACTATCTAAGAATGATTCGGTGCTGGACCCCTATGGTAAAGGATCCTCGATATGTAATTCGGTCTCGCCACCTACAGTAAAGGATTAGCAGATATGTAATCCGGTCTCCCCACCTACGGTAAAGGATAGTAATACAAACTGGACTCGCACATGGTCCTTCCATGTGTGCTATAGGTGGAATTTGTCCGCATCAAACTCCTAGACCAACCTCATTGCTCTATAGGAGACAACATGTCAATACCATGAAACAAGGACCTACCGCCTGCGCTACATGATTCAGTTATTTGTTCATGTTTCAAAGCCATATACATTACATCCACACGTCATTGTCATAGCTAAGCTATGCATCTAAACAATGACCACTCAAGTTAAAGATGTCACCATAAAGTCACGAGAGAACACCATGAAAAAGGTCAAAGCATAGTACTTTAATTTAGGCAAGCAAATGCCCGAAAATCCAAATCTGGATTGTCCACCGGTGGATCAATGTACACCTACTGGTGCACCAATGTATAGCCTAGATACGGGTTTTACTTCTCGTTTTATTTATTTTTTGTTCTAGATTTTGAATCTTTCCTTTCTTTGTGATTTTATTTTGTATATATACTAAATCTAGGTAGCTAAGGTTCTTAACACACACACACACACACACACACATATATATATATATATATTATAATTTTGCAGTTTCTTTAGGCTTTCAATTCAAATTTTATCAAATTAGGGTTCTATTAATTTTCCTAAAAATAGGATGCATTTTTTCATTTTATTGGTTTCTGACTTCAACGTTTAGAGTAATATACTCCAAATTTATTACCTACAATAGCCCTAAACCATCTCATATCAATATCAAAGCACTATAGCATGATCGAAGAAGATTTGCTCACAAAATCAAGCTAAAGAACCAAACGTTTGCCCACCGTCCAGAATTCCTAAAAATTCTAAATCCTATAATAGCCTTTGATTCGTACTTCAAAAGATAAAGAGTCTCGCCGTAATTCTAATGCACTTCATCTCACCATATTTTATTGAGATTTGACAATTTGGTGTTGAGACGATTGGAAGAAGAAGAAGAATGATCAATGGTTTTAGAAATGAGAAAGAAATCTGAATTTGAAAATGTACGTACTTTTAAAATAAGAATTTGGAGGGAAATCTAAAACAGTACTTAAATTGAATTTGAATTACATCGCCCGACCCAAATCAGCCTGACCTAGCCCGTTGTTTGCATGTAGTATTAACCCACTTCATTAAGTCGATGATATCTCACTCATATGATGTTCGATTTAAACAAATGAATAATTTAGCTTGAGCATAAAAACAAAAGCCACATAATAGTGCGACTCCCATGAGCAAATTTAACTGTCTATAAAATTAACATTTTACCCCGTAATGGAAATTTATCAAATTACCCTCCAATTAAACTTCAAGTCTATTTATTATTATTATTACTTAAGTTTTACTGAAAATTTCAAGGTATCACATTTATTTTTCTACAAGTTCCTATTTTCTAATATCCCATGAACTTATCATAGATATATACCTTGCATATCGAATACACATGTTTATATCTAAGATAATTTGTCGAGGAACTTAACAAAGTAAGTGGATTCACTCTTGGTATCATTAGATTGTGGAATGTATATATCTATATGTATCAACTCAAAGAGTTTGTTAACAACTTTATTATTTCCATCAAATGGGTTCTTTACCCTTAATCACTTTAGATACAATTCACAAATACCATGTGATTCATAATCATATGATTAAAGAATTATTTCTCAAATATATGGCTTAGCCTATAATTCCAAAATTAATAGTAAAATATTTTAGATGCTTCTACATTTTCTATAACTAACACATCACTATTGTTATGAAAAGACATATCACCACCGAAATGCTAAAATCAAATTTATTATACAATGAATATTCATATAAAAAATTAAATCTATATTAAGTCATAACTGAAATATTTATTATTTCATAAATAATATTTGGAATACATGAAAATTATCTTCAAAATTTGATGTGTCACTAATAAATGTCATATGCTATGCATTCACTATTTTTGTTGTTACTATTACAATGTTTGAAATACAAAGCTTTATTTAACCACTTGCTATAGGCTATTTTTTCCATTGGTATAACTAATTTATAGTTGAGAGTTTTAGATCAAATATCCCGAACTCAAAGAAATAAATATCAAAGAGAAAAATTATCTTTAAGAAATATATATTCGGAAAATAAATTGCATTTATTGTTCCCTATTAAGTGTCTATAAATATTTTAATAAACCATATTTTCGATGTCTCTTTATGAAGCAGAGATGACCATTCACTCTCTTTATCCCAACCATGCCAATGTTATTACCATTATCAGACTTTTTCTTTCTCTTTTAAAAGGTTAAATCAATCAAAAAGAAACTCTTTACTTCAAGACTATTGCGGATTTCATTACAAAAATGTATTCGGTAATCCTGACATTTCAAGGATATAGAATAAGTTGCACTTATGTAACTAGATCAAAACTGAATTTTTAATGATTGAAATCCTAGGTCAGTCTATAGTGTTGATATAGTGTTTTTTATAACATAACAAGATCTTTATTGTATTCAGTCGTTTGAAACATGATCTTGCAATATGGTTTACTTACTCGTTTCAAATGATAAATTTTCATCAAGATTTTGTATCATATGAATGTCATTATTTTTTATACAACTTTTGTATATGATTGAATATGGATTAAATATCCACGCTCTTGTATTTCTTTAGAGTTCAAAACTCATAGGAGATAATGCAAATTCTTAGGCAAATTAATACTTAAGTGGCTGAGGCAGGAATTTTTTTAATGGTCATATAATTTTAACTCCTACATAAGTTTTGAAGCGGCAACATGCCAAAGATTTATTAGTAAGCATATTTTACATTTCTTTGTTAATCTTTAATTCTATTCATTTTGTATATTTTAACCGATAAACAAATATATCAATTATGTTGATTATGCAAATTTATTTTAGTAGATTATTATAATGTTACATATGTTTTTATAATTATTAGGTTGGTTTACTATATTTATCTAATAATGCTCTTATTGAATTCCGCATCTCCTAAAAACCCTAAAAGAGATGGAAGAATTTCAAAATTCCTTCAGTGGGTAATAGGATCCATTAATCATGTTATTGCAACCTAGAGGGTGCTCAAAACATTATTAGCCCAAAAAACGGTAAGCAACTCTTTACTGGTTACATCTCATATATAACTCCTAACCATCTTTATGACTATGGGGGTGATCAACATATCATAAATTACATTGATACCCTAAACCCATCATTTCACGATATCCTAACTAGAGTTATTGTAATCCTTAAGGGTGCCAACAAAGATACATATCATTTTTACCTATCCGGGGATAATATAAGCATCACCTTAGATATTCTATGGTATCACATGTCTTTATATACATCATATTTACTATTTAAAGGAGATGGGTATAACTCAATGACATCATATGTCTTTATATACATCCAATGTATACTTCCTTAAGTTTCATGGGTTTTATTTTATTTAACCTCCCTCTTTTCTTTATACATATAATATATGTATATATGCACACTTTAATTTATTATAACATTTATAATTTCATCAGCTAATACATACATACATACATACATACATACATACATATATATCCATATGTATCCTTTTATTTATTAAACATTTTAATTAATATTAAATATAACCTTTATATTTATGCAAATGTAAAACAATTTTAAACTTAATTTTTTATAACCTTTACAAATACAATTTTAAAACAATTTGAATTCTACCTTAAAATTAAAATTAAAATTTTAATTAATTTATAACCTTCATAAATTTGAATATGAATTTATCAATATTAAATTCTTTAACTTTTACATTATTCAAATATGCTTATTTGAATCAACCTAACGTGCAAACACTTTTGAGGTTTCCACTAGGGCATACCCTTGGAAAGGAACCACTTTGATGAACAAGGTCAAGGCAAGAAGAAGGGAGGTTTTCCATTCATAAGAATGTTCCTAAACTAAATAACATTCTCTTTAGTTAAACACATTTTCCTTATACACCCATCTAGATAATTTTTTCAAGTGGTTTCCATACATGTTAATTAATTATTCACATACACACAATGTGGGGTATAATACTATTATTGGATCAGGTGCATTAGCGGGAGGGGTGAAAATATATTTCCTTTATTAATTCATAGAAGATCGTATTTTGTTTTTATATGAATAATAAATTTTTATTGAGTCATATTTAGTATTTTTTAGTAAAAGATTTTAAGTTATATTTTCAATATATTTATATGTATTAAAAACATTTATATATTTATTTTACTTCAGTAATAATGTTTCATATTAGTTAAATTTTAATTTAATTTTATCTTTTAATATTTTGACATGTTTGCATTCATAATACAAACGATGTAACTATATTAAAAGATTTATCTAACCTAGTGGCAATATAGGAACATGTGTTTAACTGATCATTGTGATTTATGGTTCATAATTATATAGGTTAAGGTCATATGTCAATCATGATGTGATAAGCGATATACCTATTTATGGAAATAATTGCATCAACATTAATACAAAATATTTAAATTACTAATATGTGTGTATATGTATGTATTATTGTATTTGGCCTTTAATTAGTTGATTAACATATTTAAGGGGAGAATCATTGTGAAACAAAAAAAACAAAATAGTGGAACAATGGATATTGGTCATTGAATTTTATTAAGGGTTAAATTCAATGGGAGATCTAATGGTTGATATCACTTATGCCACAACTACTGTCATAAGTTGTGTCCAAGTAGATCAACGTATATTTAGGATGGTATTATTCAATATAAAAACTACATGTGTGTGTATGCGTATGTATTTATGTATGTACAAATATTATAATATATGTCACTGACTTACATAGAGATATATTATTTAGAATAAATTATTCAGATTCCATTGTACATGAATGTGTATGGATTTATATATATATGTACATATACACATAAAATCTAGTTTTAAATTTTTCAAACAATAATATTATAAAATCATTTTGACCTTTTTAGAATAAATAAGAATATTTTTAAAATTGTCAAAGCCAAGATCAAATAAAAAATAATTTCTGATGGTCACGTGTAATTACTCAAATACACGCACACAAGTACATATACACATACATAAATATATACACACAATTTATTTTAAAGCTAAAAGTTTCAAAAATAACTAATATATATATATAAATATTATTAAATCCAAAACTTATGTTGATTTTAAATGATAAAGACTATGTATATTGTAAAGAGTGTATGTGACACACACACAGATATATATATATATATATATATATATGTACATATGTTTGTATGCACGTATATGTATGTCTATACATATAAATGTGTGTGTATTTTGATCTGGAAATAAAGGCAAATTATATATATAATTCATTATTAAAAAAAATATCATTTATAGATATACATGATACACAATACAATTTTTTTAATTAATTAGTCAATTATTAAATTGTAATTAATAATTTTTGAAAATTAAGTTTTTTTGGTCATGCCAAAAAATATTATCAGTCATACATAAATACAAATTATGTATATAGTGAATATATTTAAAATAAAAGGTTACATCCTCCTTGTAGTCTTTTCGACAGTTCAACACTTTAGCTATTTGTTGTTTCCTTTGTCTTCTTGGCTTGGCCTGCAGCATCATCTCCTTGGTTTCACCAATGGTTGCTAGAGGCTAGCGTTAAAGGTTTATCTTATATGGTAATGGTTGAGAGAAAGGGATATATTTATAGGCACTTTAGACCATGGATAAAAATATCACTTTTCTTCTTTCTTCCCAATCAATAATTGATTAATATTAACAAAATCTCTTGCCCCTTGCCCTCCTTTCATTGACGGCCTTGTTATGATCATCTTGGGATGGCATATTTTGTGCCAATCAATGATTTAATACTTAAATCATTTGTCTAATCCATTTATCCAAAGACGCTTATTAACTAATAAACATACAATGTTTATACATTGTTTTAAATAGTTTTATAGCCTTTAAATAATTAATTAAATGACATTAAAATTTCAATACAACATTGTATTTAATTTTATTATAAATTAATTATACATTGGTTGAATTCAAAAATAATTAACAACTCGGTTGTATTAACTCTTGCTGTAAACTCGATCCTCGAATAATACTTAATTTAAATATTGAAGCTTATATGAACTTTGTTGAGAAACAATATTGTGCACAATTTCGTCATTTATAGATCATTTGAAGAATATCCAATTTCTAATCTATTTCACCTAGTAACGATATTTTGTATAGATATTATTTTCATCATCACTGTAGCACTTAGATATCTAAAGTTTAGTCTAAGCTATAAAATTCTATTAATATCAGTATTTGACTGTATACACCACTTTAAAGTTTTTAGTTCAATTGGATAACATTTATCAATTAACTGATTTATGCATGCTAGATATTTTTACTTTAAGTCGACTACCAATTATGGTGATACTAAATTTCTGCAACGAAGGAGATGAATACTCACTTAAGCACTTTAACATGTTCCCAATTATGGCTGCAAGATGGTTGCCATGCCATGTACCTGATCATAGTCTAGTCTACCTACTTAAGATTGAGAGTACTCTTATGTTTAAAGATTACCTTACACCATTACCATGAGATCTTCTATTTGACTTTGTTGTGCTAACCTACAGAATACTCTCGTCGGGTCATTCAGTGATTGATCCAAACAACCATAATTACATAAATTCTAGCGCCTTAATCATCATGAGTAATTCACCTTTTATCGTATGGAGAGTATTACCACCTAAGACGTATCGATATCCTTTTCTCGATACATCTTGACTAAGAATATTTAAGGATTAAGTGTGTGTGTATCGTTTTAATACTTATGGTTATAAACACATTTTTGCATTTTGAAGTCATGGTATTTTTATAATTTAAAATGAGTCTAAATAATGTTATATTTGAAGCCATATTATTTTTAATGATTTATGTATTCTTATATGTATTTTATAAAAATATATGCATAGTCGGGTCTAGTAGGTTCTCAACCGATGGCTTAGGTTTTTGGGATAAGGACTTTATCATGAGACATATGGTTGAAGAATTTTTGGAATCCTATGATTGACGGCCGAAACGACCTCAAAATGCATGAAATTATGATCCTGGAGCATTATCTCTAATAGCAATGAAATTTATACCACCAAGACCAAAAAAAGAGTTGATGTGTGCGGACTAGTTTCGTAACGATCGGGTATACCGTGTGATCGTATGAGCTCGAAACATGTGGTGATTTCATTTAAGGAATTAATTAAAATATATAGTGATGTACATAATTACACACACACACATACATACATAAAGACATACAAACAAACATACATACATACATACATACATACATATACATACATATATATATATATATATATATATTCCTACCCACATAACTCTCCCTCTCTCCCTCTTCAGATATTTTCTCCTTCACTCACGAAAAGAGGTTCTCCTCCATTTCCAATAAATCGAGATCTATGTGCAATAAGAGAGGTCAGGGTTTGATTCGTGGTAAGCAGATCTTCAAATCCACGGTGATGCGGCAGTGTGTGGTGGTGCTTGGCCAAACATCCCTCTTCCTTATCGTGACATGGATGAAATGGTGGTGGAGCTAGAGGCTGCGATTGGGAAAATTGAAGGCATGGTTGTAAAATTGGCTCAAAGGGGAGGGGTTCGGCATAAGTCAGGGGAGCTTAGGTTGAGCATAGGTCGATGCGATCTGATGTGGCCGATCTTGGGCTAGGGTAGTCACGATTTGAACAAAGAGGCTAGATAGGAAGAACTTACGTCTGTTGCGAAGAGCATGCGACGTGAAACATGTAGAAATCAACAATACAACATTTCATCGAATATTAGAGGAGAAATTATTGGGAGAGGCATGTTGATTTAGGTTGTGCATAAGAAAATGAATTTGGATGGGGAAGAAGGTTTGGGAGGTGATTAAGTATTAATTAAAGCTATTTAATAAAATCAATCATCTCATTCCGTATTTAATTCATATTTTTTACATACAAAGTCCAATCGAGATGCGGTCTTCGTCGTTGCACTCGTAGTGTGATTATCTACGATGTGGTATAGGCTTGGACTGGATCCGGACGCTTGAAATTTTTTAGTTTAGCTAAGCGAAATTATAACCCATAATTTGTATTTCGGTGTAAATCTTTGAAATTATGTGCAACAACTCGCATTTTTTGAAATAATAAAATAAGGGGTTTTATTGCAAATTTACCAATGTAAACTTGGGCAAAAATCTTATTTATGTTATTAAAGTAATTCATAAGTGTGAGAGCTAAAATATATTTTTAACTTGTTTTACATTTTTGTACAAACATGAAAATGTCCATTTTCAATAAATTATTTGAACGTTCTAATGACCAAAAATATAAGTGATTTCAGTTTCATCGAAAAGATTAAGTTTTGTACTTAATTTTAGAATATAGATTTGCATCTTTATGAGCTTTGGTTTAGGAGATATTAATTTTCAAAGATAGAATTAAAAGATGTTTGTGCATATTTAAAATAGTGAAAAATTGATTTATTAATGAAGTTAGGCTCAAATCTCCAACCCAAGCCCATTTACAAGTGAAGAAGAGATAACTCCTCTCTTCTTTGCTCTGTATGTTTGTTACATTTTTTAGAAACTCAAAACTAGAAAGCTCAAACTCCTCCTCCTTCAACTTTTTTCACCAAAGCCTTGCTGTTCCAAAAATCATAACAAATCAAATAAATTCTCAAAAATTCTAAAATTTCGATATGTTGTTTCTGATATGTTCTAGCACCTCTGCTCCCAATTTTGTGGCAATTGTTTGGTTTTGATGGGTCAAAGGTCTTCTTTTCTCTAGTGGTTTTTGGGTTAGATCTGGGCTGAAAACGAAGGTCTGTAGAAAATTCATAACTAATTGTATAAAAATCATAAAAATACCAAAGTTGGATATGTTTTTCTCAACTCATGAATACACCTTCTGTAAAATTTCGTAGGAAAATACTAAGTTTTGCTACGTCAAACCCTTGCTGCACCAAGGACGAAAATGCAGATTTTCAGTGATTTGTTTGTGTCTTGATGCATGCAATTTTAAGATGTTAAGATGAGTTCTCACTCACACATACTATCTCTAATCTCTAATTTCTTGCTTATGATTTTATGATGGATAAACGAAAATTTAATTGAGCTAACTATTTCTGTAAGTATCTTTCATCCTCTATTAAATATTTGCAGTAATCAAACTCTCTACTGTCAATTTATAAACCTTTTTTTGTTGGTTCATGCTCCAAATTCATGCCAAATTTTCACTGGACTAATTCCCCTATGTTGCTCTATTTGCACGTTCAAATTCATGTTTGAAATCGGGTGAAATTATTGTTAAAATAGGGCTTAAAAGTGAGTACGAACGTTGCTCGAAGAGGCAATGAATTCGCGACCTATGGTCGACCATATGCACTCTACGGTCGACTATAAAGGCCGACCCTTGCATATGTATGATCGACCATTAAGGTCGACCATGCTGATGTTCTACTGCCTGTTGTGTTGACTTGATTTTCTGAATTTTGTTGCTCCATTTGCTGATTCTATTGTTGTTTTGAAGGCTCCTACTTATGAATTAGAAAGCCTATATTCGATGATAATTTTATGTTGCGAAGTTATAAATTTATATGAGTTTTGTTATGGAAATTTCTGTTGAATTTGCTGTTGAATTAGTGTTTCCGTGCATGAATTCTATAAACTTGTTTTAAAGGAACTATTGATTCAAAAATGGGTTTTAAAAATTTGGAATTTTGTAAATCAATTTTATAAGTGATAAATCATTTCCAAAGATCATTTTAAGTTTTTAATAATATAATACTCTATTATGAAGAGATTTAAAAGGAAATCAATTTGCAAGGTGTTTTCAAAAATCATTTAAACTCGTTTCCTCGAAGAAGAATATTTTTCTATAAATTGTACGATTTTGCACTCTTCGAGCGAACGAGGAAGTGACTTAAACGATCTGGTAAAACATGTGGTATGAAACACATAAGTTTACTATTTCGGTAGATTCTTGACTTGTTCGGTTGAGCTAACACACAAGTGGAATTAGCTAACTTGTAGTAAACTATTTAGTGAGAACATGTGTTATGGGATGCATTATTAACATTGATTGGGTTACTATTTGGGAGTTGAGACACCTATCATATGTTAGGCTTTCGGGCCAATTTGATGATGTCTATACTTAGGCTTCCGGGTTATTTTTTGGACCTACAGGTCATTTGTTGGGCGCCAAATTATACAAAGTACTCGGCAGGCTTCGACCAATTTAATGATGCACGTGTAGTGAAGCTTAGACTCGCCATTTGTTGGGATCGATCCACCTTTTCTGTTGTTTTCTGGATTTCTTTACCTATATTTTTAGAATTTGATGAGCTTTTAAATGTTTTCACTGTTGTGGTGAATGATGGATATATATATTCATAGTCTTAGAGCTATTTTGTGAGTTGAATCTTGGTGATTACATTTTTATTGCTTTAAAATCCTTAAAGAGTTTGATATGTTGAAATTGAGGTTTTGTTGAGATTGAGATTTTGAGGCCATTTATACCTAAACGGTTATTTTTCAGATTTATGGATATTATCCATAAATTACCAAATTGATGTTTAAGTTTGAATAAGTTATTATTGTTAAACATGTCACTTGTTTATTATACAGTATCCTTTGAGTATTATGCATGTTTATTAAATGTTCTCACCTATTTGGATATTTAGATAAAGTCTGACCCAAGTGTTTGATTGCTCGGGTCAGACCGAGACTTTTCAGGTTATAGGGACTCGGAGACTTTGGATTGGGTTAGCTAGAGTAGCTATTTGGAGTAGTAATTTGTGATTGAGTTTTCTATCTTTTTTATTATTAGTCATGTTATTGATTTGTATATAATTTGTATAGTGTTGACTTGAGATGTCATTTATATACTTGTAAAGCTATCAAAGTTTTGTGTATACTATTATTTGTATAAGTCTAGCTCTTCCTTTTTGCAGACTTACAATTTTGGGTAGTAATCATAAGATTTATAATTCCACTATGTTTTGTGATTTTGTGTTATATCATTATGTTATATATTGTCTTGAATCATATTAAGCCATTGTATTATCGGTTTGCGTTTGGATTAGATATGTCAAATCTCCTCATATAATAAAGGAAAAGGTTTTAGCCACATGATTTGACATATCGATACTCGCACAAAGCAATATTACAATTGGTCACTCCTAACCAGCTTTATTCTCTGTATTATTAAACAATATCACATAAATTATTCTTGGATAATATGGGTATAAAGGTGGGTCATTACATTATATATATTAAAAAGTTACCTAGAAGAGGTAGAATAATGATATAAGTAATTATTTTCTCATTTGATTGGATTGGACTGGTTTAAGTACATATTTAGGATAACTAATTAAGACCTCGTATGTGTGTATGTATTGTGTGTTCTATTTGTATTGAATAAAACTAACTGAAGTTGATATTAGTTTATAACATGTTTATAAATTAATTAAACTCTAATTTATAGTTAAAATATTGATAACGATATTATTATATGTTTTATTACATATATTCAGGATAATTGGTTGAGATCCCGTATATATAAATATTTGATTCCATTCGTTCTAAATAGAATTAGATAGAGTTGGGATTAATTTATAACATGGTTATAAATTAATTAGAACCTTAATCTATTGTATATAGTGATAGAAATATTGTTATACAATTTTCTACTAATCAAAAGTTAAAAGTATGACCTTTAAAAAAAGTTGTAAGGCTAAAATAATTGTTTAGGCAGGTGAAACGTATATTAAAATGGCTACGAAGTATATCTGGCTTTGGTAATTGTGGTGTAACTCAATAATTAACTAAGTGGTGAATTTTATATAAAGATGATTTGAATTGTTAGAAATTCCAAAATAAGCATTGTATTATTTAATAGGGTTTGATCAAGGTTATAAAATGATTTATTTAACTTTAGACCATAAGAAATGGTTTGTAATATATGTGTATATGTGTGTGTGTGTGTATTATATACATGAGTTATGTTTTGAGACTTTATTAATAGCTAAAGTTGATTATAATAGAAGAATTAAGTTATACTAAGCTATAATAGGATTAATTCGGTGAGAATATTATTTTACAAAATAAGTTGGAAACTTCTATAAAATAAACAAAGAAGACATAATTGTTAGATTGGTTATTTAAGTAAGATGCATTTTTGTTGAATTGCTTATATGATTGTATATGTGAATTGTTATTGCCATTGAGATAATAGACTTGTTACTTTAGTTGTGCATTTCCTTCATGTATATAAATGTGCACGATATGTGTTTCTTGTTCCATAAAGTTGAATTGGTTATACACACACACACACACCTACATATAGTTTATATGAGCTATATATGTCTATATGTATAAATATAGTTCATGTATGTCCGACTTAGGGGTACTAGGAGATGCATGAAATATTATTTATATTTATTGATATCGATTTAAAGCATTTATATATAGTTTCGATATGTCTGACATAGGGTTATCGATTGGTTCAAGGAATCCATTGTATCATTGAAGCGCACAATTTTGAGAAATGATTCCGAAGCAGTGGCGGAAAGATATTGGGATGCTAATTTAGAGTAGGTCATTTACTGTTGTATTGTATAGAAGGATGCTATGACATGACCTATAGGCCAGCTTCTTCTAAGGTTTTGGTTTCCAGGGGAGTCTACAAGTTAGTTGTGACTCTTGATAGGTCTCTTTGATAGCTAATGGCAATTTGGCATGATTTATTGATACACAACTTAGGTGTATGTATAGTTTGGTATAGCCGACTTGGGTTGCTCAATAGTGGACAAAATATTATACAGATGCATAAATATGTGATTCAAGTGATATATATATAATAATAATAAATGCACAGCTTGGGAAATATATATATATTGGTTTGGTATACCTGACTTAGGGCAATCGGGTAGTGCAAGGCTTTTCAAGAATGATTCATGATCCACACGTGGTTGACAATACTTCATTGTTGTCTATACGTGTGGGAAAGGTTCATGTTGGGGGTAGCTTGAATCGGAATTGGCTATCCATGGACAATCGGATGATATAGCTTTTGTAAAAGGAATCTAATGTATCATTGAGATGCATGACCCGTAGATGCGGTTTCACAGCAGTGGCAGAAAGAGATTGAGACGCCTATCTAAAGTAGGACATGTGCTGTTGCATTGTATAGATAGATGCTAGGACAGGACCTATAAGCCAACCACTTTTGAGGTATTGGCTTTCAGGGAAGTCCACAAGTTAGTAGTTGCTCTCGATAGGTTTTTTTGGCAGAAAATGGTAATTCAAGATGGGTATCAGTTATAAGTATATGCGTTTCAGCTTTGGATATGGAAATGCTATGTTAGTAGCATTTTTATACTGCTATATTTTTTTCAATTCAGATGCTTTGATAGGGATCATCGAATCGATTGGTGTCGGTAGCAGACTCAACCCTGTAGTAATGATGGGTATCTTTTTATTCTCTATTTGCCATTTATCATTATGTGTGTGGCTTATTAGTTAGTGTTAGTATTATTGTGATATATATTACCCCTGCATTTGTATACTGGGTTACATTTATCATGGTATACTATTACGTCTCAATCACACTATATTTGTTATGCTGACTCATTGATAACAGGAGAAGAGCTAATTATGGTATGATCCCTTAACTTTGAGTTGGGTTTACTTGTTTTGGGCCATCCTGCACGTTGATGGAGAGGACCGACTGTACTTTAATAATTTCCTATTTATCCATATATGATTTTGATATATAGTATTTTGAGATAATTCCACTCACACCAGGCTTTATGTCTAACCAGTGTTTTGTTTTTGTCAATTTATGTCATAAACTCTCGAGTATTAGATTGAGTAGTTTAGGAGCCATGTGCTTTTGAGAATGTGATTTTAGGACAGTTGAGCACTTAGGAGGCGAAGACAATACTTTGGATATATAACTAATTTTATAGTAGTACATGATAAATATGTTATTTATATATGAGACATGTTGTATTAGATATTATATTATGACTTTCTATATTGATATTTTATTTATCAATCACTTCCATCAGTACAGTCTCTTATATATTTTATTTTGTTGTGTTCGTGTATATTCAATATAATAAAGATTATCATTCCGTTTAGAGATTCTATTTCAACCCCTTGGTTTGGTGTTTTTCGTTTTTCTTTTACCCCAACAAGCTATCTTTTGTGGTATTTGGAAGTCAGATGTTGTCATTTGACGTTGATTTAGCGTATTGCAAAGGGTGAGTCATCATAATTGGTAATAAAGCTTTGGCTCAACACTCGGGACCTGGTGGACCAGTTTGAGTTAAGCAACCTGGTAGTTGAAGATACGTTGAGAGAGTGTCCTTGTATCTTTCCACTATGTAATATAATTGCATACACCACTTGTCTCCTAAACTTTGATTTATTTAAATGCTAGTGGCTAAGGTATCTTTGTTTAAGGTTATTTATATAGGTTGACGGGGTGCATGAGCAACTACGGATAGGCAATCCAAGATGCTTGATTAGTGCAGAGACTATTTGAATACCACACAAGATGTTCCCTCACCCATAAACATTCCAGTAAATGTAGTGGGTTTTGGAGAAGGTGTATCCCTTTTGGCATATAAGTATATAAGGATGACGAGAAGGCCAAGGCTTGGATTAATTCTAGACGTTGCTTTGAGTCATTTATTTATAATGCCAAAAGGGACGTGCAGCTTGAGTGTTTCATCCATTTACAATAGGGTAGCTTGTCCAGGAAAGAGTAAGATAACCTATTTAACCTTTTGGATAAATTCAAAGTAGAGATGGTTATTACCCCTTAGAAGTAGGCAAGGAAGCTTGCTTATGGTCTTAGTGCATGGATTTGGGATTTACTGCTTAGTCATTTCCAATTGACCCCTCACTGTGTAGGTTAGTTTCTTTGTAATGTTTAGTCTTGTATAGGTAACCTTGGTTGTTAAGGTAAGGTAGAGTGACCGAGAGTACGACCTTTCAAACTTAATGCATGAATTTTCAAGTAAAGTGGGGATATTTCAATGAAGTGTGACTTGGACTCTGTATCTAAGTAGGATTTTATGGTTGCCCAAAAATGAGCAAGGATGGAGAGGATGACCTCTAAGTTTTGCGTCATGTCATTCAGGTTGGAAGTGTTTAACTTTGTGTTATTAGACCTTAAGTGATGGGATTAATCCCAAGGTCTACATTGGTGTTTTTATGGATTATTCTGTTCATATACC
This sequence comes from Allium cepa, assembly GCA_030765085.1. Classification (NCBI taxonomy): domain Eukaryota; kingdom Viridiplantae; phylum Streptophyta; class Magnoliopsida; order Asparagales; family Amaryllidaceae; genus Allium; species Allium cepa. Next base: position 412,252,688 of record CM060939.1, on the reverse strand, counting down.
AGTTCTTAATCCCTAGTTTAAGCATCGGGTTTCTAGGTGATTTGCACCGGTTTGGCAAGGGTTTTTCAATCGATCCTCAAAGGTGAGCACTTGAGTCCGACTCTTCGGGTGACTTAGAAATTTTTGAAGCATGACTATGGTCTTGTAAGGAAATTTTGATGGTCAAACTAAGGAACCAAATCAGAATTCGCATAAGAGGAACCAAGTGGCCGAACCTAGTTTAATAAAGAAATCTTGCAAGTGAGCAAAGGATTGGATTGGGCATCGCATATTATTTTTTATGATTTGTATTCTTTCTAAAATTATGTAAAGTATAGTTAAGACTAGTTGAGATAGTTTGGGGAAGGACTTCTTGACTAGTTTTGTGACTATTCAGTTAACTTCTAAGCGACGATATTATACTTGCTAGGGCAAGCATCGGAGTGCCCTTAGAATATTGTCCTTATTATCTTGTGCGGTTAAGGTGATTTTGAACCCGAGCAAGCCTAAGATTTGTAGATTGCCATTTAATAAGGTTTTAGTTAGTAAAGTTTTCTCCTTTTGAGAATCGGTTATGTTCCAAAGGAAAGGAAAGTTAAGACTTAGATTGTTGAGTTTATTCGAGATTTTTGAGGATCGATGGTACAATATATCGTATAAGTTTTACTCTTCCGAGTAGGTGGTGTGGTGGTCTTTTATGTATTATGTTCATGAATGGGAGTTGCACCAATTAAGCAATAAGATCATCTTAGATGTCAAAAAGACTCAAAGGAGTTTACATCTTGGCATGCATGATATGACTATTATGTATTACCGTGTGTGTTATTATATATTCCTTTTAAATGATTAGATGTTAGAATGGTAAACATTGATGATTGCTTGTTGCTGCTTGATTTTGATTAATTGTTTATTTTTTTGATTGATTACTGATTGATTTTTATTGTTTATTGTTTGCTAGTTGTTGCTTAATTTTTGATCGATTGTTTATTTTTGTTGATTGATTATTTATTTTTGTTGGTTAATTGTTGATTGATTTTTGTTGCTTGTTAACTGCTTATCATTGGTTGTTTTTGCTTATTGTTGCTTGTTGATTCTCATTGCTGATTGTTATTCCTAGCATATTGTATGAATTTTGTTTGTATAGGTTTCTAATTGTAATGACCATGCAAATCCAGTGCTCATATAACCGCACAGACGCAGCGGGAGCATCCGACCGATGTAGGAGGATAGTCAAGGGAAAGAAAAAGAAATAAAGATGAGGAATAGAAAAAAAGGGAAGAAAATAGATTAAAAGAAAAGGAAATAAAACATCACACAATCATATAATATGTCAATTATCTCACGGTGCATAAGATAAAATATAATAGTCACCACCGATGTAAAACAGGCGAGACAGAATAACTATATACAACACATAATCAGAGAACATAGGCTCATACAGTTATACAAAAAAGTAGTAGTGTTTATACAACTGATAAATAAATTCAACTGATAAACTGTCTCTAATAATAGTAAGTCAACATTATCAAGGCTTCACAATGTCACACGTCGAAATAAACAATCATAAACTCAATATATAACTATGAGAAAGCATCACCATTGGCCAGTCCATCTGCATAGGTCCAAGTGCTATTTACATCTACGATCTAGTTTAATCATTTAAGAGAACCCAAGATAATAAGAAGCAAAGCATAAAACCTTGAGTCAAACAACAGTCTGATGCGGGTGATAAACAATCTCAAAACACTATAAAAGTTGGTATAGTATATGGAACAGAGGGTATGGAGAATCATACCTAACCTGTCCCTACATCTACAATGTAAGACACATCATAACACAGTATATATGCTACTCTATATCATAATCGTCATGGCTGTACCAAACATCACATTACGAAGGATGTCTAGGTATCGACATCGATAATATCTACATCGTGTGACGTCCCTAAAGAGATAATTAACCAAAGCAAGCATGGAATCCATCAACCATCCTCATATTTACTCACTCAATGCATTGCATACGATACTTATATGACCCCATCGTCAAGTCAAGAACTACTCAATCTCTCATTTACTCGAAACTCGAATACATGCCACTCAGTAGGCCAAGAACTAAACTATACACATCAAAATAGTCCAGTGTACTCAGATCGAAACATCATGTGATTTGGGAATACATCAAAACCCAAGTGAGCATCTTTACATACCCCTGCTTTATGAGTAAACCTCGAAGCCTATGAATATCAATTATCCATTTGCACATGTCATCCATAGAAAAGCTCATCTTGGAACTGTCCATACAACTCCTATCTGAAGTCATCGCGGTTGAGAACTACCCTAGACAACCATCAAAGTCACAGAGTGTCATCATGCATCCCGTAACCTTCCTCCGATAGTTCCATCAATCTGACTTGTCATTTCCTACTCTGCATTCCAATGTACAACTATCCAACGTCGAAGCCATCATTTCCCATCATGGAATAATCATCGTTGAATCACGGAGTCATCGCGTTGAAGCGTCACATCTTCGCTTCATCGCTAAAACAGCTCATCGAGGAGCCATATCACCAATATTGAACGTCGAACGAATGAAAGAACCTTCACATTATGCTCCTCGAAACCTTTCCATCGTCCATGTCAAACTGGCCAAATCAACCATCATCAATAGTGATGGATATCGACCACTCTAGAGTAGCCAATAAAGACCACTTTGGTCGTGTACCTAACCAAAAATGTTTAAATACAAACCAAATGAAAATGTCTAGTATCTTCCCTAAAGTCTAGTGCATTTCCAAGTCCACCATGCTTCATCTTCAGATAAGTCGGGGTGCATAGAGTTCTATACACGAAAACCTATCTTATAGGATGTTTTCTAATCCTATATTGCCTTAGAATGGCGTTTTCAATCAACTAACAAACAAACTAGCATACATGCAACCAACAAGCATAGAAATGTGTATAATAACCTACATACGTCTATGATAACATAGTACAATCCGTTGAAAGCAACCAATGTGCGATAATATCAATAGTAGCCAAAATCTATCAATATCGGTCAAATAGTGAGATAATGGAAAAACACGATATTTAATTTAAAACCATTTTAAAATACTTTTAATTATTTTTATAAAATACGACATAGGTTTAACTATTTTAGAAATTACATTTTAGAGTTAGAAAACATTTCAAAACGCAGTTTTAATACTATACTAACGATCATGTTACAGTGAGAGACAAAACCTCTTACCTCAACCAAATCTTTCCAGACCATTGTCAAGTTGTAAAGCTCTCCATCACGAGCACAACATAAGAAACGATGTCCAAAACGGACCTTGCATGCAAAAGGTATGGCATATATAAGATTCAAGATTAATTTAATAATTAATTAATATTAAATATAATTATCTAAACCAATTGCCTATTTAAAGATTTACCTAAATATAATCCATCTGCACACATGTATTAGTGTATCAATAAGAACCCAATGGCCGAAAGCATCAATCACCCATCTCTCCTTCAATACTCAAAGAATCTACATACGATTTTCGCCTACGCATTCTTCGACAAACAGTCTTTGCGATGATCATCATTACGCAAAGCTCGGTGGTCCCCCTTAAAATGCAAGCCGACCCCTCATTATGGCCCAAAAAATGTCGCATTTTTCTCTAGGCCTTCGAATTCGACGAAACTTCATGGGGAGGTGCCAACCGCGAAGAGAAACCCATTGCCATCGGTGTGGTGGCCTATCTTGCCTTCAGTAGATAGTAGAACGAAACCCTAGTTTGCAACTGTAGCAGATTGACTTAGTCAACTACAACCGCTCGCTCCAAATCGGATGTAGGTTTGTAGGTTTCGATCCTATGAATCCATCAAAATCAATTTCATCATTTTAGGTGGGCTAAAACTCTTGGTTACGATTTTGGAAATTATTCAAAAGGGGCAACCATGAAAATGTAATGGAATAGTACTCCCTGATGCGAGTAGTGAAAGAGTTTAAAAAAGGAGAAGGAATTAGGGTTTAGCTTATTTTGTTTAATTTGATCAACTTATTTTAATTTCTCTAGTAATCCACCACACATTTGAGCTCGCATGATCAAACGATGCGTTTGATAACATGAAACTCGTCTGCATGCATCACCTCAATATTCCAGTTCCAATGGTAAAACTTTCGTCACTATTCGAGATAGCACTCCGGGATGATAATTTCACACTTTTCGAGACTGTTTTGGCCATCGGATCGTCTAATCTTTAAATTTAGTGATCCTTATACTTATTTTAATTCACAACATCGATATAAACCCAAAGGAATTGGTCTCGAGACTTGTTTGATGATATGTGAAAATCATATTTTTGGGACTGTTAATTAATTAACAACTCAATATTTAAATAAATCGATTAAATATACAATCATTCAAATATGGGTCATTACATTCTGCCCTCCTTAAAAAGGATTCCATCCCCGAAATCCAGAGGACGAAGCAACACTATCCAACACCCACACATAAGAAACGATACAAAAAAATCATCATTTATCAACTCTTAATAACGATCATGGAAAGTGATCACAACAAAGCGAATAGACTCAGAATCAACTGGAGCCTTCATCCACATCCCTAAGTATAATCACTATCAAATCCTAAATCAATATGGCCAAACCAAACATTTATGTTACAAATTTATTTCCAAAGAAATGGACAATGGAAAGCAAAAGTGCCTACTCACTAATCAATTGGCAAGTTAACTAAATCTCGTATATTACCAAATCTTTCAACTATCAACAGCGTCTAATATTCTATGCATTAACTTTTCTCTCAATTGTGTCTTATGTCATAGAAAATTGCAGAAACAACACCTTTGCACGGCTGGGTCTGGGAAAAATCCTGATACAACATAAACATACATACATCTCATATCTAAGGCATCTCACTTTTGAGGACAACCAGACATATATAGCCAAATCTACACTACAAGTGTTACATGCCTCTTTTATAGCAAGAGCATACGATTTAGATGCAAATATAAGTGGTTAAGCATCCAAATAGCCAACACTTGATTCCATGTACCTGATAAAGTACTCAACAAAGAGGAATAAGCACAAGTGCAATATTGTGATGTAAATAAGCATACTAGATCATATATATGGCAATCATCTCAAATAAATGCGCTATATCAAACCATAACTATCCCGCATACCTTATAGCCATATAAACATATGTAATCCTATCAGGTTCCAACGATCAAACATTAAAAAAGCATCTATAAGATCAAACATCAAAAGTAACATCCATGCCTATTCTAGCATGCATGATACTAAACCATCTAATATAAAATAGCAAATATGATATCCAATATGAAAGCTGGCGACAGATAGAAATCTCCCTTAATGAAGAGCTCCGATCCTCATGCTCTCATTGGTTTCTTATATGTAATCACCTTCGCTTTCACTCAACTAAACCTTTACTACTCCACCGCCTTCCTCCCGACCTATGTTCGTATCACATCTATTGGTATAAATACACATATGAGGTTTTGAAGTTATTGGTTTGTTCTCGATATCATCTAATCAATATAGTGCCAAATTCCAGAACACCTCTTGCAACTTCTCCCAAAAATCACTAACAATGGGATTTGCCACTTACAATACTCTTAGCACATAATGGAATCACACTATCCATTTCACTTATAACTCGACAAATTCGTATGTTGTTCTATTGGACATAAGGAATACAAATCTAGCATTTTGCGTCAATCAATCGACTGTAACACAAATGCTATCATACTATTCTCAGTCCTCGGTAGTCCATTGATGTAAACTATAAATATTTGTTCCACTACTTGAGAACAAACAATTTCTCTTCTTTATGGAATCACAATCTCGGTCAGATCCACACTACATAACCTCTATAGACACTAATCCTTCCTCTAATTTAGCCATAATCTCTGCTACTCTAGTTTCACGCCTATGACTAGTACCGATCCGCTAAGTCAAAGTAGGTCTAATAGTCAAACTAGTCATTATCTTAGCATTATCTCACATCGAATTGTGAAGTCATAATGTAACGACCTGATATTTCAACCATTCGCATCTAAAAATGCCGGAATTGAATTTCTCAAAATACCAGATTGTAAGTTTATATTTGGCAAAACTCAGCAAATACAGTAAATAAATAAATCACAGATCGCAGACACAGAGTAATAAATGCAGCGGAAACAAAAGATAGTAGTTGATGAAGCTACAATATATATAACAGAGTTAAATAAGTTACAACAGAAGTCTCGAATATAATAGTCAAATACAAGAATCAGAAAACAACACTGGAATCAACTGAATATCTGAAGGAAGGATAGATAGCTGGATCTCCAAGCGAAGCTCCAACTCCAAAGGTGAGTCTCGAATACTGGCACACTCAGTCTAACCTGAGCGTAAAGCAAAACACAAACACTCGAGTCAGGATTAACATTCTCATATCAATAAATCCAACTCAAGTGAAATAACAACTGAAATATAATTAACTCAAAGGATGTTTGGAATAACCATCCTCTAAGGATCCGTTAAACTATCTACTATGTAGTAATATACGCTAAATAGATAATGCCTATTAGTAATGTAAAGTATCAAAATAGTGTTAAGGCGTTACCATTATCCCCCTTAACACATTTTATATAAGCGTCATAGACTATGCAGCACTGTAAACTCCACCGTAAACTAGTGGGCTATCAGGGAGTACTCCATAGGTATAACACAAAACAAATTCGTAGTGGTCACGTACATAGGGATACAAGTATGACAAGGCACATGAGGCAATACCCAAGATAGTGAAACTACCGTTTACCTGATCCGGACTGGTGAGAACGCATCGCCGCAACGATCGCAACACCGCGAAACAACACTCCCAAAATTTCGAGGGTGCACCAATCAATAACAAGTAATGAGTAGTTTACGAAGAAGTGTGTTCGCTCGAGGTGGCTAACCCCATTTGGCCCGGAAAGGCTGCTGTTTTAGTCATTTCCAATTTGACACAAGTGTCAAGGCTATCCATTATCGTTCTCTTTCTTCAGTCATCACGTACATCATTCAACCACTTCATTATGGATCATACTCCACGTATAGTTGTTAAATTGGTATTCGGTTTAGACAGTGAGTATGTCCCTACCCGATTCCGGTCTCTTTAATAACTTTCGTAATTATTACACGGATTGGCCGTTTAATATATTTCAAAACCAAATCAAATTCAATTTCAATTAGAACTTGTAAACCATCATTTCATTTGTCTTTCTAAATCAATTTTCATAATTTACGTTTCAAAACTTCCAAATTATCATTTCAAAATCTTATAATTCAATTTCAATTTTTATTTAAAACAATTCAAATATTGATTCAAGTTCGTATATAAGTTTCATTCCAAAATCATTTAAATCAATTTAATTTAACATTCAAATCAATTTAAATTCATTGATCGATTCCATTCAATATTCATTAAGTACATTTATCATTCAAAACAATTTCTATTAAATTTCCAATTCATTAAATCAATTACTTAAGTTCAACTCCATTATATAAAAACTTACAATTTAATTAAATTAGATTCATCAAATCAAATTCTTAAATTACAAGTCTTATATTTATTCCAATAAATCACATTTTATTTCTTGTTAAAGAAATTCAATTTCACTTATTTATTTACTTAGTTACAAATTTCAAAACTCAATTAATAAAGAAACTTAAGTTCACTTATTCAAGAAGTTCAATTTCACTTATTAAAGAATTCAATTTTATTTAATTATTTAAAAATTTCATTCTTATTTAATTATTAAATAATTTCAAAACTTAATTATTTAATAATTTCAACACTTAATTATTAAATAATTTCAAAACTTAATTCAATCATTTCTTAAATTAAACAAGGTTCTTTCATTAATTACTTTGTTAATATTTTGTTTCAGACTATTAAATATTAACATTTAAATTTCACTAGAATTCAAATTCCAACTTCATTTAAAACCCTTATTATTTTATTCAAATAAAATCTTTATTTTTATTTCTTTTAAATTAAATTATTGACCGATTGGGTTTTTACTTAATTCTCTATCCTAAGTCAAAGTTTTATTTAGGTATTTATCATTTCACCCCGAACCCATTTCAGTTCAAAAATCAAAGCATAGCAAAGGGAACTTGCAGTGTGATAACTGGGATGGTGTCAAAGTAAATAAACAAGCAATAACAACAATCAATAACAAACCAATAATTAATTCAAATAATCCTGAAATAATCGTATTAATTCACATTGTCGTTTGTGCAAATTAATATAATTATTTCTAGAATCTACACTATCATGTCATGTAATTAAAGATTATTACACTATTATTTTATGCGGTTCTACACTTGACATTTATTATTCGATTTCATACTATATCAATTTATACAACATAAATTTAAATTGTTCAAGGTGTGATTAACCATATTTCTACATGTCAAGTAATTAAACATTTAAAGGGGTCATGTTATACAAATTCTATCTAATCAAATTCAACACATATATCAATTTCAAATTGTTAACTCCAACGTCAATTTCAATTGTAAATTATTTATCACTACATACATTAACAATTTAACGTCCAGTATCAAGAATCAAACAATCAAACATTTATCACCAGACTGGGTTATCATCGTATAAATAACAGATAATGGCGTCAGATGTCACAAGTGAACTGATACAGGTAGTAACATATATAGAACAGTGTAAATAACTAACAGCCGCATATTTCAATTGTCGTTTCAATTGAAATCCAATTTAATAAATAAAAGAACATTAATCGTGAGTGATTGCTCACCTTTCGAGGCTAGAGAACACAAGAAGATAGACGACACAATAGGCTACGATTTTAATTTTGAAATTGACCAAATCCAAGTGCCGATTTCCAAAGCAAGGCGGGATCGACACGAATTAGATGAACAAGGCTGAAATTCAAAGTTTGATGAACCGAATCAGAATCAGTTTGATATCTACGAAAAATATTTGTTATTTTATAAAATCAATACAAATATTTTATAAAGTCAATATTTTAAACTAAGGCAAAATTTAAAATAAAATATTTATATAGTAAAAAAAATACTATTACTATATCAATATATATAATACAAGTCAAACATATATATAAACTATCACTTTATATATAACAACCCACACATAGCTCACGCAACTATTATATATATACAAACGTAATGCGCACATATGATACACTATACATACATATATATAAACTACTTCTAAAACAAGTATAACTCAATACAAAGCGTCTATATTAATACAACATTTAAAACTGTATAAAATCAAAATATAGACAATGGAATAAAATATAATACCACTCATATATAAGCCCAGATTATGTGGATAACAAAATGTAGACAGCTAGTTATCCATAACAAGGAGTAGTAAAAACCGTTATAAAACTGATCGTATACATATATATACATATATATATATAGCTTATTAAATTTTTTTAAACACGAAAAACAGGAATCCAAAGGCACAAGTTAGAATAATACACACACACACATACATATATATATATATATATATATATATATATATATATATATAATACTAATGGAAATCGAAACCAGCTTACTTAATATATCAGATATAAAATCAATTTTTGAAATAATACTTACATGCATATGGTCAGCCGTTTATAACTTGACGTTTCCCTTTAATAGTTTATCTATATAAGTATTAAACAAATATATATATGACTTACACGTAATACCTTTGTAAACTAAGTTATATATATACATTTACATGTCATAACAGATATATATATAACCTGTATAAACGAAACATATAGCATAGATAGACTTTTATATAATATATGTACAGCACATAGATATAGGCTGTCATTCGCACATAACTTTGTACATATAACCTGTTATATGTTACAGCTATAAATACATATTTAAAACCCAACATCAAATAAAAACTTGTCATCAAAAACCGAAACCAGCAACCCAAAACTGTATTCAAAGTAATATGTATATATGAACATAGTTATCACTTTATTACAGATATATAACATATATATCTATACCTAAAATTAACAATAATATATACATGTCAAATCTCGATCAAAAGGGAGGCAGCAGCTTTTCAAAACCATGTATGAGCAGACTATATAATAACATATCTACTTACAGCATTTAAACCAACATAAATATATACAAATAAATATACCTCGAATAAAGAAAAAAATGAAAGCTTAGCATCGGGCGAGAGGCGATGGAAGGCTTGGCCACGTTGTGCTTGCGACTATGGCTGTGGTGGAAGATGGTTCGGTCGGAGTAGGGAAGATTGGAAGGGAAGGCAGATTATTGGTGAAAGAAAAATGGAGGCAATCACGTGCTCCAGTGGTGGAGGCACGTCGGCGAGATGATGGTGGAGGCTGCGATGGATGGACGTAGGCTGTTGATGGCGTGGGAAAGTGGGCGTGGCACGAAGGCTTCGGCCATGGTGGGGATAAGGCGGTGGTGATGAGCTGAGGCTTTGGGTAAGCTGTGCTCGGCGGCGAATGCCAGATCAGGGCGCGGTGCTTGGTCGGCGTGAGGAGCAGTTGAGGTGGAGGGACGAGGTGCTTTGGTCATGAGATGTGATAGGCGAAGGTTGTAGGTGGATGAGGTTGGTGGTTGTGGTGGTGGTCGGTGAGACAAGAGAGGATGGGAAGGCCGATGAAAAGGTGGTTGTGACGGTGACTGGGTGGCTCGGAGTTAGAAGGGGAGGATTGCAAATGGGAAGAGGATGAAATCTTGCTCTCAAATAAATAAAAAGGAAAGAGAAAAAAAAGTATGAACCAATTAATAATATTGGGACCAGAGATATAAAAGCAGCCGTTGAAGATGAATATGCTATATTGAATAATTTTTTTTTTCCTTTTCACGATATCAGTTTCAATCTCTAGGAATAAAATAAATGGCTAACCATTAATTCAAAAAATAATTATAGCAATTTATTTGTTGCGTGGCAGTCACGGTTCAAAGTTTGAAAAGCAAAAGAAAACAAAAGTTCATGGATCCAGTATCGATACGGAAGGCGTTTCGCAAAGTGCAACGCATACCGGATTTCGAATTGACAATCGAATATACCATAGATATCAGCACGACGAGACAATCAAAACGGTATATGGATATCAGTAGTATGATTGAATTATAAGAATTCGAATTTTTTACTGGCGAAAAATGCAGTAAAAACGCAGAAAAATAAGATCGACAGAGCTAAAGAAGTCCAAATTTGGAAAAACGAAAAATGACGTCACTGTGAGAAGATGATTTAGAATTTTTCTATATAAAAATATTCAGCATTTGAAAATATTTTATTTTCAACAATTACTAACTGATTTGAATTTAATAGAATTTCACAATGAAATAAACTTTCATAAAATCAGATGAAAATTTACCATCTTCTATATTTAAATATACATATTCCAAATATTAAATTTTTATTTCAAAATTTTATTTTTAAAATTTCACGAATATTCAATTAATCACGTTATTAAAACAGTTAAAATTTACAGATCGTTATACTCTCCCCCACTCAAAACTTTTCGTCGTCGACAAGGAAGGAGGTAGGAGAATAGAAACAACCAGAAAGAAAAACAGATTTGAAATACAAAATAGAACAATTAATTTTAAAACCATATAAATTTCAATTGAATTAATTAATATTCAATAATTGATTTTAAACTCAAGGAATTTCATTAAGTTGATTCAATTGTTAATTTATTAATTTCTTCGAAGCAAAATTTTATTTAATTTATCCTATTTATTCATTATCTTATTATCCAATTATCCTCTATTAATAATTTTCTAAAATCATAAACTTATATAGTCAATTATTACAATCATGTTTTATTCAACAAATTTAATTCTTCTTTATTCCAAATTATTATTAAATTTATTCCACTTAATATATCTTATCACATATATTAAGTATATTTATACTTATTATAACTACTCAAATTTATTTAAAATTTCTTTTAACATCATTTTATATTGCGTATTATTCAATTGCATAGTTAACTTCTGAGTAATTAGGTAAGTTATATTGGAATGCCATTGAGCATTATACAAGTAAAATTTTGTAATTTAATTATTCAGGCGTAAAGTTTTATTCAAAATTTCGATTTCATTTTATAATTGAAATTATCCTTTAACATAAATATAATAATTAAATTTTCGAGTAACTTCAAATTTATTTAGAGATAAGTAAATATATATATATAATATCAAATCAGATTTAAATCATATATCAATATATATATTACAAATCAAATCATACTTTAACAAATTCAAATCAATTTATTTTTCAAAACAAACCGTAGCAAAGCTACATAATAGTCTCTCCACTTTGAAACTCGAAGATGAATGTCGATGATGCGGCCGCGATCATCGAAATTATTTTCCAGCGACAAAATAGGAGAGCACTGACTTAAACATTTAAAAATTCTTTGAAAATGGTTTCTATTTGAAAATAATTTAAATAATATACGTTTTAAAATCAAAGTTTGAAGTCACCGGAAATTAAATTCTCAATTCTAAATTCCAAATCAAATTATAACCAAGTTTATAAATTTATTTATTTATGTGTTGGTAAAATCAATGGTTTACAAAACAATAAATGAAAATCAAGTATTATCATTTCTGACAACAAATTCATTAATGATTTAATTTCACAAAAATTTATACTTATATATAATATAATCATACAAAATTATTTTATTTACCAAATTTGAAAACAATATCGTGTTAGTTTGTTCTGTTCAAGTGATTTGGAAATCCTATCGATGGCGTTGATCAGACGAATCGATCGAAAACCCAAATCAACATCAAAACTCAAACAACACAATATATATTAAACATTTTAAATATTAATTCACAAATACACTTCCTCGCTCGACGGTACAAGAATGGATTTCAAAGAAAGGATAGAGATTTAAATTTGATGCACTCAATCAAAGAGAATTTTGATTCGAAGATAGGTTCGAAACAAACATAAGGTGATTAAATAACGAAATAGAAAGATGGATAAGTTTATATAAATTGCGGGCGACCTTAACCGGGTCGACCAGGACTTCAAGAATAAAATCGATGCAGAATTCCGAGGTAAATGGATATTGAATGCAAGAGATAGGGTTCAGGCATAGCAAGAGATAGATAGCAATGTATACCGAGGGTACAGAAATCTCCGGTAAATCAATGCCTATTGTAAAGGAGATTCACCCCTTTTATAAATCAATTTGAGATTGGCAAGACTGCCGACTCATTATAAAGGTCATTCGAAGTGGAGTTATGCGATACTCCAGGATTAAAAGAAGACGAATAGTGAGGGACACGAATGGGTTTTGGAACCGTAGGGAATGTTTCAAAATTCAAAGGAATCGAGTCAAGAGGAAGAGATTCAGACTCGAATACGAGTGATTCTGTAAATACATTTACCATATATGTTAAGTTTTGCCAAGAGCTACCAAAGCTCTGATACCAAATGTAACGACCTGATATTTTCAACCATTCACATCCAAACATGCTGGAATTGAATTGCTCAAAATACCAGATTGTAAGTTTATATTTGGCAAAACTCAGCAAATACAGTAAATAAATAAATCACAGATCGCAGACACAGAGTAATAAATGCAGCGGAAACAAAAGACAGTAGTTCATGAAGCTACTATATATATAACAGAGTTAAATAAGTTACAACAGAAGTCTCGAATATAATAGTCAAATACAAGAATCAGAACACAACACTGTAATCAACTGAATATCTGAAGGCATGATAGATAGCTGGATCTCCAAGCGAAGCTCCAACTCCAAAGGTGAGTCTCGAATACTGGTACACTCAGTCTGACCCGAGTATAAAGCAAAACACAAACACTCGAGTTAGGATTAACATTCTTATATCAATAAATCCAACTCAAGTGAAATAACAACTGAAATATAATTAATTCAAAGGATGTTTGGAATAACCATCCTCTAAGGATCCGTTAAACTATCTACTATTAGTAATATACGCTAAATAGATAATGCCTATCAGTAATATAAAGTATCAAAATAGTGTTAAGGCGTTACCATTATCCCCCTTAACACATTTTATATAAGCATCATGGACTATGCAACACTGTAAACTCCACCATAAACTAGTGAGCTATCAGGGAGTACTCCATAGGTATAACACAAAACAAATTCGTAGCGGTCGCGTATATAGGGATACAAGTATGATAAGGCACATGAGGCAATACCCAAGGTAGTGAAACTACCGCTTGCCTGATCCGGACTGGTGAGAACGCATCGCCTAACTATCGCAACACCGTGAAACAACATTCCCAAAATTTCTAGGGTGCCTCAATCAATAACAAGTAATGAGTAGTTTACGAAGAAATGTGTTCGCTCGAGGTGGCAAACCCCATTTGGCCCGGCACGGCTCCTGTTTTAGTCATTTCCAATTTAACACAAGTGTCAAGGCTATCCATTATCGTTCTCTTTCTTCAGTCATCACGTACATCATTCCAACCACTTCATTCTGGATCACACTCCGCTTATAGTTATAAAGTGGTATTCGGTTTAGACAGTGAGTATGTCCCTAACCGATTCCGGTCTCTTTAATAAATTTCGTAATTGTTACACCGATTGGTCGTTTAATATATTTCAAAACCAAATCAAATTCAATTTCAAATAGAACTTGTAAACCATCATTTCATTTGTCTTTCTAAATCAATTTCCATAATTTACGTTTCAAAACTTCCAAATTATCATTTCAAAATCTTATAGTTCAATTTCAATTTTTATTTAAAACAATTCAAATGTTGATTCAAGTTCGTATATAAGTTTCATTCCAAAATCATTTAAATCAATTTAATTTAACATTCAAATCAATTTAAATTCATTGATCGATTACATTCAATATTCATTAAGTAAATTTATCGTTCAAAATAATTTCTATTAAATTTCCAATTCATTAAATCAATTACTTAAGTTCGACTCCATTATATCAAAACTAACAATTTAATTAAATTAGATTCGTCAAATCAAATTCTTAAATTACAAGTCATATTTTTATTCCAATAAATCACATTTTATTTCTTGTTAAAGAAATTCAATTTCACTTATTTATTTACATAGTTACAAATTTCAAAACTCAATTAATAAAGAAACTTAATTTCACTTATTCAAGAAGTTCAATTTCACTTATTAAAGAATTCAATTTTATTTAATTATTTAAATAATTCATTCTTATTTAATTATTAAATAATTTCAAAACTTAATTATTAAATAATTTTAACACTTAATTATTAAATAATTTCAAAACTTAATTCAATCATGTCTTAAATTAAACAACGTTGTTTCATCAATTACTTTGTTAATATTTTGTTTCGGGCTATTAAGTATTAACATTTAAATTTCACTAGAATTCAAGTTCCAACTTCATTTAAAACCCTTATTATTTTATTCAAATAAAATCTTTATTTTTATTTCTTTTAAATCAAATTATTGACCGATCGGGTTTTTATTTAATTCTCTATCCTAAGTCAAAGTTTTATTTAGGTATTTATCATTTCACCCCGAATCCATTTCAATTCGAAAATCAAAGCATAGCAAAGGGAACTTACAGTGTGATAACTGGGATGGTGTCAAAGTAAATAAGCAAGCAATAACAACAATCAATAACAAACCAATAATTAATTCAAATAATCCTAAAATAATATTATTAATTCACATTGTTGTTTGTGCAAATTAATAATTATTTTTAGAATCTACACTATCATTTCATGTAGATTGAAGATTATTACACTATTATTTTATGCGGTTCTACACTTGACATTTATTATTCGATTTCATACTATATCAATTTATACAACATAAATTTAAATGGTTCAAGGTGTGATTAACCATATTTCTACATGTGAAGTAATTAAACATTTAAAGGGGTCATATTATACAAATTCTATCTAATCAAATTCAACACATATATCAATTTCAAATTGTTAACTCCAACGTCAATTTCAATTGTAAATTATTTATCACTTCATACATTAACAATTTAACGTCCAGTATCAAGAATCAAACAATCAAACATTTATCACCAGACTGGGTTATCATCGTATAAATAACAGATAATGGTGTCAGATGTCACAAGTGAACTGATACAGGTAGTAACATATATAGAACAGTGTAAATAACTAACAGCCGCATATTTCAATTGTCGTTTCAATTGAAATCCAATTTAATAAATAAAAGAACATTAATCGTGAGTGATTTCTCACCTTTCGAGGCTAGAGAACACAAGAAGATAGACGACACAATAGGCTATGATTTTAATTTCGAAATTGACAAAATCCAAGTGCCGATTTCCAAAGAAAGGCGGGATCGACACGAATTAGAAGAACAAGGCTGAAATTCAAAGTTTGATGAACTGAAGCAGAATCATTTTGATATCTACGAAAAATATTTGTTATTTTATAAAATCAATACAAATATTTTATAAAGTCAATATTTTAAACTAAGGCAAAATTTAAAATAAAATATTTATATAGTAAAAAAATAAATACTATTACTATATCAATATATATATAATACAAGTCAAACATATATATAAACTATCACTTTATACATAACAACCCACACATAGCTCACGCAACTATTATATATATACAAACGAAATGCGCACATATGATATACTATACATACATATATATAAACTACTTCTAAAACAAGTATAACTCAATACAAAGCGTCTATGTTAATACAACATTTAAAACTGTATAAAATCAAAATATAGACAATGGAATAAAATATAATACCACTCATATATAAGCCCAGATTATGTGGATAATAAAATGTAGACAGCTAGCTATCCATGACAAAGAGTAGTACATACCCTCTGATCATATACATACATACATACATACATATATATAGCTTATTAATTTTTTTTAAACACGAAAAACTAGAATCCAAAGGCACAAGTGAGAATTATATATATATATATATATATATATATATATATATATATATATATATATAATACTAATGGAAATCGAAACCAGCTTACTTAATATATCAGATATAAAATGAATTTTTGAAATAATACTTACATGCATATGGTCAGCCGTTTATAACTTGACGTTTCCCTTTAATAGTTTATCTATATAAGTCTTAAACAAATATATATATGACTTACACGTAATACCTTTGTAAACTAAGTTATATATATACATTTACATGTCATAAGAGATATATATAACCTGTATAAACGAAACATATAGCATAGATAGACTTTTATATAATATATGTATAGCACATAGATATAGGCTGTCATTCGCATATAACTTTGTACATATAACCTGTTATATGTTACAGCTATAAATACATATTTAAAACCCAACATTAAATATAAAACCTGTCATCAGAAACCGAAACTAGTAACCCAAAACTGTATTCAAAGTAATATGTATATATGAACATAGTTATCACTTTATTACAGATATATAACGTATATATCTATACTTAAAATTAACACTAATATATATATATATATATATATGAAATCTCAATCAAAAGGGAGGCAACAACTTTTCAAAACCATGTATGAGCAGACTATATAATAACATATCTATTTACAATATTTAAACCAACATAAATATATATAAATAAATATACCTCGAATAAAAAAAAATGAAAGCTTAGCATAGGGCGAGAGAGGATGGAAGGCTCGGCCATGTTGTGCTTGCGACTATGGCTGTGGTGGAAGATGGTTCGGTCGGAGTAGGGAATATTTGGAAGGGAAGGCAGATTATTGGTGAAAGAAAAATGGAGGCGGTCATGCGCTCTGGTGGTGGAGGAACATCAGCGAGATGATGGTGGAGGCTGCGGTGGATGGACGCAGGGTGTTGATGGCGTGGGAAAGAGGGCGTGGCACGAAGGCTTCGACCATGGTGGAGATAAGACGGTGGTGATGAGCTGAGGCTTTGGGTAAGTTGTGCTCGGCGACGAATTCCAGATCTGGGAGCGGTGCTTGGTCGGCGTGAGGAGCAGTCGGGGTAGAGGGACGAGGTGCTTTGGTCATGAGATGTGATAGGGGGAGGTTGCAGGTGGATGCGGTCGGTGGTTGTGGTGTTGGTCGGTGAGACAAGAGAGGATGGGAAGGCCGATGAAAAGGTGGTTGTGACGGTGACTGGGTGGCTCAGAGTTGGAAGGGGAGGATTGCAAATAGAAAGACGATGAAAGCTTGCTCTTAGATAAATAAAAAGGAAAGAGAAAAAAAAGTATGAACCAATCAATAACATTGGGACCAGAGATATAAAAGAAACCGTTGAAGATGAATATGCTAGATTGAATAAATTTTCTTTTCCTTTTCACGATGTCAGTTTCAATCTCTAGGAATAAAATAAATGGCTAACCATTAATTCAGAAAATAATTATAGCAATTTATTTGTTGCTTGGCAGTCACGGTTCAAAGTTTGAAAAGCAAAAGAAAACAAAAGTTCACGGATCCGGTACTGATACGGAAGGCATTTAGCAAAGTGCAACGTATACCAGACTCCGAATTTGACAATCGAATATACCGTAGAGATCAGCACGACGAGACGATCAAACGATATACGATATCAGTGGTATGATTGAATAATAGGAATTCGAATTTTTTACTAGCGGAAAATGCAGTAAAAACGCAGAAAAATAAGATCAACGGGGCGAAAGAAGTCCGAATTTGGAAAAAAAAATGTCATCACAGTCAGAAGATGATTTAGAATTTTTCTATCAACTTTGGAAAATATTTTATTTTCAACAATTATTAACTGACTTGAAATCAATAGAATTTCACAATGAAATAATCTTTCATAAAATCAGATGAAAATTTACCATCTTCTATATTTAAATATACGTATTCCAAATATTAAATTTTTATTTCAAAATTTTATTTTCAAAATTTCATGAATATTCGATTAATCACGTTATTAAAACAGTTAAAATTTACGGGTCGTTACACATAATCAGTAATAAACCCAAGCAATGTCCACTCTAGGAATATCACTTCCAAACTGGTATGTCTTCCACTTAAATCCAATATTATAACTACCAACTTTAAATCATAAGTTAGATACTTTCTCTCATGTAGTTTCAATCGCCAACTAGCATATGCGACAACCTTACCTTTCGGCATCAGTACCGCACCTAGTTAAGTACCATGGGCATGTGTACACATCGACTCCTCTTTCCCGCTCGGAATGAGTAACATCTGTGCACTCATAAACCCCTCTGTCAAACACACTAACACATGTCAACATCTCGAATAAATGTCTGATGCTCTCCCATCAAATCAGTTAACGGTGCCGGTGCTACCTTTAAGAGGTCCTTGGTATAACTTATCAATCCAAGGATACTTCTCACCATCGGTCGATGTTTTGCTCAACAATTCTAACACAATCATCAATTATGTCTTATGCTCCTCTTTCATTAATGGGTACCAAAGTATCATCAACAAGCACAAGCACTGACCCACCTAAGTATTCTTTTGAAACATGGTTCAAGAAATCAACAAAGCATGTCGACTTATTGGTTAACCCGAATGACATAACAAACCAATCGAAAATTAAAGTAGCATATGAAATGCTATCGTCACACACTCTCTAGATATTGTCAATGGATGAAACCCCATTGCAAGATCCAACTGAGAGAATACTTTCGTGATATAAAACTGATCAAACAATCCATCAATATGTGGGAGTGGATACTTGTTCTTCATCTCACTTAGCTCACGGAAATCAACAAACAATCTCAAAGAGCCATCCACCCAAGTAACAAACACTATAGGTACGTCCTACTCAAATAGACTCTTACGGAAGAACCCCTACCTTAAACGGTCATCCAGTCACACCTTTAGTCTCCTTTGCTCTTTGGGCATAGTATGCCTTAAAGGCATAAAAACTGGTTAAGCACCTCTAACCAGATCGATATAGAACTCAATCCCTATGTGGTGGTAATTCAGTCACCTCGTTGAATGTGCCCAAACACTCTCTATCTACAGACATCGATGACAATCATTGTGTGGGATATCGAGCGAATATAGAAATCTAACAATCTCATCATTAGATGGGCAGCCACACACTACCTTCGCTCATCTTTAGTCCCTATCATCACCAACAGCCTCTTAGAACCCAGCAAGATTCCACACACCTCCTGCTAGTTAATTCCTAGACTATAATATAGAACATAACTAAACCCAAAACAAATTAGTAACAAACATCCATGAATCGATAAGATAAAGTTTCCAAAACCCATGTATAGACTAAGTGTAGACATACCAAATTGGAACACTCCACCATTTTGAGTCCAAAACTAAGCACTAAGGATGCTGCAGTCATCTATAATATTAATTGCTGGTGACAAAATATAGGATGTTACACATGTATAGTCTGGCGGAGCCTCCAATAAGCTTCCTCATAATTTAAAGGTTAGTTAACAATTTTTGGATCTTAGTCCCTATCTATCTATGAAGCAGTAGAAATGAAGGAATATGAAACCTCGATATCAAATAAAATAAGCATGGAACACCGTAAATCGAAAGCATGCTTTCAAATGGTAATGTCATTTCCCTTCTCTTTTGTCGATGGAGCACTTGACGAAATTGAAACGACATCAATGCATATGCTTCCATTATCTACCCCTACTCAACTCGATCAGAACAATCCTTTTACACCGGGGATAAGCTCTCACATTATAAAGCCTTCTCGATCAACTTCTCGAAGCCCTCGTCGATATTACCAATTAATCGCTTCCCAAGATGATCGCTCAACCTAATGATAAATTCTTTAATCTTTCTGAGTGGAGTATCAATAACATTGAATGCGGCCATATACTCCAACACAGACATATGGCCTTACTTTAAGTCGGCAAACTTCCTAGACAACGTCGACTTTTGGAAAGTTGAGATAAATTTCTCTTCAAAGAGAACTATGAATTAAGCTCAAGTAAAATGATACTCGTGAATCAAAGCTATAAGGACACTCCATTAGTTCATTATTAGTCCCTAGAGTAATCTAGCGGTTAACATCTACCTCGTTACATAATCTAACTCTAAGTCATCGAAGATCCTTTTCCAAATATCATCGCACCTTGCACCTCAATAGCCAACCTTGTTTCAAGGAACGGTCTACCTCTTAGACTCATATGGTCTTTATACAGCTCGGCAAAGTCGACTGTAGGTGTTTGCATTTGAGCACCATAACTATTTGGAGCAACTTAGGTATTCCAGAAAAATGATCCGCACCCACTAAGCGAACATATTCTATAACTCGAGATAAGTGGTCCCCGATCTTGCCCACTTCTTAACTTCGGAAATGGAGTAAATAATAACAATTCTCGTAAGGAAAATCACCCTTAATAAATAATAAGAAAATATCTCATAGAGAAAACTACATCAATAGTGCTTGTGTGTGCAATACAACTTATATACTATGTATTCTACTATATAGATTTGAAAATCAAAATATATAACAAATACGCACTCTCTCGTATATAGGTATACCCGCGATCAAATCAAAGGCAACATATCCTACCTTATATCCACTGGATCATGGCATAAACTCAGGTTAATCATGTAACCTAAGCTTGAAACAAAATGTGACGACCGCCCTACACCATCGGTGCTCATATAATCGAATAGTGGGCTGCTGGAGTATCCGATCGATGAAGTACGATTGTCAAGGGAAAGAAAAAGAAATAAAGATGAGGAATAGAAAAGAATGGAAGAGAATAGAAGCAAAGATAAAGAAATAAAACATCGCACAATCACATAACCTATCGTATATCTCATAGTGCATCAGATAAAATATAATAGTCTTCACAGATATAAAATAGAGGAGACAGTATTAACTATATAAACCACTTAATTAGATTACATAGGCTCATAGAGTTATATAAAACAATAATAGAGTTTATACAACCGATAAATAAACTCAATTGATAAACTGTTTATAATAGTAGGTCAACACTGTCAAGGCTCCATAGTGTCACACGGTGGAATAAATAATAATAAGCTCAAAATATAACTATGAGAAAGTGTCACCGCTTACTAGTCCATCTACACAGCTCCAAGTGCTATTTGCACCTACTGTTTAGTCTACCCATTTAAGGGCATCCGAGATAATAAGAAGCGAAGCATAAAACCTCGATTCGGATAACAGTCTGGTATGAGCGATAAATAATCTCAAAACACTATAAAAGTCGATATAGTGTATGGATTAAAGGGTATGGAGAATCATACCCGACTTGTCCCTACATCCACAGAGTAAGCATACAACTCGGGATATATTTTACTCCATATCATAGTCGTCATGGGTATGCCATATATCAAAGTATTAAGGGTGTCTAGATATCGGCATCGATAATATATACATTGTGTGACATCCTCAAAGTGATAAGCAACTAAAGAAATCATGGTATCCATCATCCATCCTCATATTCAATCACTCAATGCATTGATATATGATACTCAAATGACCTCATCGTCAGGTCAAGGACAACTTAACATCCCAGTTTCTCTGTACTTGAAACTATACCACTCAACGGGTGAGGAACTAGACCGCACATATCAAAATAGTCCAGGGTACTCAGATTGAAACATCATGTGATCTGGAGCGCACATCAAAACCCATGTGAGCATCCTCATATACCCCTGCTTTACGAGTACACCTCGAAACCTACAAATATTAATGATCCTTTCGCACACGCCATCCATAATAGAGCTCATCACAAAACTATCCATACAACTTCCATCTGAAGTCGTCGTGGTTGAAAACTACTCTAGACAACAGTCATAAGTCATAGAGTGTCATCATGCATCCCGTAACCTTCCTCCAATAATTCAATCAGTCTAACTCATCATGGCCTACTCTGCATTTTGAAGTAGAGTTATCCATCATCGAAGCCATCAATTCCCATCATGGAGTCATCATTGTTGAATCATAGGGTCATTGTGTCGAAGCATCACCATCTTCGCTTCATCGCCAAAACCACTCATCAAAAATCTATATCGCTAATGTTGAACGTTAAATGAACGAATTTTCATATCTTTCTCCTCGAAGCCTTTCCATAATCCATGACAAACTGGCCAAATCGACCATCATCAATTGTGGTAGATATCGACCACTCCAGAGTAGCTGATAACAACCACTTTAGTCATGTACTTAACCACTATAGTTAAATACAAACCAAATGAAATATTCGACATTTCCCCTAAAGTCTAAAGCGCATTTCCAAGACCACCATGCTTCATCTTAAGATTAGTCGAGATGCATAGAACTCTGTGCACGAAATCCTATTCTATGGGATATTTCTAATCCTATATCACATTCGAATAGCATTCTCAACCAACTAACAAACAAACTAGTATACATGTAACCAACAAGCATAGAAATATCTATAATAACACAACACAATCCATCTGAAATAACCAATGTGGCATAAGTATCAGTATTAGCCTAAATCTATCAATATTGGAAAAATAGTACACAAATAGAGAAATGTGATATTTAATTTAATATCATTTTAAAACAATTTAATTTTCTTTTCACAAAATAAGATATAGAATTAACTGTTTTAGAAATCACATTTTAAGGTTAGAAAACATTTCAAGACATCATTTTATTATTATACTATACATCATAGTATGATGAGTGACAATATCACTCACCTCGACCAAATCTGTCTAAATCATCACCTTGTTGTAGATTTCTCTATCATAAGTGCAATGCAAGAAACGACATCCAAAACGAATGTCGTATGCAAAAGATATGGCATATATAAGATTCAAGATTAATTTAATAACCTTAAATATAATTATCTAAACTAATTACCCATTTAAACCTTCTTCCCCAAATATAATCCACCCACATGCACGTATCAGTATATCAATAAGAACCCAATGGTCGAAAGCTTTAATCTCTAATCTCTCCTTCAACACTCGACGTATCTTTGCACCATTTTCGCTTATGCATTCCCCGACACACCCTCTTCGTGATAGTCATCATTACACAAAGTTTGGCGGTCTCCCTTGAAAACGTGATCCGGCCCCTTATTACAGCCTAACAAATGTAAATTCGCTCTAGGGATCCGAACTCGATGAAACTTCATGGGAAGTTTCCAACCGTGAAGAGAAATCCAATGCCATTGGTGTGGTGGCCTATCTCGCCTTCAATCGATAACAAAATGAAACCCTAGTTTGCAACTACAGGAGGTCAACTCAGCCAATTGCAACTGCTCGCTTTAAATTGGGTATAGGTTTGCCAATCTCGATCACACGAATCCATCAAAATCAATTTCATGATTTTACTGGCATAGAACTCCTGGTTTTTATTTTTTTAAATTATTCAAAAGGGTCGGTCATGAAAATGTAATCGAATAGTACTCCTTGATGTGAATAGTGAATGGGTTTAAAAAGGGAGAAGGAATTAGGGTTTAGCTTATTTTATTTTATTTGTTCACCTTATTTTAATTTTTTAAAAGAAACCCCACATGTTTCAAGCTCGCATGATCAAACAATGCATTTGATCGCAAAGATACTCGTCTGCATGCATTAACTCAATTCCGGTCCCAAATGGTATAAATTTTTTCGCTATCCAAGACAGCGCTCCAGGATGATAATTTCATGCTTTTTGAGACTATTTCAGCCATTGCATTGTCCGATCTTCAAATATAGAGATCCATATACACGTTTTAATTCGCAACGTCGACACGAACCCAACGGAAGTGGTCTCGAGTCCTGATTCGTCATATACGAAAACCATATTTCTGTAATCTTAATCAATTACCACTTAATATTTAAATAAATTATTTAAATATCTAATCGTTAAAATACGTATCGTTATATTCTCCCCTCCTTAAAAAGGATTTCATCCTCGAAATACCAAGGACGAAGCAACATAACCCAACACCCTTATATAACAACGATAGAAGAAAAATTGTCACTTATAAACTCTTAATAACTATCATGGAAAGTGATCACAGCAAAAGGAATAGACTCTGCTGGAGCCATCATCCTCATCCTTAAGTACAATCACTATCAAATCCAAAATCAATGTGGCCAAACCAAACGTCTAAGTTACATCTTATTTCCAAAAAAATGGATAATGAAAAACAAAAGCGCCAAGTCACTAATCGAAAGGCAAGTCAACTAATTCTCATACGTTACTGACTCTCTCAACTATCGAAAACGTCTATTATCTTAAGCATTGACTTTTCTCTCAATTTTGGCTTATATCATGGAAAATTGCGACAACACCTCCTTTGCACGGCTAGGTTAGGGAAAAATCCCAATACAATATAAATATATATACACTCATATCTGAGGCATCTCATTTTCGAGGACAACCAGACATATACAGCCAAATCTACACTACAAGTGTTACATACCTCTTTTATAGCAAGAGCATACCATTTAGATGCGAATATAAATAGATAAGCATCCAAATAGCCAATATTTGCTTCCATGTACCTGATTAAGTATGCCACAAAGAGGATTAAGAACAATAGCAATTAAATAAGTATACCAGATCACATATATGGCAATCATCTCAAATTAATGTGCTATATCATACAATAACTATCACGCATACCTAACAACCATATAAGCGTAAGTAATCATATCATTCCAACAATCGAACGTCAAACAAGCACCTATAAGGTCAAACACAAAATGTAACATCCACGCCTATCCTAGCATGAAGGATACAAAACCATCTAGTATAAATATAAAATATGACATCCAATATGAAAGCTCGCGAAAAATAGAAATCTCCCCTAATGAAGAGCTCTAGATAAGTGCTCCTCATGCTCTCATTGTTTCTTATATGCAATCGCCTTCACCCAAATGAACCTTTATTACTCCACCGCCTTCCTCCTTACTTGTGTTCGTATGATTTCCATCGATATGAATAGGTTTATGAGATTTTAAAGCTATTAGTTTAGTCTCGATATCATTTAATCAATTTTGTGCCAAATTCCCAAATGCCACTTGTAAGTTCTCCCAAAGCCCACTAGTGAACAACCGGTTTCGACCACATACAACACTCTTGGCATATAATAATATCACACTATCCATTCCACTTATAACGACAAAATTTGATGCCATTCTACTGGACTTAAGGAATATAAATCTAGCATTCTTTGTTAATTAATTGACTATGACTCAAATGCTGTCATACTACCCGCAGTCCTCGGTAATCCATCGATGCAGAGTATAGACATCTATTCCCACTATTCGAGAACAAACAATGTCTCGTCTCTATGGAATCAACAGTCTCGGTCGGCTCTACACTGCATCACCTCTACAGGCACAACTCCTTACACTAATTTAGCCATGATCTTTTCTGCTCAAGTTTCACCCATATGACTAGTACCAATCTACTAAATCAAAGTAGGTCTGGTAGTCAAACAAGCCATCATCTTGGCACTAGCTAACAACGAATTCTGATGACATAACCAGCAATAAACTCAAGCAATGTCAACTCTAAGAATATCATTCCCAAATTGGGATGACTTCCGCTCAAAGCAAATATTATATCTACTAACTCAAAATCATGAGTCAGGTACTTCCTTTCATGCAGTTTCAGTTGTCAACTAGCATTTGTGACAACTTTACATTTCGGCATCCGTATTGCATCTAGTTAAGTACCACATGCATGTGTGTACTATCGACTCCACATTCCCGCTCAGAATGAGTAATGTTGGTGCACTCGTCAACCCCTCTATTAGACTCGCTAACATGTGTCTACACCTAGCATCTCGAATACTCTCTCTTCAAATCTGTTAATAGTGTTGCTACCACATTTAAGATGTCTTTGGTAAAGCGTATATAACATCTCGCAAATCCAAGAAAACTTTTTTCCATTGGTGTTTTCTTAGCACCTATAACACAGTCATCAATCATGTCTTGTGCTCCTCTTTTATCCATGGGTAACAAAAGTATCATCAATAAGCACAAGCACTATAACGACCGGCCTTTTTGGACGTTTTAAGCAAACACACATGTCGACTCAAACCATACAAAAGGGCAGATTGTTATTGGGGTAAATAAGAAAAAGGGAGGAAGAAATAAAACAACTATAGATTCTCACAAAGGAATGACAAAATATAATAATCAAATAACCATTCACGAAGCAGTTTACAAATAGATTTGATTATACTTATACAATATAGAATAGAGTTACAGACAAGAAGAATAAATAAATAATGTAGCGGAACAACATGATGCAGCGGAATATAATAAATACTAGTACAAATCTTTGTCTTCGTCCTCCAGAAATAAGGTCTTCAACCCTGAAATGCTCAGGCTGACCCGAGCGAATTGAAAAGACAAAACACTCGAGTCAGACTAAAAGATCTTATGTAAGTTAAATCAACAGTTAATATGCATGTGACAGCGTCAGAGATGTTTATGGGGTTTGGCATCTCCTATTCAGTGTCTAACGTGAGTGCGGTAACTTAAGAGATGTTTCATATCTCCTAAGGATCCATTAAACTATCTACTATGTAGTACAATATGTTATTATAATAGTGTCTAAAGTAAAGTAAACTATTAAAATAGCGTTAAGGCATTACATTTTCCCCCTTAACACATTTTATATATTCCCATAGTCTATACAGTACCATAATCCTGCTCGTACTGGAAGCCACCAGGTGCAAAACAAACTCGTAGAAGGCGCGCTAGGGTAGGTGACACGACACAACTCGGCAATGCCACGGTAGATATACCTATTACACTTCCGGACTGGTGGTAACGCATAGCAGCTAGTACCGACCACCTCGAAACACATTCCTGAGAAAAATCGTGGGTGGCCACCAAATAAATCAAAAGTCAGAATATAGTATCGATGGAGAGTGCCGGATCAGAGGAATGACCTCACTTGGCCCGTCGATTGCTCCTGTTTTAGCCATCTTAAGGCAACTCATGGGAGTTGGGTCCACGTATATACCTTATATAGGATCATCGCCACCATCCTACTTCATTCTGGAATCTCCACCGCATACACAGTTACCAAAGTGGTTTTCGGTATTGGTGGAGAGTATGACAATATATGATCCCAGTCTCTTTAACAACCAATGTTTATTACACACCGGATGGTTCTTTTATATTTCAAAATTCAGTTCGCATGGATCAAAATATCATATTCTCAAAACTGTCACTTTCGAAATTATATTCACCTTCAAATCATATTCACTTCCAAAATAATATCGTTTCCAGAAATCATAATTACTTCCAAAATCATATTTCCAAAATAGGTTCAATCCTTACTTCAAAACCATTATATCCCATTAGTTAACATTTAAATCCCAACTTAGGTTATAACATCATTAACCATATTCACTTTAAAATCGAGAATTTGAATATAACCCATCCATTTTCCTTAGTTTGGAATTTAGAAGAAAATAGTCTTAAATAGTTATAAATAGTTTAAATAAATTTTCAAAATTCAAAATACTCTAGAATAGTAAATATTAATTTAAAATAGTTAAATAGATTTAAAATAGATTAAATAAAATTAAAATAGATTAAATAGCTTTAAAATAGATTAATTAGATTTAATATAAGTTAAAATGGTTTAATTAGTTTCAAAATAATTTAAATGGTTTAAAATAGATTAAATTGATTTAATATAGTTAATATAGGTTAAAATAGCTTATAAATCTGAAAATCTTAAAACTTAGAATCTTAAAAATAATATAATATAAAACAGTTTATATTTGAAAACATGAATTTGGAATTCATATCAGTTTAAAACTATTTATTTCATTTCAACAAAATCAGACCATTTTAATTTAATTTCTTAAAACAATTCGTTTTAAGCCAATTGACGTTTCAACACAAATCATGATTTTCCAAAAATACTTCAATTTATACAAATCAAATTTTTCTTCAAAATATAATTTAATTCCATTCAAAAATTAAGGATTTTAAAATCATTTAATTAAACCAATCTGGTGTCCATATATAATTCTCTACCCTAAGGCCAAGTGATACGAATATTTATCATTTCAATCCGCAATTTAAAATTTTACGGTTATATATCATTTCAAACAGTAATCATGAAATAAATAACATCCATAAAATCGCTCGAGTCTATCATTTCAACCCATAATGATTTTTCCCTAATCTACAGATCGTTCGGGTATGTATCATTTCAACACATAGTGAACTTGCAGTTTATAACGATATGAAATACCACATCCATTCATCCAATATCAACAAAACAACATCCATCGTAATCATCATCCAAATCAATCAATAAATATCAATATAGAACTATAATCAATAACAGGTATTTGATTAGCAATTTATATTCAATAATAAATTAAATAACTAATTAGTTCAAATAAATTCAAATTAACTGAGATGATGATTCAAAATGTGCCAAACAGTCATTAATAAATTCCTAATCACATCATAAATTCAATTTAAAGAACATAAGAAATTTTATAAGTTGTGAGCGAGTTAAAACACTCACCTTTTAAATTAAATTGAATTTAAATTCAATTTAAGCCTAAAATTTTAACAATCTTAGAATTCATCCAAGCTAGCATCGAAATGTCCGAAATTTTAATGCGATCCCAATGCAAGAAACCGCACGTGAAACGGACCTTGTATGTGAAAGTTATGTACGTTAGAACGATTGAATTTGGAATTTAAATAAAAGTGAAATAAATAGAAGCTACCACACACAAGCAGCCACGTCATCGTCTTCTGGAAGAATATATTCTCTTTCTACTGTACGTCGTGCATGAACCAGAGGTCAACGCAAAGCTTGACCGGCCGTTCCTCTCGCCTCAAGCCACCATCGCACTACCGTCCACCACCTTCCGCCTCGCCTCTATGAGGCGCTTTCGCCAAACCCAACCTCCGTCAGTCCAATCGTCGTGCACTGCCAGCTTCCCAAAACCCTAGTCGACAATTCGTCAATGATCAAGCCGTCTACTTCACTGGTGAACCACACCGATCGACTATTCTCGATCTCCTTTAGTCATCCATACCTCTGATTCGACGATCCATCGTCGTTGATCAACGCGCGATGAATGGCCAAGATTTGTTCCTTACTGTTTGGAT
Organism: Allium cepa; assembly: GCA_030765085.1. Classification (NCBI taxonomy): domain Eukaryota; kingdom Viridiplantae; phylum Streptophyta; class Magnoliopsida; order Asparagales; family Amaryllidaceae; genus Allium; species Allium cepa. The sequence goes on along the minus strand of CM060939.1, from coordinate 412,222,573 downwards.
AAACAATGATTTAAATCGGAAAGCTAATTACAGATCAGAGATGCGCTCATCAAGAGCTACAAATCGATATATAATTCGACATAGTTTGTGGAGTTTGGTTTTTGGAATTGAATTTGAAATTTGGGAATTAGGGTTTGTCTGCCATTGGAATGAGGAGTTGAGATGGAATGTACGTACAGACAAATGAGAATAAGGAGTGGCTATGATTTATAACGAGGTATTTATAGTTAGGTCGGAAATAGGATGAATGGACCAGATTGATTGAACGATAAATGACACGAAAAGCCCATTTCGACTACGGAGCAAAGTGGGTCAACCCATGTATCAAAAAAAATGTTTTCAATGATTTTAAACTCAATGGAACATGTTCTAAGTCCAAATTCCATCGAATGAAGAATTTACGTTAAAATTAGCTTATTTTAAATTGATTTCAATTGATTTAATTAAATTAATTTCTAGGCGTTTTGAGTCCGTACGATCAAAAGACAAGTCCGATCGCTACGAAATTTGAAATCCTACAGTATTTCACCGTTACGGATCGGATGAAACTGGTTTCATCGAAATTCGAATCAGTGGCTAAAATGGTAAAATTTTAGTTAATTAAATAAGTTAATATTGTATTAATTAAATCACTTTTCCAATTCAAGTTAATAAATTACAATTTTTATCATTTTTAATCACTAGGACATTTACCATAACTTAATACAAGTTTATATGATTATTCAGTGTTGGTTATTAAGCTAATTACAGTGTTCAGTTTCATTGTAATTAAATCCAATTCATTAAAATTAAATTTCAATAAATTGCTTTAATTTGATTTAAACCTTTATACTCAACCAATTATAAGCCTAATAACATAGTTAACATTTGTTTTGCATTTCCTTACACTAATATCCTTCAATCTCCATTTTTATTGGTATTAATTGCTATATTTTCATTATATTACATTTTGTCAAATATTCACATAAATTAAAATATAAAAATCCCAATTAGTTATTTATCTCAATTTCGTTATTTTATTAACTCAATTATTACCTTATGAATGAATTTACATTTTCTTTTTATTTTACCACAACCACACTTTCAGTTATTATATTAAATCACATAAGTGTAACATTTATTTGCATTTAATTTCAATTGATAAAATATATTGGTAGCAACATCAAGCGCCATCATTACTACATTTTAACATATGTAAGTTTATGATTTACAAATAAATTGTCATAACTGCTACTAATTTAAATCGGAATTAGTTACACCGTATTCCATTAATTAACCAACATTAACTACACAAATGAAGTGGATTGATCGCAACTGATGTCCAATTAAATTTAATAAACCAAATAAATAGGTATAATAATCACTACCTTAAATTTTAATTGCACTTATCAATTCATTATTCATAAACAAATATTACTTTTCTTATTTAATACTGATTTTGTTCAATTACCATTAGCTATATTATTATTTTATTGGCTAATTTAATTTTTACATTTATTTTCTTATATCCAATTTATAGCAAGGCATAACATTTACATTATTTCATTTATTAGAATTTCGTTCAAACTGTTAATAATTTGCTTTAATTAACATTGTTACTATTCATTTCAGCATTTATTTCATTATTAAAATCCAAATTTTTTTATTTCTTTCAATATTAAATTAACAAAATCTGATTAAATTAACAAATTTAATCATCGAAATTTAATCATAGAAATCAGTTGGTGTTTTCTCAGCGCCTATAACACAATCATCAATCGTGTCTTGTGTTCCTCTTATATCCATGGGTAACAAAAGTATCATCAATAAGCACAAGCACTGACTCACCCTAGTGATCTCTTAAAACATGGTTCAAGAAATCAACAAGCATGCCGACACGTTGATTATCCTGAACGGCATAGCCAACCATTCGAGAGTCAAAGTAACATATGAAATGCAATGTTAAGCGCACACTCTCTGGATACTCTCAATGGATGAAACCCTAACGCAAAATCCAATTGAAAAACACTTTCGCATTATAGAGCTGATCAAACAGGCCATCAATAAGTGCGAGTGATACTTGTTCGTCATCTCACTTAGCTCACTATAACAACCCGCAAATTTATCACTTTGATAAATTATATTTATTTTTTAAAATTATTCAAATAAAATGTTGATAATACAAATAATATTGTTTTAGTGATAATAAATAATAGTATTCTTATTTTGAATAAATATTTACAAAAATATTTTCCTCGGGATTTAAATCAATAAAATGGCCAAAAACCATTCTATCGATAACCAGCTCTATAATCGCAAAACATTGTGCACGGAGCTTAATACATACACTTATTTTTATAATTGAATAGGAATATGAAATAAAATTAATTATTTTATTTTTGGAAATAAAATGTGTTTCTGACATCATCAGTGATGCTCTTATCTTAAAATATAAATTTAAAAATTCCAATGTAAAGGTTATATGTTGAAATAATATATATTATTCCATTCATGTGAGATTATTTTCTTTCTTTATTTTTTTTCTTACCTATGATAATCCACCTCTTCAGCACTTGGATTTAACGCACGTGAATACCAAGGATGTATTAGTGTCGATTTTTGGGGATTAAGGAGGTGGGTCGTCCCATTTGGTGTCAGAGCTTAGGTTGAACGAGCACCTAAGCTTTGGTAAGGGTAAAGACTCAACAAAGATAGGCTTAGTAATACTGTAGGATGAGCAACTCATTAGAAATAGGGCTAGTAACATCTTAGAATAAGTTTGAGAGTATTATATATGAGCACATATTTTTTATAATATATACAAATGATTTTTGTTTTGAAACTTTGTAAATGAAATAATTTTACCAAGGATTATATTTTGAATATAAAGAATATTTTTTAATATAGTTATTAGATTAAGAAAATGATAATACTCAGTTATTATCATTAATTAATTAGTAGTTTAATTTAAAAGTTTAAATACAGACACCTCATAAATTTAATTTCACAATTTGGCTATGGGGTTCGATAAATAATAAGGTTTATTAAGTAATTTATTTAAGATAAATAAATCTTATGAATATGTTTTATATAAGTGATTTTATAAAATGTGCTTTATAAAGGAATTTTTTAGAATTTAAATTCTGGTATTTTCTGAAAGGAATTTCAAATGATTTTTGGAAAAGAAATAATAATAGTATTATTTCTAAAATGGGATTTTGAAAATGAAAAATAATCTTATGAATAACTAATCTAAATGGGTCGAGAGTGACTAAAAATGGAAAGGAGATGCGTCGAATGGTAAACCCTTCTCTTAAGTATTCCTTTTTTTGCTGAGGTAATATGCGATACTATTGGTAGTACCCAGTTTCTTGGTATCTTTTTTAAGTTACTCGATCTATATAATTTTATAAGTTAAAAAGGATAATGTGAATCATTAATTGATGATTGTCAATTTTTATCAAAGTGCATTATCTTAATTAATAAGCATGGGTAAGCTTTGATTTTAAAGTAAATGTTTAAAGTTATTAATGAATAAATAAAGGGTTTTGGGTTGATCGTAAACAAAGTTTTAGCAACATTTGTTTTTAAACCCTTGAATTGGCCCGTGCTTCGCACACGGGCTGTTTATATTATTGTAAATGGAAAGGAAGGACATTTTCGTAATTTCAAAGGACGCCGAGTAAATTAATTCAATGAATTTTCTTTATTAGTCGTAGAAATGAAGATAATAACAGGTATCAAAATCTTTTAAGAAAAAGATAGTAAATATTAAATGTTTATTTAATCAAAGAAAAGGAGTTCACTATTACAATGTTTTGGTTTTAATCTCTTTGATTATATTTAAAATAAGTAAAATTTGTTAAGTAAATTATGAGTATGCTTAAAATAGTTGAATATGTATACAAATACTTTATATATTGAAAATTCAAAAGTAAAGGAATAAAAATGTATAAAGGGAATTTTAGTTAATAAAAGAGTACTAATTAATAAAGTAAGTCATTAAGAAAGTTTTCGCATTTAATATTGGTTAAAGGAAGTTTATAGTAATTTATCGATTTAATGACTTATTTTGAAAATGAGTTTTTCTGAAACCATTAAAATATGTTTAGAGATGTGTTATAATAAATGTATATTTATCTTCTGAAAACAAATGTTTTCTTTAAGTAGAAATATATGGAAATAAAAATGTAAAATGGTTATGTATAAAGAATTATCTTTTTAAACAGTTATGTAAAAGGTGAAAGTTCTATGAAGTATTTTCATAAGAATTTTGGAGTGGTTAATAAATATATGAAGTATGTGGATTATTTCATCGCACGATTTAATCCAAGATTCGAGTATTGAACTTTGACGTGTTTGACACTGATCCAAAAAAGGAATTATCACTCGATTCTTGACGATGAACATTGATGAGGGTTTTGGTTGAATACTTGAGTTTTCTATCATAGTTGAGAGCTATGGAAGGAAAGCTAAAGTTCTGATTAGAAAGCCTGTTTAGAGTCCGCACTAAAGGATTGATGGATCAATACTAGTTCAGAAGTAAAATTGTGAATTCGAATAGAAGATAAAATCCAAAATTGCGTATGGATGATCTATATACATCGTATGGGTGTAAGTTTAAAAATAAATATTTTGGACAAACACATTTGGGTTTTCATGGTATTCGAGGATGAAATTCTTTTAAGGGGGAAGTCTGTAACTACCCGCAAATTTATCACTTTGATAAATTATATTTATTTTTAAAATTATTCGAATAAAAGGTTGATGATACAAATAATATTGTATTGAGTGATAATAAATGATAGCAATCTTATTTTGAATAGATATTTCCAAAAATATTTTCCTTGGGATTTAAATCAATAAAATGGCCGAAAACTGTCGATAATCAGCTCTATAAATGTAAAACATTGTGCATGAAGCTAGATACTGAAAGTGTATAGGACCGTATAATATGGATAAATAGTAATACAGAGTATAGATAGTAAATAACGCGGAATATAAATGCAGTAAGTAAAAAAAGACACCATAGATTTTAAACTGGTTCGGAGCACCGTCTTACGTCCAATCCCAGACTAACTTCTGGCTTTAACTAACAATACCCTCTCTTAACCCGGAGGAATAGGTGAACAACACCTGAGCAGCACAACAGGATTTTTGCCTCAGCAGCAGAAGAGGACTTTCCCTTACCTGAGCAGCAGAACTTTAACAAAGTACAATGTAGTTTACTTAATGTGTTCTTGATAAACCTGATTTTGTCTATTAAGATTACAAACTTCCTATAATCAATTCCTCGAGAATATAAAGAGTATGTGAAGATTTGAAAGGAAGAATATTGCTAAGAATCAAAGTATATATAATATAATTCAAAGATTCAAAGCAATGGAGAGTATGAATGTACTAGAATAATCACAAGAGAGAATATAGAGAATTAGAATCAAAAAATTGGTAATTATGAAGTGAGTGATAACTCTTATATATAGTTTTCAGAGAGATGAAACTCTTAGTGAAGAGTTTCAGCCAAGAGAGACATCTATCCATGCAGTGCATCCCTTCATGGAAGAAGATGTCCATTTAGAAATTTTGCAGTTGAAGCCGGTTCAGTCGAATGGTATATTGGGTCAGTCGACTGGTGTTTGAATATTTAAAAATTTAAAATATTTGTCGTTTCAAAATTATGAACAAAGTTCACTGCTGTGCATATGCATAGTCAGTCGATTGGCAAGAACAGTCAGTCAACTGGTAGTGCATAAATTGCACAGTGAACTCTGTTTTGTAAAGAAAAGTTTTAAAATCGAAAACTTGAGGATTGATTTTAACATATGTCTAAGACTCAACATCTATAATAGTTACTTTAAACCTAGAGATCCTCTGTTGTCATCTTTTTGACATGTATGAATGCAAATTCTTCTTTAGCTTCTGAACTGTCTTGTCATGAATCAAAACTGGTAATTCAACATTCTCCCCCTTTTTTATTGATGACAATCTGTATATATGTTGGAGAGAAAAATATTTCTCCCCCTAAATGTATGATATCTTTTTCCTGCATCAAATATGTTAGTGCACATACTTTTTCTCCCCCTTTGTCATCAACAAAAAGGAGATGTAACAAAAAAAAAGCGCAGAAATATATAAAAGAGAGACTATTTAGTAGAAGTCTCAATAAATAAATTAGTTGCAATAGAGTTTCATATGTTTAAATTGTTAATAGAGTGATAAATAATTCATATCCAACTTACTTACGAAAAGAACCTACTCATCTTCCTCTTGTACAGGCTCCTTTCCGGGTCTAGAAGTTCCATGAGCACCGCTTCCTGTGCCACTAGTATCACTACTAGTATGTTCTTCGAAAGTTGACCATGTAAATCTTGGTTCTGGACGTTTACCGTGTGCTATTGAAGAAGCAGTTATGGAAGATGAACATGAAATTGCATCCCAAAGGATAGAAAAGAATCCTTTTACTTTGTCTAATTTTTTATCAACTTTATTTAAACGAGATCCTAGTATTTATTGATTTCTAGAAAGGATCTCGACCGATTCTCGCAAACTAGCTGATTGTGCAAGACGAATATCGTCATCTTCTTCGGGATGAGACGTTCGTTCTTGAATAATTGGTTCGCCTGATTGACGTTGATGTTGCTGACGCCATTCTTCATAGGAGGTAAATGTCGGGGGAGCTGACGGTATTTTCATGAGGCTTATTGTGCGAATGTTGATAACTCCAACGGAAGAAGTTTCAGATTCCGGTTGAGGTGTTCCCACATTTAAAAGCAATCGCATTATATATTCACCAAAATAAATTGTTCTCATGTTACCGTTGTTGAAAGAGAGAAACTCATCAAATATTCATCGTAGCCAATTTACTTGAATTCCTCCCCATATCGCATATAAAGCTTTAAAATTTTCTGGGTAGATAAGTTCATATGACCCTGTTCTTGGAAGTATACTCCGCATTAAAGCTTTGTGAAGAATTCTAGCTTTTGGTCGAAGGAGAATAGATTTTTTTCCGTCATATTATCTCCCATAAACATATGACTAATTCGATCCCTTTGTCGAATATTACATTCGACATCATCTAGTGGAATGCCATGATTGGGAGTTTGAAGTATGTGTGCCATTCGATCTACGGAAAAGAATACTTGTTGACCACACACTAAACTCCAAACACAATCATCCCTATTCGATGGACATTGATGAGGAAGATTTAAATTAGCATAGAACAATTTTACCATAAGGTGGTTGATCTTGAGAGAATTGGCATTCAAGTCAAGTAGAGATTCCAATCCGGATCGACGCATAAGTTCTTGTAAACCATAAGCCACGAAATCTCTATAGACCATGAAAGAACCTTCAAAGATCCTAGAGTTTTTCATTTTATGCCATCTTGTTACAACCACATCATTGTATAGCCATTGAGCAATTTGGGCATCGGTAGGATCGATGGAAGAAGAACCTTGTCTTTGACATTTTGGAGGAGCCATTTGATTGAGCTTTTAGTGAAAAAATTGAGTGTAATTGGGAATTTAGGGTTTTGGGCGAAATATATTTGGGCAAAAAACTGAGAAGAGTAAAGTGAAATTTGGGAAATAGGTAAGTAAATAGGGAAGGTAAAGGCAGTTTTCACACAGCCAGTCGACTGGTAAAAACATTCAGTCGACTGGTGCACTGTTATTTGCAAAAAAATTCAACAGCCAGTCGACTGAACGTGGTAGGTCAGTCGACTGACTGGTTTCCCGAGAGTTTTGAAAACCTGCATTCAGTCGACTAATCTTTAATTTCAATCGACTGACTGGAAGTAAAAATTGCATGAAGCTAAGAAAACAATTTTTTTATAAACAATCAAATATATAAATGAAATACAAATAATCAGGAACAATAATATACAAGAAATGATAATTATTTTGGAGTTTTTGAAGAGCATTCTTGTGGTTCAACCTTGGTATGCTCAACAAGAGGTTGCAAAGAGAGACCAATAATTTTGGCGTTCTCATGAGTTTGGAGATGCCGGAGGTTGAGGTGGAGATTGTTCCCAGTTATTCCAGCCGGATGAATTTTCCTGACGGGATGTTGAAGGTTGAACAACATCATGCTTAGATGATTTTCCACAAAACTTAAGTGCAATAGATTCAATAAGGCTTAGACGATTTGAATTCATCCGCTGTTCGTAAAACATTTCTCTTTGTAAATTGACTTGTTCTTGTTGATAGCGATGGATTTCATCAATTTTTGTTTTTGTTTATGGAGAAAGAAACAACGATCTGCGAGACCTTTTTGGTTTTGGTGAAAAACCGGTGTGATATCTTCCTGGTTCATGAATGAGGGTAGGAGTTGGCAATGTTGGAGTCGAGCTACTGGATGAATCATAGTTACTTGAAGAGGTTGGAGTAGCAAAAGATAATTTTGAGTTAGAGAAATCATGAGAGTTTTGAGAGGCCATTGAGAAGATTTTATTTTCTAAAGATTTTGTAAAAAAATTTGTAATGACGATTAATAACTGAGAAGAGGCAGTTTATATAGTTGAATATGAGCTTAGAATGAATGGTTATAGACCTTCAAAAGTTAATAACCAGAGAATAAAAAAAATAGCGGGGTAGAATAATTTAAGGATATGAAAGATATATGGTTAAGAATGTATGAAGCATATGACTCAGCAGGAAATGTAATCATAACATAACTGGTAAGCCATGGAGTTACCTGTTAGGAGACCCAGGTTCAAGTCCCGGTGGCTATGTTATTTTGTAATTTTTTAGAACGAAAATAGTCAGAATAAACAGAACCAATCTTCTGCATGAAACAAGAAACAATCATAGCTCAAATAGTAAGAAGTATTTGAAAACATAGGAGTGGTTATGAGTTCAAGTCTTGCTAGAGTCATAAAAAAATTTATTTTTGTTTTGATAAAATTTGAGTGAAAATTATATATATACACATATTTTGCGAAGATGTGTTATTAGAAGCAACAAATATATATATATATATATATATATAATTATAAATTTTTAAAAGAAATAATACCAAGCTCTCGTCTTAAATTAACAAAAGTATTTTTCGTTTAAAGGTTTTGTAAATATATCTGCCAATTGTTTATCAGAGGAAACAAATTCTAGATTTATCAAATTCTTTTCAATATTATCACGAAGAAAATGATGACGAATGTCAATGTGTTTTGTTCATGAGTGATTAACAGGATTTTTAGATAAATTAATAGCACTAGAATTATCACAGTAAATAGTTGATTTAGTTAAATTAAAACCAAAATCTTGTAGTGTTTGTTGCATGTATATAACTTGAGCACATGCCAGAGCGGCAAAAATATATTCCTCTTCACATGTCAATAATCAAACACAGTTTTTTTTCTTACTAAACCAAGATATAAGAGATCGTAATAAAATGAAAAGTCCCACTTGTACTTTTTCTATCTGTCCGGCTTCTTCCAAAATCAGCATCACTATATGATACCAATTCAAAAGGACATTCCTTTGGATAGAATAGTCCAAAGTCCTTGGTTTTATTAAGATACCGTAATATGCGTTTCACTGCTCGTAAATGTGATTCTTTGGGATCTGCTTGAGATGGTGCATACAAACAAACACTCATCACTATGTCAGGTCTACTAGCTGTTAAATATAGTAACGATCCAATCATACTTCGATATAATTTTTGGTCAATACTTTTTCCATTTTCATCTTTATCAAGATGTATGGTTATTGATGTAATGCAGCCTGGAAACTTTGAAGAATCTCAAGTTATAGGTCGCTCGCGACCTAAGGAAGGTCGGCCACGACCTAACGGTTTACGTGGAGAGAAGCAACGACCTAACAGGTCGTGTGGAAAGGAGCAGCGACCTACCAATGGTAATCTACGACCTAATGAAGCACGTGGAAGAGAGATGCGTGTTAACAAAGGGGCGGTTTTAGGTCGGCAACGATCTAAGGGAGAACGAGTTAATTTGCTAAGTCGTTCGAAAACAGGTCGTTACAAGGAAGAATGTTCAGAAAACTACATAGAGTTAGGTCGTGCAACGACCTACGACCTAGTTAGGTCGTATGAAGAGTGCTGGGAAAGGCAGAGTAACGTTTCTTTAGGTCGCGAACGACCTAGCGTCTATGAGTCGCGAACGACCAACGACCTAGTTAGGTCGCGTAAGGGAATTACAACTACTGAAGGTCTGGAAGATAGGTCGCTAACGACCTATGGCTTGAAGTTAGGTCGCTCCTTCAATCTTACCGACCTATGATAGGTCGCCTATCTGCTGCCGCATCTTTAAGTCGCTGATGGTTGATGATAGGTCGTTCACGACCTATAATCGAGTCTGTCTATATTTTAAGTCGCTCCCTGTTGTGATAGGTCGTATGCGACCTTGCTTAGGTCGTAGGTTGAGAAAGTTTGTTTGTACTATGTTGTAAATATGTAAATATATGTGGTGTTTGGTCGCTAGCAACTTTGTTTAGCTCGTAGGTCGCTTGAGTTAGGTCGGTGGGAGTTGTTAGGTCGGGTAATGTGATAGGTCGCGTGCGACCTAGTGATGCGTGAGTTGTAAGCCTATAAATAGGCCGTGTGTGTCATTTTGTAAGGTGGTTGATTTTGAATAAAATTTCTCTTTTGTTAGCTTTGTGCTTTCATACCAATTGGTAGTTGAGTGTAATCTCCTATCTCCTCTTTCGGTTAATCGAGTGCGCTCGATTCAACGATCGTAGAAGCCGATTCACGGAATCTAGTGCGCTAGATCAACGTGCGAAGAATCGTAGATCTTGAAACACGGTATAGTGCGCTATCAACGTGTTTGAGATAGCTAGAGTTCGGTATCTTTGGATCAACGAACTTGGGCGTTTTGGTATTATCAACTCACCGATTGCTACATTCATCGATTGAAGTTTATTTCGAATTATCCGCTGCGTCATTATTGGTATCGGAGCTTGTTTTAGCCAATCATAGCTAATTCGAGATCTTGGAGCCAAGTGTTGAAGTTTGAAGTTGTTCATCGTGTTCATCTTGAAGTTGCAACGAAGGGGAAACTTTCGATCCATTCCATTTCGGATCAAAGTGTTGGAAATTGAATGAAGTAAAGTAGGCCGTGTATACTTGTGAAGTAGCCGAGCCTATTGAAGAAGTTTTGAAGCTTGAGCCGTGACTATTTGTGATTTGTTGAAGTTTTGTGTGGAATCAAACATGCCGCCAAGGAGAGCTAACCGCCATCAAAACGTTGAAGCTTTATATCGAAGAGAAGAGGCCGATCAAATGGAACAACGTATGCACGAGAAAATTGATGAAGGCATAGGAAGGTTGGAGAAGCTTATGATAGACATGAATCAAAGTAGAAGAAGAAATTCACCTGAATCCATCCGTGGAGGAAGTAGAGTTTCATATCATTCGGATCGGGAAAGGAGAGAGAGTCAAGATCATCGGAGTGTTGACAATCGGAGTAGGAGGAATGATGATGATCGTGATCAAAGAGATATGGGAAGTAGGAGTGGTGGTAGAGATGTTGGAGGGCGTGAAAGACAACAATATGCATCTGACTTTGATGAGGAGTTTGAAGGTGATCGAGGAAGTATTCATTTCAGAGACCGAGATCAAGGACAACGTCAGTATCGGGTTATTGATGATGATCGACGTTGGGAGTCGGGAATGAAGATGGAGATTCCGGAGTTTAAGGGAGGAATGGTAGCTGAAGAATTCTTAGATTGGTTATCTAATGTGGAGGAAATCTTTGATTTCAAGGAGGTTCCGGAGAGTCGAAGGGTGAAGTTAGTTGCTACTAGGTTGAGGGGGAGAGCATTGGCGTGGTGGCAACAAACTAAACTTACTCGTGAACGGATGGGGAAGTCGAAGATAGAATCTTGGGAGAAGATGAGAAAGTTGATGAGAGCTACATTTTTACCATACAACTATCAATCGCTTATGTACCAGAGATTACAGAATCTACGGCAGGGGACGAAATCAGTTAATGACTATGCAGATGAATTCTATCAACTCATTGCAAGGAACGATATAATGGAAACGGAGGAACAACTGACTGCCAGGTTTGTTGGAGGGCTAAGGATGCAGATCCAGGATATGGTTAATATGTTCGATCCAAGATCTGTGGCAGAGGCACATCAGAAGGCGTTGGCTTGGGAGAAGCAGGGAAGGCGTGGAGGTGGTGTGTTTACTAACTCTAACAATCAGGTGAAGGGGGCCAGTGGAAGTTCTAATGTTTCAAAGGTTGTTACCAAACCAGTCGTGAAAGAGGGTGAGAAGGCGAAGGTTAGCAGTGGGTTCAAATGTTACAACTGCCAGGAAATGGGTCATAAAAGTAATGAGTGTCCAAAGCCGAAGAAGAGAACCATGATAGTTGAAGCTGAGGATGAGGAGGAAGAAGCTGAGTGTTCTAATTCACCTTATGTTGAGGAGGAAGAAGAAGTGTCGGGAGACGAAGGTTGTAATTTGATGATGAGGAGGTCTTGTCTCACACCAAAGCAAGAGGAGGACTGTAGTTGGTTGAGGAGTAACATATTTCAGTCGACATGTACTATTCTGGGGAAAGTTTGCAAGTTTGTCATAGATGCTGGGAGTTGCGATAATATTATTTCCACGGAGGCTGTAAGGAAGTTATCATTGAAGACTGAGAAACATCCGAAACCGTACAAGTTGGCTTGGTTGAGAAAGGGAGGAGAGGTGAAGGTTGGACGACGAGCTTGTGTTAGTTTTTCAATTGGGAAGAAATACAAGGATGAGATCTGGTGTGACGTGGTAGACATGGATGTTTGTCATCTATTGCTGGGAAGACCGTGGCAGTATGATAGAGCGGTGCAACATGATGGTCGTTCTAACAGTTATAGTTTCATGTTCGAGGGTACTAAAATCACTTTGGTTCCCAAGAAGCAGCAACAGAGGGAGAGCAAGCTGGAGGAGATTGAGGAATTGAAAACTCTGTTGACTTTGAAGGAGTTTGTCAAGGAAGTTGAAGAGGAGCCTGAAGTCTTTTTGTTGATTGGGCGAGATTGTGGTGAAGAAGTTGAAGTTCCCGAAGAAGCTAAGTCTGTTTTGAAAGAGTTTGAAGATGTCTTTCCAGATGAGTTACCGAAGGAGTTACCGCCACTTAGAGACATTCAACATCAGATTGATCTTGTTCCGGGGGCAGTGTTACCACATCGACCACATTATCGTATGAGTCCGAAGGAACATGAGGAATTGAGAAGGCAGGTGGAAGAATTACTTGAACAGGGTCGTATTCAGGAAAGTTTGAGTCCTTGTGCCGTGCCAGCATTGTTAGTACCAAAGAAGGATGGAACATGGAGAATGTGCACAGATAGTAGAGCTTTGAACAAGATTACTGTTCGTTATAGATTTCCTATGCCGAGGTTGGATGATTTGCTGGATCAGTTGAGTGGGGCAACTATATTTTCAAAGATTGACTTGAAGAGTGGTTATCATCAAATTCGGATTAGACCTGGAGACGAATGGAAGACAGCTTTCAAGACAAGAGAGGGGTTATACGAATGGTTGGTTATGCCATTTGGTTTGTCCAATGCACCGAGTACATTCATGCGAGTGATGAACCAAATCTTCAGACCATTCATCGGGAAATTTGTTGTGGTTTATTTTGACGACATTCTGATATATAGCAGGAGTATGGAGGAACATGTTCTACATTTGAGGGAAGTGTTGATTATTCTTCGTGAAGAACAATTTTATGCTGCTACAAAGAAATGTGTGTTTATGACGAGACGTGTTTTATTTCTGGGTTATATTGTTTCAGGGGAAGGTATTCAAGTTGACCAGAATAAAGTGGAAGCAGTCAGGAATTGGCCACAGCCGAGGACAATGACAGAAGTGAGAAGTTTTCACGGGCTAGCGTCATTCTACCGAAGATTCATTCCACACTTCAGTAGCGTGATGGCTCCAGTTACTGATTGCATGAAAGGAAAGCAGTTTTTATGGTCAGAAGAAGCGGGAGATGCTTTTGAGAAGATTAAGTCACTGTTGACGACAGCACCGATTCTTGTTTTACCGAATTTTCAGTTGTTGTTTGAATTACACACTGATGCATCGAAGGTTGGTATTGGTGGAGTTCTGAGTCAGAATGGGAAGCCAGTTGCTTATTTCAGTGAGAAGTTGTCTGGGGCGAAGATGAGATACAGTACATATGACGTTGAATTCTATGCTGTTGTACAAACTGTGAAGCACTGGAGGCACTATCTATTCCAGAAAGAATTTGTTCTATACACTGATCACGAGGCATTGAAGCATTTACAGGGGCAAGACAAGATTTCTGCAAGACATGCATCATGGATTGCCTATTTACAGCAATTTACTTTTGTTGTCAAACATAAATCTGGGGTGACGAACCGAGTAGCTGATGCATTGAGTAGAAGGAGTCATTTGTTGACAACTCTGAAGGTTGAAGTGACAGGGTTTGAAATGTTGCCAGAGCTGATGGAAGAGGATCCTTACTTTGCAAAGTTTGTTGAGAAAGTTAAGGAAGGAAATGCTGATGAATTCATGTTGGTGGATGGTTTTCTGTTTAAGGGGAATCGTTTATGTGTTCCAGATTGTAGTCTGAGGTTGAAGATTGTGAAGGAGTTACACGAAGAGGGGCATGTGGGCCGTGATCGTACTTTACAATTGATTTCACAATCATATTTTTGGCCATCGATGAGGAAAGAAGTGGGCAGGTTTGTGGAGCGATGTCATATTTGCCAAGTTTCGAAGGGAACTGCGACCAATGCTGGATTATATATGCCATTGCCTGTACCGGCTAAACCATGGGTTGATGTGAGTATGGATTTTGTGTTGGGGTTGCCAAGAACGCAGCGTGGTAATGATTCTATATATGTGGTGGTGGACAGATTTTCTAAGATGGCACATTTTATCGCTTGCAAGAAGACGACAGATGCTGTTCGGGTTGCTCAGTTATTCTTCAAGGAAATCTATCGTCTTCATGGATTACCAGAGTCTATCATTTCTGACAGGGATACTAGATTTTTGAGTCATTTTTGGCTTAGTTTGTGGAAGATGGTGGGAACGAAGCTGAAATTTAGTAGTGCGTATCATCCACAAACAGATGGGCAAACAGAGGTGGTGAATAGATCGTTGGGAAACTTGTTGCGATGTTTGGTGAAGGACAATCTGAAAAGTTGGGACATGAAGTTATGCCAGGCAGAGTTTGCACATAACCATGCAGTAAATCGAAGCACGGGATTCAGTCCATTTCAGATCATATATTCTAGTTTACCCAGGGGACCGTTGGATTTAGCAGTGGTACCACAACCAAAGGGGACGGTTAAACGAGCTGCTGATTTTGTTGAAGGATTGACGGAGTGTCACCAGATCGTTCAGGAACGATTAGAAAAGTCGAATGAGAAGTATAAGCGAGCTGCTGATTTGAAGCGACGAAATGTTGAATTTAACGAAGGTGATTTGGTTTACGCTGTGTTAACGAAAGATCGTTTTCCGGTTGGCGCTTATAACAAATTGAAAGCCAGAAAAATTGGTCCAATTGAAATTGTGAAGAAAATCAATGAAAATGCCTATAAGTTGAAACTGCCAGAAGATGTTTACACGTCTGACGTGTTCAATGTTAAACACCTTGTTCCATATTATGGAGATGAACAATCGGATGTGGAAGGACTTACAAATTCGAGGACGAATTTTTCCCAACCCGGAGAGGATGATGTAATGCAGCCTGGAAACTTTGAAGAATCTCAAGTTATAGGTCGCTCGCGACCTAAGGAAGGTCGGCCACGACCTAACGGTTTACGTGGAGAGAAGCAACGACCTAACAGGTCGTGTGGAAAGGAGCAGCGACCTACCAATGGTAATCTACGACCTAATGAAGCACGTGGAAGAGAGATGCGTGTTAACAAAGGGGCGGTTTTAGGTCGGCAACGATCTAAGGGAGAACGAGTTAATTTGCTAAGTCGTTCGAAAACAGGTCGTTACAAGGAAGAATGTTCAGAAAACTACATAGAGTTAGGTCGTGCAACGACCTACGACCTAGTTAGGTCGTATGAAGAGTGCTGGGAAAGGCAGAGTAACGTTTCTTTAGGTCGCGAACGACCTAGCGTCTATGAGTCGCGAACGACCAACGACCTAGTTAGGTCGCGTAAGGGAATTACAACTACTGAAGGTCTGGAAGATAGGTCGCTAACGACCTATGGCTTGAAGTTAGGTCGCTCCTTCAATCTTACCGACCTATGATAGGTCGCCTATCTGCTGCCGCATCTTTAAGTCGCTGATGGTTGATGATAGGTCGTTCACGACCTATAATCGAGTCTGTCTATATTTTAAGTCGCTCCCTGTTGTGATAGGTCGTATGCGACCTTGCTTAGGTCGTAGGTTGAGAAAGTTTGTTTGTACTATGTTGTAAATATGTAAATATATGTGGTGTTTGGTCGCTAGCAACTTTGTTTAGCTCGTAGGTCGCTTGAGTTAGGTCGGTGGGAGTTGTTAGGTCGGGTAATGTGATAGGTCGCGTGCGACCTAGTGATGCGTGAGTTGTAAGCCTATAAATAGGCCGTGTGTGTCATTTTGTAAGGTGGTTGATTTTGAATAAAATTTCTCTTTTGTTAGCTTTGTGCTTTCATACCAATTGGTAGTTGAGTGTAATCTCCTATCTCCTCTTTCGGTTAATCGAGTGCGCTCGATTCAACGATCGTAGAAGCCGATTCACGGAATCTAGTGCGCTAGATCAACGTGCGAAGAATCGTAGATCTTGAAACACGGTATAGTGCGCTATCAACGTGTTTGAGATAGCTAGAGTTCGGTATCTTTGGATCAACGAACTTGGGCGTTTTGGTATTATCAACTCACCGATTGCTACATTCATCGATTGAAGTTTATTTCGAATTATCCGCTGCGTCAGTTATACTCATAGGAGTTGGTTTGGTAGAAGTATTTTCCATACCAAAGCGTTTAATTAGATTGTTATAATATTTTTCTTGATTAATAAAAATACCATGTTCTAGTTGTTTTATTTGTAAACCAAGAAAATAATTTAACTCGCTCATATGTGACATTTCAAATTCATTTGTCATTATCTTAGAAAATTCTTGACAAAGCTTTTAATTTGTAGATCCAAAAATTATATCATCAACATATATTTGGATAATTAAAATAACATGCTTGTTTCTTTTAATAAAAAGAGTTTGATCAACCTTTCCAATTTCAAAACCAGAATTTAGTAAATAACTTTTAAGACGATCGTACCAAGCACGAGGTCCTTGTTTTAAACCGTATAAAGCCTTTTTGAGTTTGTAGACATGGTTAGGAAATTGTTCATGTATAAATAATGGTGGTTGTTCGACATAAACCTTTTCTTTTATAAAACCATTTAAAAAAGCACTTTTGACATCCATTTGATATAATTTAAAGTTATGAAAACATGCAAAACCTAGTAAGATTCGTATTGCTTCTAGTCTAGCGAGTGGAGCAAACTTTTCTTCATAGTCAATTCCTTCCTCTTGATTATAACCTTGAGCAACTAATCTAGCTTTATTTCTAGTAACATTTCCTTGTTCATATGCTTTATTATTGAAAACCCATTTTGTACCAATAACTGATTTATCATTAGGCCGTGGAACTAAATCCCAAACGTCATTTCTTTCGAATTGGTTTAGTTCTTCTTGCATAGCGATTAACTAGTTTTCATCAGTAGATGCTTCTTTAATATTTTTAGGTTCAATATGAGAAAGAAAAGCTACATGACCCATTTGATTTAATTAACTTCTTGTCCTAACAGATGAATTTAGTTCTCCAATAACATTAATAGAAGGATGATCTCTTAATACTCTATGTGGAGATCTTAATTCATTGTTATTGTGAGCAATGTTTTCATTAATCCCAAAAGTTGTAGTTTCTGTATTTGTGGTATTATCACGGAAATCTTCATCATCTATTATACTTGAAGTTGGTTTAAAATTTTCATCAAAAGATACATGAAGAGTTTCTTCGATGATATTTGTTTTTTATTATAAATTCGATAAGCTTTGCTACGTTCAGAATATCCTAAAAAGATTCCTTCATCGGATTTTGGATCAAATTTACCAAGATGATCTTTTGTGTTTAACATAGAACATCTTGAACCGAAAACTTTAAAATAGGAAATATTTGGTTTTCGTCCATTAAGAAGTTCATAAGGAGTATTCTTAGTTAGTGGTCGAATAGAAACACGATTCAAAACATAACAAGCTGTGACAACTGCTTCAGCCCAAAAATGTTTTGGTAACGTACTTCCATTTAACAAAGTCCTTGCACATTCTTGTAAGGTTCTATTTTTACGTTCTACAACCCCATTTTGTTGTGGAGTTCTAGGAAAAGAAAAATTATGGAATATTCCTTTTTTCTTACAGAAATGTTCAAAGGCTTCGTTTTCGAATTCACCTCCATGATCACTTCTTATGTTTTTGATTTTCAAACCTTTAAAATTTTGAATTCTTTTGACGAACGATTTAAAATTATCAAAATATCACTTTTATTTTTCATAAAAATAGTCCAAGTATATCTAGAAAAATCATCGACAATTACAAACACATATATACTATGATTAATGGATTGTACTTGTGTTGGTCCAAATAAATCCATATGCAGTAATTCAAGTGGTTGTAAGGTTGAAATAACCTTTTTAGATTCAAAAGGTGATTTAGTTAATTTTCCTAACTGACGTGCATCACAAATATGATCTATTTTAAAATTCATTTTTGGTAGACTTTTACTAAATCATTTTTAGAAAGCTTATTTATAGTTTGGAAATTAATATGACAGAATCGTTTGTGCCATAACCAAGGATCATTTTCTTTGGCTATTAAACACATATCTTAATTATGTTTTATTTTCATATTCAGAACATAGATATTTCTGTCTCTATTTCCTTCAAAGACAAGATTTTGATTTTGATCAAAAGTACTACATTTGTTTTCAGAAAAAGTGATTTTGAATCCTTTGTCACACAATTGGCTGATACTAAGTAGATTATGTTTTAAATTTTTGACAAGTAAATTTTTTGAAATAAGAGGTAAATTTGAAATACCATTGTTGCTCACATCGCCCTTGCCGATGATATATCCTTTAGAGTTGTCTCCAAATGTGACGGAGCCTCCATCTATGTAAATAATATTTGATAGCATATCTTTGTCTCCTGTCATATGTTTTGAGCAACCACTGTCGAGTATCCATTTTCCTCTTTTTTTGGGTGGGACCTACAAAAAATATAATATAATATTGGCACCCACCTTTTTAATAGGGTCCTAAGAGTTGAATCTTAGGAAACCAAACCCAAAAGGGCTCAGTATCCCATTAAAAAATTATAATCTTTATTTTTATGAATAGTTTGTAGAAAGGTGTTTATATATTTCTTTCTTATAAAACTGTTGTTTGTTTTAGGAACCCAAACTTTTATGCTTTTTGAGTAAGAATTCCTTTTTGTCTGAACTTTAGTAGGATTAATATTTCTCCTAATTTTCTTTTTAGATGGAGCTTTTGTTTTCTTAACATATCCTAACCCTTTCTTACTTGACATAGATTGAGAGTTATCAATAATTTTTGATAATGTTTCTCTTCCTTTATTAAAGTTCGAAACATTTTTGGTGATGCTTTCTAACTTAGTTTTGAGACTAGTATTATCCAATTCTATCAATTTTATTTTTGTTTTTAGTTCATGATTTTCAGAAACAAGAGCATCATTCTTCTCTTTTTGAGTTTCAATTTCTTGACTCAAAAGAGTGAGTTGAGAATTGATATTAGAGAGTGATTCTTGTAATTTTTCAAGTTCTTCCTCTAATATTTTCTTTTCATCTTTAAGCATATCTCTTTCGAATTCTACTTTGTTCTGATATTCACGAGTCTCCTTATATTTTCTTTTGAGATTTTTTAGAGTGTCAACTAGCTCCGAATTTATCTCAATCATATCATCAAAAGTAAAATCACTAACCTCGTTTTCAGTAGCCATGAAGCAGACATTTGCTTGCTCATTTTCACTGTCACTACTGTTTTCTGATGAAGAAGTACCTGAATCGTCCCATGTTACTGAAAATGCTTTCGTTTTCTTGTCTTTTTTGCCTTTGAAATATTTCTTCTTTAATTCTAGGCATTCCTTTTGAATATGACCTTTCTTATGACAATTGAAACATTCTAGAACTGAGGATGATGGTTTGTTTGGAAAGTTCCTTTTCCATTATTTTTGTTATCTTTTCGGAATTTCAAGAACTTTTTGAAATTTTTGGCAATAAATGCTAGATCTTCTTCATCCCAATCTTCATCTTTTTCTTCTTCAGCATGAAAAGCTATGTTCTTTTTATCTTGTGCTTGAATTCTTTTTGCCTGCAAATTCACTTCATAGGACATTAGATTTCCTATTAACTCTTCAGGTTTTATGGTAGAGAGGTCATTAGCTTCTTCAATAGCCAAGACTTTTCTTTCCCATTCGTCTGTTAAAGAGTTTAGTATTTTTGATACAATATCAAAATCAGTGTACTTTTCTCCTAATCCTAATAGTGAATGATAGATATCTTGAAATCTAGAGTACATATCATTGATGGATTCATCTTGTTTCATTCTAAAGTTCTGAAACTTATTTTTGAGCATGGAGATTTTGCTTTGTTTGACCTTGTTAGTTCCTTCATGAGTGGTTTTAAGCATTCTCCATATTTCATAAGTAGTTTGACACATGCTAACATGATTAAATTCATTTCTATCTAGTGCACAGAATAACATGTTCATAGCTTTAGCATTGGCAATAGCATCTAGTTTTTGTGTGTTTGACCAAGTGGAATATTCTCCAGTAGGAGGAGTGTATTCATTTTGTGTGATATTCCATGATTCAAAACTATTTGATTGCATATAGATTCTCATACGAGTAGACCAATAATTATAGTTTAAACCATTAAAGAAAGGAGGTCGTGTAGTGGATTGACCTTCAATAAAACTAGTGTTAGTGGTAGTGCTGGTGTTATTTTCCATATTAATAAGATATCAGATAACTTTGTAACGGTTATAAGATGCCTTGCTCTGATACCAACTGAAAGTGTATAGGATCGTATAATATGGATAAACAGTAATACAAAGTATAGATAGTAAATAACGCGGAATATAAATGCAGTAAGTAAAAAAGACACTAGAGATTTTATACTGGTTCGGAGCACCGTCCTACGTCCAGTCCCAGACTAACTTCTGGGTTTAACTAACAATACCCTCTCTTAACCCAGAGGAATAGGTAAACAACACCAGAGCAGCAGAACATGATTTTTGCCTCGGCAGCAGAAGAGGACTTTCCCTTGCCTGAGCAGCAGAACAGGACTTTAACAAAGTACAATGTAGTTGACTTAATGTGTTCTTGATAACACTAATTTGTCTATTAAGATTACAAACTTCCTATAATCAAGTCCTCAAGAATATAAAGAGTATGTGAAGATTTGAAAGGAAGAATATTGCTAAGAATCAAAGTATATATAATATAATTCAAAGATTCAAAGCAATGGAGAGTATGAATGCACTAGAATAATCACAAGAGAGAATATAGAGAATTAGAATTAGAAAATTGGTAATTATGAAGTGAGTGATAACTCCTATATATAGTTTTCAAAGAGATGAAACTCTTAGTGAAGAGTTTCAGCCAAGAGAGACATCTATTCATGCAGTGCATCCCTTCATGGAAGAAGATGTCCATTCAGAAATTTTGCAGTTGAAGCCGGTTTAGTCGACTGGTATATTGGGTCAGTCGACTGGTGTTTGAATATTTAAAAATTTAAAATATTTAAAGTTTCAAAATTATGAAAAAAGTTCACTGCTGTGCATATGCACAGTCAGTCGACTGGCAAGAGCAGTCAGTTGACTGGCTGTGCACAAAGTGCACGGTGAACTCTGTTTTGTGAAGAAAAATTTTAAAATCGAAAACTTGAGGATTGATTTTAACATATGTCTAAGACACAACATCTATAATAGTTACTTTAAACCTAGAGATCCTCTGTTATCATCTTTTTGATATGTATGAATGAAAATTCTTCTTTAGCCTCTAAACTGTCTTGTCATGAATCAAAACTAGTAATTCAACAGATACATACATTTATTTTTATAATTGAAAAAGAATATGAAATAGAATCAATTATTTTATTTTTGGAAATAAAATGTGTTCCTGACATCATCAGTGATTCTCTTATTTCAAATATAAATTTAAAATTTCCGCTATAAAGGTTATATGTTGAAATAATATATATTATTCCATTCATGTGAGATTCTGTTTTGTCTTTATTTTCTTTCTTACCCCTGATTTACAGCCTCTCCTACACTTGGATTTGTGGCACGTGAATACCAAGGATGTATTAGTATTAATTTATGGGGATCGAGGAGGTGGGTTGTCTCACTCGGGGTAATCAACAAACAATCTCAAAGAGCCATCTGCCATAGTAGCAAACACTATAGGTACATCCCACTCAAATAGACTCCTACGTATGGACCCTCACCTCAAACAGCCATCCGGTCGCACCATTAGTCTCCTCTGCTCTTTAGGCATCATCTGCCTTAAAGGTATAACTACTTGTCAAACACCTTCAACCAGATCGATACAGAACTCAATCCCAATATGGTGGTAATCCAGTTACCTCAACAAATGTGCTCGGATACTCTGTGGCTAAAAGGCATAGATGACAACTCATCATGTGGGATATCGAGAAAATATAAAAAGCTAACCATCTCATCATTATATGGGCAGCCCTACACTACCTGCCACTTATTGTCAGTTCCTATCATCACCAACAGCCTCTCGCAATCCAACACTATTATGTGCCCCTCCAGCCAGTCAGTTCCTATACTATAATACTTAACCTAACTAAACCCAAAATAAATCAATAACAAAAAAATAGACAGGCATCTATGATTGGATAAGACAAATTTTTGACAAACCATGTATAAACTAATTATAGATAAACCATGTTGCAATACTCCCCCATTTTGAGGCTCGAAACTAAGCGCTAAGGATGATGTAATCATCCATAGTACTAATTTCTGATGAAAAAAATAGGATGTTACACATGTAAAGTCTAACTGAGTCACCCACAAGGTTGCCAAAATTTAAAGGTCGGTCAAAATTTTTTGGGTCTCAATCCTTATCTATCTGCAAAGAACTATATGTGAAGGAATATGAAACCTTGGCATCAAATAAAATACATATGGAACACCATAAATGGAAAGCATGTTCTCAAATGGTAATGTCATTTCCCTTCTCTTTCGTCGATGGAGCACTTGAAGAAATCGAAAAGACGTCAATGCATATGCTTCTGTCCTTACTTAATCCATTCGGAATAATCCTCCTACACTGGGTATAGGCTCTCACATCATAAAGCCCTCTTGATAAGCTTCTCGAATCCTTCATCAATAGACCAATCAATTGCTTCTCAAGATGATCACCCGACCCAATAATAAATTCTTCATTCTTTCTGAGTGGGGTATCAATAAAGGATAGACCGTACTTCAACAGAACATCGAATTCTGTCATATATTCCAACATGGATATATCGCCTTACTTTAAGTCAGTGAACTTCATACACAACATCGACTTCTAAAAAGTTGAGATAAATTTCTCTTCGAAGTGAACTATGAACTAAGCTCAAGTAAAATGATACTCGGGAATCAAAGCTATAAGCACACTCCTTTTGTTCAATGTTAGTCCCTTGAGTCATCTAGAGGTTAACTTCTACCTCAATACATCATCTAACTCCAAGTCATCGGAGATCCTTTCGCATATATCATCCCATCTTGCTCCTCAATAGTCGACTCCATTCCAAGGAATGATCTGCCTCTTAGACTCACATAGTATTTATACAGCTCGACAAAGTTGACTCTAGGTGTTTGCACTTGAGTACCACAACTATTTGGAGCAACATAGGCATTCCAGAATAATGATTCACACCATCTCAGCGAACATATACTGTAACTTGGGTTAAGTATCCCCGACGTTGCCCAGTTCTCAACTCCGAAGAGGGAGCCAGTAACAAAATTTCTCATGTGCCAAACCACTCTTAATAAATAATAAGATGATCAGTCTCTTATAGAGAAAACTACATCAACAATGCTAGTGTGTGCAATACAACTTATATACTATATATATACTACTATATAGTTTTGAAAATCAAAATATATAAACAAATACACACTCTCTTGTATATTGGTATACCCTCGATCCAGCCTAAGGCTACCAACTCTTATCCTATCTCTACTGGATCATGGTATAAACTTAAGTAAATCATGTAACCTAAGCTCTGATACCAAATATGACGACCATCCTACAATACTGATACTCATATAATCGAATAATGTGATGTTGGAGCATCTAGCCGATATAGAAAGATTGTCAAGGGAAAGAAAATGAAATAAGGATGAGGAATAGAAAAGAAGCAAAGAGAATAGAAGAATAGAGAAAGAAATAAAATATCACACGGTCATTGTAACATCCCTAATTTTTGATAACATTATTCTAAAAATTTAATTAGATAAATTAAATAGAATAATGATGATAAGGGGATTGAGAATTATATGAATTATACAAGGGGTCGTGCTTAAAAATAAAATAAATGGGCTTTAAATTGGTTTAAAGGTTAACTAATTGACACATAGGCATATTAGTAAATGCCATTTCATTTTACACGACTATACTCCTTTGTAATTGTCCATTCACATTTCATTTCTTACTTTCACAAATGAAAACCATAAACCTAAATTAGGGCCGACAATTAACAAGGAGGAAAAGAGGAAATTTCAATCTAAAACTAATGATCAAAGCTAAGAAGGATTGATCAACAACAAGTCTCAAATTCCTTATCATACGTGAATGATAATTTTATACCACGTCTATTTTATTCTATGATTATATATTTTCAGATTACGATTAAAATTTGCTTTTATCATGATATGGATGATGATATGCTTGAAGTATATTATGTTTGAAGTTTTAATTCAATCACATATGGATTTGCATGGTTTTTGATGCAATATCGAGAGTTTATGATTTTAGAATTCCATGGAAAAATTTTATATTAAGAAAAACACGATTTTCAAGAAGGCTTTTAATTTTCAAAATTTTCTGAGCTACAGAAAATTTATTTATGAATTTCTAAAGGAAAATATGATATAATTGGGTTTAAAATTTTAATTACAGTATTTCAGGAAGAAATTGGGTCTAAAATTTTAATATGTTTCATTAAATGATAAAATAGAATTTTTATGATTTTGGATATTTTTTTGCCAATTGATTTACTAGGGAAAATAAATTATTTCAAGAGGAGGACTTATTTGCAAATACTGGTTTTGTTAATAGTATAATTCCTTTGATTTGGATTTGATTCAATGTGACAATTATCCTTGTAAAATATTTGAAAATTTATATAGCAGCCAGTAAAAGGTTTACAAGTAAGCAAGCAGTTATAAAGTAATCACTAATAATTGCTACTTTCAGCCTCTAATTCAGAAAAGTAGGTTTCGCCTCAAATAACAGTACCTTTCGACTCCTTTACCAACGCATCATCTCAACGAAACCCATATAGTCGGAACCAATGCACATTGTATCAATTGTATTGGTACGAAGTAAATTGTAGGGTAGCGGAAGGTAGGGTGTTGAAAGTAATGCTTTCGTTAGGGTCGAAACCATATTCTGCTTCAAAAGAAAAGTTCTTCCTTTGTTTTACTTAAACCTTTCGACATAGTCAACACGTATGCTTTCAAAAAGGTTTATATAAATAGATTTTTAGGGAAGGTTGCTTTACTGTTGATTTATTAGCTTACGAAGGGGCACCTTTCTCCTTAAATAAGAGCTTCGAAAGGATTTGTTTCGACCAAGTCGAAACCCAACCGCAAAATATCTCCTTTCGACTGTATTGAAGTTGTCTATGTTGTTGAAGGGTTCTCTTTGTTTTAACTTAAATTAAGCCTTTTCCCTGAATGCTTTCGAAAAGGGTTGAGGGTTTCGAAGGTAATGGAGTCGAAAGAGGGTTTCGACTCTGTCCTTTGAAGTTTCAATTTAAACAAATGTTGCTTTCGATTAGATGGTTCCGACACCATCAACTTTTTTCCTAAAATAAACTTTTTGTTGGTTTTGAAAGTACTTTCGTACATAATCATTTTTCCTCCAAATGATGTTTTTAAAAAGTAAACCCAATGCTTTCGAAAGGGGTATTTTCATTTATTTCGAAAGCTATGCTTAGTATGTTTTGAAAAGAAGTTTTTGCTTTTGACAGGGGTCATCCAGAGGTTTCGAAAGAGATGTCTTAAAGATTTCATAACATAAACCAAATCTAAATTTAAAAGAATAACCATGTCATAAACAAACAAAGGGTTCTGAAATGAAGAAGTTTTCCTTGATTAAATAGGTTAAAGGGTTTAATCAGGATACATACAAACATATATATAAGATGATTTCAAGGATAATAAACCACAGGTGTTGGTATTAATTGTTGTTATGCATACTTCTTCATATATCTATTCACACCGTTATCAACCCATAACTATATTTTTGGGGAAGGGCAGAATACCTACTTAGGTTGACCCAGTCTTGAATATAATAAAGGAATGTTAAAACCTTAAAACTAAAGATATTGGCTGGGGCTAATAGGTTTACAGTAAGCCCATGAAAACTGTGTACAATAATTGATATTGGTAGGGGCCAACAGGATCATAATCAACCTATGAAAACTATGATTTGATACTGGCAGGGGCTACTAGGTTTGTAGTTAGCCCATGAATACTATATCCGGATTAAGATATTGACAGTTAGTCAATAGATTCCTAGTTAGCCATGGAAACTAGGATAATAGAAATGATATTAGAGTTACCAATAGGTTCTTAGTGATCCCATGAAAACTATGATATTGGACAAATAGTTCATAAACATTTAACGAGTAAATAGAAATCCTAGAAACTATAATTGAGACAGATAGTCAAAATGAATGGGGATGGTTAATCCAGATTTGATTTACTTGTTTTGCTTATCATCATAATATTTTTGAAGTAACGTTTTAACCATTGTGGATGCAGAAGCACATTATATGGTTTTAGGACATTAGTGAGGGGAAAACCCATTCCACTAAGTGGCGTGGTCTCACTAGATATGTAAATAGTTTGAGATGGTAAATTATTATTCATACCAAGATTTACGTCTAAATTGAAGTTTTTGTTTTCCCTTTAAACTCTCGGGTACTCAATTGATTTCTAGTAGGTCGAGAGTTATGGTTTCCAAGTGTACTTTTAGACAAATAAAGCTTCCAAGGACATGCAGGAGGCAAGCTTGTTATTAGAGTTCTTTTGTTTTCGCTGTGTGTTTTGTTTGTAAAAGCAAAATTTGTTTTCTTGCCTTATCAAATACTTTGATCAACCAAGGGGGCATCTTCATATGTCGCTCTTGGCGTATTCTGTAATAATTATATGTTATCTGAACGTGGTCTGCGAACTGGGATTATGTAATCAATTTGGAATATTTTGAAATGGAATGTGGAATTTGTTTATTGTTTAAATTCTTTCCATATTCTTGAGTTTCTGTGTATCAATGTATCTAATATCTCCATATTTGATCGCCGAGGATTAATAACTATAGATGACTGCAGCATCCACGGCCGTTAGTTTTGGGCCTCCAAGTAGGGGGATTTTACAATCACATAACCTATCATATATCTTATAGCGTATTAGATAAAATATAATAGTCATCGTAGATATAAAACAGTAATAACTTTATGAACTACATAATCAGAGTACATAGGCTCATACAGTTATACAAAAAAATAATAGAGTTTATACAGTTGATAAATAAACTTAACTAATAAACTGTCTCTAACAATAGTAAGTAAACACCGTCATGGATCTATAGTGTCACATAACGGAATAAACAACAATGAACTCAAAATATAACTATGATAAAGCATCATCATCTGCTAGTCCATCTATAGGGGTTCCAAGTGCTATTTACACCTGCTATTCAGTCTACTTATTTAAGGGCATACAAGATAGTAAGAAGCAAAGCATAAAACCCCAAGTCAAACAATGGTCTAGTGTGAGAGATAAATAATCTCAAAACATTATAAAAATCGGTATGCATATGGAATAGGGGGCAAGGAGAATCATACCTGACTTTCCCCATATCCATAGAGTTAGCGCATAACACAGGATATATGCTACTCTATTCCGTAGTCGTCATGGGAAAACAAATACTAAGGATGTCTAGATATCAGCATTGATAATATCTACATCATGTGACATTCCTAAAATGATAAGCAACTAAAGCAAGCATGGCATCCATCATCCATCCTTACATTCACTCACTCAGTGCATTGGAGATATGATACTCATATGACCCCATCGTCAGGTCAAGGAATACTCACTGTCTTGATTTCTAGATACTCGATTCTATGCTACTCAGTAGGCCAGGAACTAGACTGCACACATAAAAATATTCCAAGGTACTCTGATCGAAACATCACATGATCTTGGGCAAACATCAAGACCCAAGTGACCGTCCTCGCATACCCCTACTTTACGAGTACGTCGCGAAACCTACAAGTATCAATGATCCCTTTGCACACATCATCTATGGCAGAGCTCATCTAGGAACTATCCGTAAAACTCCTGTCTAAAGTCGTGATGGTTGGGAATTACTCTAGACAACCATCACAAGTCATAGAGTGTCATCATGTATCTCGTAACCATGCTTCGACAGTTCCATCACTCCGACTTGTCATCGCTTACTCTACATCCTGAAGTACAGCTATCCCTTGTCGAATCCATCACTTTCCATCATAGAATCATCATCATTGAATCATGAAGTCATCGCATCGAAGAGTCACATATTTGCTTCGTTACCATAACCACTCGTCGAAGAGCCATATCATCAACATCGAACTTCGAACGAACTAACGAACCATTAGATCATGCTCCTCGAAGCCTCTCTATTATCCATATCAAACTAGCCAAATTGGCCGTCGTCAATAGTGGTGGATATCGACCCCTCCAAAGTATTCAACAACGGCCACTTTGGTCGTGTATTTAACCGAAAATGGTTAAATGCAAAACAAATGAAAATGTTTTCATCATCCCTAAATTGTGGAGCGCATTAGCAAGTCCACCGTGCTTCATTTTCATATCGTCGATGTGCATAGGACTCTGTGCACAAAATTCTATCATATGGAATATGTTCTAATCTTATATCGCCTTCGAACGGCGTTTTCAACCAACTAATAAACAAACTAGCGTACATGCAACCGATAAGCATAGACATGTCTACAATAATCTACATACATTTATAACAACAGAATATAGTCCATCCATAGCAACCAATGTGGGATAAATATCAGTAGTAGTCTAAATTTATCAGTATCATTAAAATAGTGCATAAATGAGAAAAATGTGATATTTAATTTAAAACCATTTTAAAACACTTAATTCTTTTTATAAAATTATACATAGGTTTAACTATTCTATAAATCACATTTGAAAGTTAGAAAACATTTCAAACAATCATTTTAATATTGTACTAATGATCATAGTATGGTGAGAGACAATATCACTCACCTCAACTAAATCTGTCCTAATCAAGTTATAGAGGTCTCCATCATGAGCACAATGCAAGAAATGGCATCCAAAACAGACCTCGTATGCAAAAGATATGGCACATATAATATTTAAGATTAATTTAATAATTAATTAACCTTAAATATAATTATCTAAACCAATTACCAACTTAAAGCTTCTTCCCCAAATATAATCCAGATACGTGCATGTATTAGTGTATCCACAAGAACCCAATGACTGAAAGCTTTAATCCATGATCTCTCCTTCAGTACTCGACGAATCTTTACATTGTTTTCGCTTACGCATTCCTCGACCCACCTTCTTTGTGACGGTCATCATTACACAAAGCTCGATGGTCTGCCTTGAAACATGATCCAACCCTTCATCAAGGCCTAGTAAATGTCCCGATTCGTTCTGGGGCTCCAAACTCGATGAAACCTAGTGGGGAGGTGGCAACCGCAAAGAGAAACACAATGCCACTAGTGTCATGGCCTATCTCGCCTTCAACCAATAATAAAACAAAATCCTAGTTTGCAACTGAGAGAGGTCGACTCGGCCATGTGCAACTAATCACTCCAAATTTGGCATAGTCTATTAGATCTCAATCATACAAATCCATCAGAATCAATTTCATGATTTTAGATGGCTAAGATCTCTTGGTTTTGATTTTTGACATTATAAAAAAGTGGCCATGAAATGAATGTATTGTGCTCTCTGATGGGAATAATAAAAGGGTTTCAAAAGGGAGAAGGAATTATGGTTTAGCTTATTTTATTTAATATGTTCAACTTATTTTAATTTCTAAAATGAACCGCTACTCATTTCGAACTTGCATGATCAAATGACACATCCGATCACAATGAAACTTGTCTACGTGCATCATGTCAATATTCCAATCCCGATGGTATAAATTTCATCGTTATCTGAGACGATGCACTAGGATGATTATTTCATATTTTTTGGGACCGTTTCAGCCATCGGACCGTCCAGTCTCCAAATATAGTGATCCTTGTATTCATTTTAATTTGCAACGTCAATACGAACCCAAAGAAAGTGGTCTCGAGTCTTGATTCGATCTATGTGAAAACTCATACTTTTCAGCCTATCAATTAATTAACAACTCAATATTTAAATAAATTATCTAAATATCCAATTTTTAAAATACGGGGTCGTTACAGTAATTCTAGTGATGTCATTGTGATGAGTCGATTAGAGAAATTGGAAGTGAGCCAGATGTGGCTTTAGATCTTGAGGGCCTATTCATTTTTTTGAGATAGGGCTATATGGCTTTAGACCGATGGGAATTAAGCTTTTCCATGTCCGATGGAGCTTTGTAATGGCATGCCTCCTATACCTGAAGGAGCTTTTTTTGTTTTTGTTTTCGCTAAAATGTAAGAAAGCATAATGTAGAGCTTTCTTTGTTGTTGCTTGTATTTTACAAATGAGCTTATTATTTTTTATGGTAACTAGTTTGTCAGAGATATATGTCACATTAAAGATGCTTGTTACATTAGGGATGTCTATTGCACAGTTTGTTATAGCATGTTTATTTGAGATGTTTATTGCATTGGAGATACTTGTTGCATTAGATATGTTTGTTGCATTAGTTGTAACATATTTATTTGAGTTGCTTGTTGCATGGTTTGATATAGCATAGTTATTTTAGATGATTGCTATATATGATTTAGCATGCTTAATTCCATGGTTCAATGTTGCACTTGTATTTGATCCACTTAGTTGATTACATGATTAGATACATGGAAGAAGTTATGTGTAATGGGATGCATATTTTCTCGAATTTGTATCTAAATGGCATGTGCTTGCTATGAAAGAGGTACTTAAGGTATATAGTGTGGATAGTATGGACATATATGCTTGTGTGTCCACAGAAAGAGATGCCTTGGATATGGGATTCCTTATAAATGAGGTGTGGGTGTCTACAAATTGTTTTGGGATATTTTTGAAGCTAGCCATGCAAATGAGGTGCTGCTAAATTTTTCCAAAATGAAAGGGGATTTAGAATCCTATGGGTTAGAAGTTATATTCGATGCATGGAATTTTGGTCGGTCGGGTTGGATTATCATACTCGTAGGAATTTCGAGGACGGAAGAGGGGAGAATGTAAAAACCTGCATTTTTAACAACTAGATATTTAAATAGTTAATATAATATTGAATTGTTAATTAAATAAAGGTCCAAAAATTTTATTTTTCACACAATGCTGAGTTAAGACTCAAGATCACTTCCATTGAGTCAGGGTCGATGCTGCAAATGAAAATGAGTATAAATATCACTATATTTGAAGTTAGGTATTTTTACAATTTTCGTTGAGTGGGATCTCTACAGATAGCTTGTGTTTGTTGGATAAGGACTTCGTCGTGAGATATATGGTTGAAGAATTTTTGGAGCGCTATCCTAGATAGCAACGAAACTTATACAATCAGGACCAGAAAAATAAGGTGATGTGCGCCGAAGGGTTTCATCGCAATTGGCATACTGTATGATCGTATGAGTTCAAAACATATGGTAACTTTATTTATGGAATTAAGTAAATATACATCGATATATATATATTAACCCACCCGCAGAAATCTCCCTTTCTCCCTCTTCATATATTTCCTCCTCCACTTGCAAAAATAGCTGCTCTTCATTTTCCAAT
This sequence comes from Allium cepa, assembly GCA_030765085.1. Taxonomy (NCBI): domain Eukaryota; kingdom Viridiplantae; phylum Streptophyta; class Magnoliopsida; order Asparagales; family Amaryllidaceae; genus Allium; species Allium cepa. The sequence goes on along the minus strand of CM060939.1, from coordinate 412,190,416 downwards.
TTAATCGAAAGCCATAGGCAAAGAGAGAGGTTGGGGTTAGATCTGTTGGATTCGTGGTAAGGATTATTTCAAATCCATAGTGACGAGGTAGCGTGCGGTGGTGCTTCCTTGAATACCCCCCTTCCTTTAATACGATTATCTTGTTCCGTATTAGTTAAATTTAATTAATAAAATAAGTTATATTATTCAGTATTTAATTCATATCTCTTGCATACGAGGTCCAATCGAGATGCGATCTTCATCATTGCAATCATGGTGAGATTATCTACAACATGGTATAGGTTTGGATTGAATTCGAACAATTGGAAATTTTAGTTCAAGTGAGCTAATTTATAACCTAGAATTTGTATTTCAGTATAAATCTTCGAAATTATATGTATTGAAAAGTATTACCTAAAAGAGGTAGAATAATATATGTTTGTGTGTGTAAGCAATTATTTCCCCATTGATTAGATTGGATTGGTTTGAGTAGTTATTTGAGAGAAATTGATTAGGATCCCATGTGTGTGTATTGTGTGAATAGAACTAAATAGAGTTGATATTAATTTATAACATGTTTATAAATTAATTAAACTTTAATTTATAGTTAAATTAATAATAAAGATAACTATATATTTTATTACTGATATTCGGGATAATTGATTGAGATCGCATATATATAAATATCATGTTTCATTCGTATTCAATAGAATTAGATGGAGATGGGATTAATTTTAACATGATTATAAATTAATTAGAACTCTAGTTTGTAGTTATATTAGTGATAGAAATATTGTTATATATTTTACTACTAACAAGAAGTTAAAAGTATGACTGTTAAATCAAGCTGTAAGGCTAAAATAATTTTTTGGGTTGATTAAACGTATATTAAAATGGCTTTGAAATATATATAGCTATCGTATTAGTTTAGAATGATGTAATTAGATAATTAACTAACTGGTTATAAAGGTGATTTGAAAAATTAGGGATTGCAAAAGAAGTATTGTGTCATTTAATAGGGTTTGACTAAGGTTATAAAATGATTTCTTTAACTTTCGACCCTAAGAAATGGTTTGTGATATGTATGTGTCTACGTGTGTATGTGTTATATACATAAGCCATATATTATTTTTAGACCTTATTAATAACTAAACTTGAATTTAACAGAAGAATTAAGTGATATTAAGCCATAGTGGGATCGATTCGATAAGAATATTATTTATAAAATAAGTTGGAACTTCTACAAAATGAATAAAGATATAATTGTTAGATTCATTACTTAAGCAAGTTGCATTTTTGTTGAATTGTTTATATGGTTATATGTGTGAATTGCTATTGACGTTGGGATGATAGACTTGTTACTTTGGTTATGTATTGTCTTCATGTATGAATGTGCACGATACGTGTTTATTATTCCATAAAGTTAACTGGTTATATACATACGCATACACATCTGCATACAATTTATGTAATTTATGTTTGTCTGTATATACAAATATAGTTTTTGTATGTCCGACTTAGGGCTACTAGGTGATACATAGAATATATGTATGTATGTATGTATTGATAGGCAATATAAGGCGTTTATATATAGTTTCGGTATATTCGACTTGAGGCTATAGAATGGTTCAAGGAATCCATTGTACCATTGAGGTGAAGGACCTGCATTTGTGATTCCAGAGCAAAGGCGGAGAGAGATTGGGACACCAACTATAATGACCCTAATTTTGATTAACGTTATTTAAGACATTTAATTAGTTAAATTAAATGAAATAATGAAATGGCTAAGGGATTGAGCTTTGTGTAAATAAGGGGCAGTTGTGCCAACTTAAACTAATAAACTAAAGGAGGATATAAAATGAAATAAGTGGGGAAGTAGATGTCACAACCCGAACTCGATGTTTGACGAACAACATCAAATTCGTATCGCGGGAGCTTGCAACACCATTAGATGATAAATAACACAGCAGAAAATAAAAGATGATATCACTGATATAATATGAATACAATATCCAATACATCAATTTGATACAATGATAATCATCAACATCAGATAATATACAACACAGAATACAGCGGAACATGATACAATCTGAGATAAGTCTTCACAGAACCTAATACTGCAACTCTGATCCAATGGCTCCAAAACTCCAAGCTCGATCCACCATCAAGATTTCACCAAGATAAGCAAGACTGGTGTGAATCCAAAGACTAAACTAGCTCCAGATAATCCACTAAACCTAACTATCTGTAAAACCAAACTCTAGACTACCCGTGTGGAAATTGTGGGTACCCAGAATTTAGGAAAGGAACAATAAACTCCAGGTTAGTCATGGGACTGGTATGAGCAAACAAAACGGTTTGTCTTTAAAAACAATCAAAAGATTTAAATTTGATAACCGCAATGCTTTTCGAAAATGGAACTACCATAAGGCCTCCCGCCACACACACCATGCAAACGTAGAATTGGAGGAGATTTCTCCTTATGATAGTCAAATATGCTTACCACGCAAAATTCTTCTTTTCATATTATTATTAGCGCATAGTGGAAAACATTTCAAAAGTATAATATAAATCTTAGCCAGTATAGACATTTCAAACTATGCCTACTATAGCTACCATCCAAATAGTGGGGTGCCACCATAAGTGAATGGCAGGTAATACAACTAAAACCGTACAAGGCGCGTATTGTTTTGTTTGGATTTCCAACAAATGGTCAGCCTAAGGAACTTCCTATTGCCACATGGGAACGCCTCTGGCTGGACGCCCCGAGAACCTACCCGGCTCTCTGACAACATAAGGCCGGGTTCCTCCCTGCCTGGGAGTAATACCTACAGATATGCCATCCCCGGTCCTTTGGGACCTTTATCCGAGAGCTCTCAACACCAACAACATCACACAATAATAATATACTGCAGTGCCCACACGAGTAAGTATCTGGGCTCCATACCATGATACTACTCTTTTCCAGAAGGAATGGTCACTCCCTAGTGGAGCTACCCCTGAAACCTTGCCGCATCATTCCTGTTTCGACCATTATCGGTTTGTGAGGCTCGACGAGGTTTCGTCCACAAAGCTATGCTTTACACGAAAGCCATGCTTTGATCACAAATGATCAACCAATGATCATAAACACACAGCAGCACTTAACATGCCACACTACCAAATTGGAAGTATATTGCTGATAACCTTCAACTACATAACTATTGAGTTCGTACGTCTCAGAGAAGGGTGTTAAGCTAAGAGAATAAATCCTCCGCCACCAACAGATATGTATTTGAAAGAAATCAGCTTTACATCTCAATTTGTAATGTCAGACATACAATCCATACAAGTCTGTTCCGGTTTCGAACAGAGCCGAAGGCACTTCCAAAGAAGCCCTTGCAATCCGGGTATTTACAATCCCGATCGGACTTCCCATCACTTAGGGAATCTCTATACCGGAGCAACTCAGTGCAGAGACAATCGATAGGTCATCCTATCGTTCTCGCAAATACCCGGTCTTCACCGCTGGTCTTCAAATGCTATCCATAACGTCGAATCACATATTCGGAATGGGTTATACGACACAAATGTCCTCTCCCGGCTAAACCGAATAGTGAGTGCAACATTTAAAACATATGGATATAGGATTTCAATTAAGTCACAGCTTAATAATTCAAAACTTTCTTTCAAATGGTTTTAAACCAATTACCATTTCAAATCTTTTTAAACAAAAAGATTTACCTCATAAAGTTCATCTAGTTTCACAAAGATTCATTCCGGATTTCAAAACAATTCCATTTCAATTGGATTAATTTATTAAATCTTTAAATCAAAGATTTATCTCATAACTTTCAAAACTTGTTTCCAAAGATTCGTCCATAACTTGGAAAATCATTTTCAATTCAAACTTGAAATCCCTTTAATATAAATTGGAAGTTCATTACTCATATGAAAGCTTTTATTGTTTGAAAACAACTATTTTTATTTTGGAAAATCCGTCTTTATTTACACAAGTCAAACTCTTAGGGTTAATTCAAATTCTCACAATAATACTTTAAAAAGGGATACAAAACCCCATATAAACTTGTATACCGTTTTTAAATCATAAATACTGAATATAGAATTCAATTTCAGAAATTGAATTCAAATTATTCAGATTCCTAATCTTTATTAAGTTATTCGAAAAAACTTTTATTCTTAAACAGCTTTACAAAAGCTTTTCATATTAGACTTAATTTATTTCCAAAACTATTTGAATTTAAAATTCAAACTTCTTTAAAAATTTGTGACTTAACCGATTTCCACGTGAAATCCATATTTGTGTGTGTATGAGTGTCGTCCAAGGATTTTACACAATAGTGCATAACATCAATCATCACAGATTTAATCAATATCGATAAGCGATCTAATCCATAACGCTTATCTTTATTCACAGATTCATAGATAAATAAATTTATCAATCACAAAGATTCATCATTACGATTTGATGTGGGTATCGGACAACTAACCAAAATCCGAATCCCAGTCGCATCGAAATTCAAATGCCGTTTTACAGGCAAAGGTGTTTTCACATAGATATACAGAAACAAATCAAAATTCACAGTACAACATAAGGCAGTTCACATCACACAGTATCACAAACAAAACAGGAATATCAATTCAGTGCACAACAATAGTTAATTATTATTTTTAATCAAGGGGAATGTGGTTTTAAAAGAATTACCCACGTAATTATTTTTATTGATTTATTTAAATCAATAATTAACTATTGATAGTGATAATTTAATTAAATTTTGAATTAATTATTCCTTATTCAATTATCTAAGTTAACTACTAATTATAGATTAATTTACTTTAATTATCTAATTAACAATTTGTAACTACAAATAAATTTAGCACTTAATTGTGAATAAATTAAATCTCAACATGACTAATCTCTAGTTACTTAATTAATTACAATTTTTAAATTAATTATTCATTCTTGATTACCCTTTTAAACAATTAATAATAATACTTATTTGTCTTAATCAACATTTTAAAATCGTCAATAAACTTCGAAATCAATTATTACAAATTAAAAACTTTAATGGTAAATAAATTTCAACACTTGTTTTACATTAATTACTAAATTAAAGTATTTAATTGAGTTCCAAAACTTGGTTAAGTATTTTCTTAATTCATTAACTTATAATAAGAGCTTGACTTAAAATTGACATACATAAATAGGCCATCACCCCTCTAAATTTGTTTAAATAGCTTGCTTAACCTACTGTTATAAATTTTTATAGATTTTAGGAAGCAAACCCGAGCAAAATACAGTTCTTCTTTTCCCTTTTCTCTTGAAACATTCTAAACTACGGCCCATCAACACAACCGGCCCACAAAAAGAAACTCAGGCCCCAACCTTTCTTCCCTCTCTTCCTCCTTCTTTTTTCACCTTACTCCCATCACACTTCCAGGCAAACAACTGTGCACGTGTACATGGTGAACAACGCTCCGACAACCCAACGTCAACAACAAGGCATCCCACGCATCAGCTGTGCCTTTCTCAACACTCTCCACCCCATCACCAAAACCCCGGTCCCTAATTACACCGACCGACCGACCCTCTAGAGCAGCGAAACATGCTACAGGTTGCGCGACACTTATAGGCACCGAACTCCACCATGTTTTGTCACGAGGAAGCATTTTCCTAGCTCAACATCACAGCACCCTCAGTTTCTTCAATCGATGCCCAAATCATTCCCAAATCCTAACCCTAGATATCGGCAAACGTCGTCGACCATCGCCAAATGCTGCCAAATTCCCACAAAAAACTCCCCTTCTTCATACGATCCTAACGACACCAGCGGCGCCATGTAATTCACTATGGATTGGGGAATTTTTTTTTTGAAGTTTATATTCATTTTTACCTCTTACTGTAAAATGGGGAGAACTCGATGGTTACTCGATAAAACTGGATGCCGTCAATTTTAAAAAAACTAGACGTGAATGCAAATAACTATCATGTTGGTTAGTTGTTCTAAATCTGGGTAGTTGATGAGATAATGAATTTTTAAAGTTGAGCTGTTTAAATATTAATGTCAATAACCTGAACAGAGGCTACATACAGGACTTTTGAGATGCAGACGAAACTAACTAACACACCTATACATGTGTATACATATAGCAACATATACACACCTGACAGATCTCAATGATTTGTAAATAATCAGTAAACAATCCTACAGAGTTTACTCATAGTTGAGAAGAAAAATAGAGAATAGACTTTACCACTTTTTATCACAGGCTTTGAAATTCTTAGCTGAACTTGCCTCCGTGATCTCTGGTTTGTTTGATCTTCTTGTTGTTTTTATTGAAGCTTTGTTTTTTAGTTTTAGATGATATCATTTCAGATATTTTTCTTAGCTTTTTCTTGACGAAATTGAAATGAAGAAGGGCTTGTATGTATGAAGCTAATATATAGAAAGTGTTTGTATAGGTGATATCATTTCAGATTTTGTATAAGTTTTAAATCTATATTTTTATACTAAACTTCTTTCTGCAAAATTCTACTAGTTTATGTGCAAATAAAAAAAAAGTAACAAAGCTACAAACATAAAGAACAAAAAGCATTCAATACCTAGGCATTGTACCGAGCCAGTGGTAAAGCAATGGTCACTTTTATATTGACAAAAGCATGTAAAACTAGGCTACTAATTCATAAAAAAAATGAAACTGCTAGGTTCTTTTACCTGAAGATGTAAACAAAGCTATATATTTATGGTGTTATACTTGCGTAGACTTGGAATAGAAAAGCTATGTACTACATATATAAAACATGGACAGTACGTCCTTCATATTGAGAAAGATAGGCACTAAGTCTAAACAATTCACATATAGTACTATGCTGTTATTTTTTTATTGTTAGGTTATTGGTTTTCTACATGCATAGACTAGGTTTTATAAATCATACAAAAGTATGTATACAGCACACTTCCTTATTCCCTTCCATGGCAAAGTGACTTTGTACCAAAGCAAAAGGAAAAAGCAAAATAAAAAAAGAAAAACACTACTTATGTCAGGACGCAAGCAATAAATGCAACAGGGCAATGTAAGGGATGACAATTCCAAAAGAAACAAGGGACGTATTAGGCAAGTTAGGGTTGTGTACTTCAAATTTCCAAAGCAAATGAAACCAACAGTGAAATATGATTACAAATTTCCATGGCTATGGGGTATTATGCGAACAGATTTTTTTTTCTTTTTATTTGTTGACCGGAAAATTTTATTTCAGCTGATGATTTTATTTTTGGTGGCTAAAAATACTTGTACATATTTGAATGTATTACTTTAACTCGGCTGAGATGATATAATTTGTGCTGGCATTTATTATACTTGATATATTTGTTTCTTTTGTCTTGTTTGCTTTTCCAGGTTGATGCATTTTATTATCTTCTTGTTTTATGCTTTGTTTACAAGTTAATGCTATTTTAATTGTATATTCAGTTTTGTTTTCTTCTATATGTTTACTTATTTTGTTTCAAGTTTAAGTGTACCTAGGTATTGCTGTCTTATTCTACTCCTTTTGTATTTGTGTTAGTGTTCATACTTATATGTTATAATTTAAGATATTTATTTTATTTCTATTTCTTTGCTTTTGTTCTTACTACTTTGTACTGACTTTTTAACATGATGTTAGGGTTTAGTTAATGTGTTGTTTTGAATTTTAACTATATGTATTTAATGTGTATATTTTATAGTTTACATAACCAAAATTTTAAGATATTTACATTGTCATTCATTTTATCCCTCTTGCCATGTTTTGATTTCTTAACTACTTGTGTCTCATTAGTATATATATATATACATATATATATATTTGTCTTAATTATCACAAATTTTTAACTTAAGTATTTGATTCTATTCTTAACATGTGGTTGTTTAAATTCTAGCTAATTTGTTTAATTGTTCCATAATATGAATAAATTTAATATGTTGTTATAATTTATTTTACTTCGTATGTTTACTTCATTTTTTTAATCTTATATTTATATTTCTAACTTAAGTATTAAATTTATTGTTATTATTTTATCACATAGATGTTTTATTTTGTAGTTTGATTTAGTTGCCTTACAACCATAAAATTTTATTTGTATCCCTTTTTTTATTATTCTGTAGTTTTATTATTAACATAAGTTCTTAAATTTGATTTCTATTTATAGTTTGATCTCCAAACATTAATGTTATAACATATATTTTATCTATATTTTACACTTACATTAAATATTGATAAGATAAATTTCATACTTCTTATAACTTCATAAAGAAAATGGAGTAAAACACAATCTATATATTTAATAAATAATTATACATATTATTATTCCAAAGTAAAATTATTTATAATCCAATTCATTTTATTATGAGTTTCAAATCAAATTCATAAACAAATAAGTATACATTTCTTATTAAACTTGAAAAATTCAAACAAATCCGTAATTTAATCCAAGAATTTAATTAAATTGCAAATTTAGATTCGTCATTAAACTGGGATCGTTACAGATTCCCCTCCTTAAGAAATTTCGTCCTCGAAATTTGCCAAGGAGACAACAAAGATAGATGAAAGATAGAGAAATATCTTTCCAAATCAAACTGGATATCGATTCTGCATTTGGCTTACCAAATCAGAAATATCAACAATAAATATGAGAACAAACTTAATCAATTACGAACCAGTTGGGTTATCTGATCTACGAAGTATACAGGTGTATTAGTCAGTTCGAAGGGATAACTAACCGTTCGTAGATTATATCGAAACCTAATGAGATAGACAGAAATAGATTCGATTACGATTTCAGACTCAAGATTTAACTCATTTACGATTTGCTGAAAATAAATTAAGGATAGTTCCAGTGTCGAACAAAATTCAAACAATTTAATTGTAAACGCGATAATTACCTTATAAAATTTCATTTCCTTAACTAACTTTTAAGGTTGAAGAATCAACTTTGATTTCACAGGCCCTCGCTGCTTGAACTTGCTTAGTGTTGGGCAATTCATGATCATATGTCCCGATTTGTGGCAGTAACAACATTCCCTACATTCCTGTTCTGGCTTCATAAATGGCTCTCTCTTTCCTCGTTCCCTGGGATTCTTACAATTGTTCAAGTAATGGCCTTTCTCCAAGCAGTTGAAACAAGTAACGTTTTTCACCTTTTTCTTCCGTATATTCTTCTTTCCTTTATCCTTTTCCCACCAAATTTCTTTTTCTTCCAATTCAGATTAGTTGTATCTCCATTCTCCTCTGGATCTTTTTGCTTATCCAGAGTATTGTATCGATAGCCCGTATCAATTAATTTAGAAAAAGATTCCTTTACGTGAGTAGTCATCCTTTCCTAAAGCTCCTGGTTCATTCCCCGAATAAACTTTTCATTATTTTTTACCGGTGAATTTACCAATTCTGGACCAAATCGAGATAATTCAATAAATTTGTTCAAGTATTCCTCAAATGATAAATTTCCTTGCTTCAAATCTATGAACTCCTGGTACATCCTAGAGATACCAGCAGACGGCATATATCGCTGCTCGAACACTTCTTTGAAACGACCCCAAGTAAATTCATCCGCCGGCTCATCTAATGTAACCGTTTCCCACCAAATTAAAGCCTCATCCTGGAGTTGCCAAGAAGCTATCAACCGCATTTGATCATCTTCTAATTTTAGTCCTTTGAAAATCTTTTCACATAATCGAATCCATGCTTGTGGTTCGATAACAGATTCTTTGCCTGTGAATGGCTTTCCACCAAGTCTAGAAAAACTTCGATATAAATCAGCCAGATTTGATTGAGATTGAATGGGTATATCTGTCGTTGCAGGGTTTTGACCAGCCAAAGTGGTACTTTCCTGTCTCCTATTTCATCCTTTTCTTCCACTCATTCTTACTATCTGTAATAGTAAGAAGACCAATTTAGGTATTTGGATGAAATATCTTAGTAAGAAATTTGGATTTTGTTCCAGTGGTTGTACTCATTCTAGGGTATACTTTACCCTATCTCTAATGAGCCATCTAAGGTGTTACACTCCGTAGCTAAAGTTCTTACTCAACCTTTAGCTCTGATACCAATTTGTCACAACCTGAACTCGATGTTCGACAAACAACATCAAATTCGTATCGTTGGAGCTTGCAACACCATTATATCATAAATAACACAGCAGAAAATAAAAGATGATATCACTGATATAATATGAATACAATATCCGATAGATCAATTTGATACAATGATAATCATCAACATCAGAGAATATACAACACAGAATACAGCGGAACATGATACAATCTGAGATAAGTCTTCACAGAACCCAATACTGCAACTCTGATCCAATGGCTCCAAAAATCCAAGCTCGATCCACCATCAAGATTTCACCAAGATAAGCAAGACTGGTGCGAATCCAAAGACTGAACTAGCTCCAGATAATCCACTGAACCTAACTATCCGTAAGACCAAACTCTAGACTACCCGTGTGGAAATTGTGGGCACCCAGAGTTTAGGAAAGAAACAATAAACTCCGGGTCAGTCATGGGACTGATATAAGCAAACAAAACGGTTTGTTTTTTAAAAACAATCAAAAGATTTAAATTTGATAACCGCAATGCTTTTCGAAAATGGAACTACCATAAGGCCTCCCGCCACACACACCATGCAAACGCAGAATTGGAGGAGATTTCTCCTTATGGTAGTCAAATATGCTTACTACGCAAAATTCCTCTTTTCATATTATTATTAGCGCATAGTGGAAAACATTTCGAAAGTATAATATAAATCTTAGCCAGCATAGACATTTCGAACTATGCCTACTATAGCTACCATCCAAACAGTGGGGCGCCATCATAAGTGAATGGCAGGTAATACAACTAAAACCGTACAAGGCGCGTATTGTTTTGTTTGGATTTCCAACAAATGGTCAGCCAAAGGAACTTCCTATTGCCACATGGGAACGCCTCTGGCGGGACGCCCCAAGAACCTACCCGGCTCTCTGCCAACACAAGGTCGGGTTCCTCCCTGCCCGGGAGTAATACTTACAGATATGCCATCCCTGGTCCTTTGGGACCTTTATCCGAGAGCTCTCAACACCAACAATATCACATAATAATAAACATACTAAAGTGCCCACACGAGTAAGTATCTGGGCTCCATACCATGATACTTACCCTTTTCCAAAAGGAATGGTCATACCCTAGGGGAGCTACCCCTGAAACCTTGCCGCATCATTCCTGTTTTGACCATTACCGGTTTGTAAGGATCGACGAGGTTTCATCCACAAAGCTATGCTTTACACGAAAGCCATGCTTTGATCACAAATGATCAACCAATGATCATCAACACACAGCAGCACTTAGCATGCCACACTACCAAATTGGAAGTATATTGCTGATAACCTTCAACTACATAACTTCTGAGTTTGTACGTCTCAAAGAAGGGTGTTAAGCTAAGAGAATAAATCCTCCGCCACCAACAGATATGTATTTGAAAGAAATCAGCTTTACATCTCAATTTGTAATGTCAGACATACAATCCATACAAGTCTGTTCCAATTTCGAACAGAACCGAAGGCACTTCCAAAGAAGCCCTTGCAATCCGGGTATTCACAGTCCTGATCGGACTTCCCATCACTTAGGGAATCTCTATACCGGAGCAACTCAGTACAGAGACAATCGATAGGTCATCCTATCATTCTCGCAAATACCCGGTCTTCACCACCGGTCTTCAAATGCTATCCATAACGTCGAATCACATATTCGGAATGGGTTATACGACACAAAGGTCTTCTTCCGGCTAAACCGAATAGTGAGCGCAACATTTAAAACATATGGATATAGGATTTCAATTAAGTCACAGCTTGATAATTCAAAACTTTCTTTCAAATGGCTTTAAACCAATTACCATTTCAAATCTTTTTAAACAAAAAGATTTACCTCATAAAGTTCACCTAGTTTCACAAAGATTCATTCCGGATTTCAAAACAATTCCATTTCAATTGGATTAATTTATTAAATCTTTAAATCAAAGATTTATCTCATAGCTTTCAAAACTTTTTCCAAAGATTCGTCCATGATTTGGAAAATCATTTTCAATTCAAACTTGAAATCCCTTTAATATAAATTGGAAGTTCATTACTCATATGAAAGCTTTTATTGTTTGAAAACAACTATTTTTATTTTAGAAAATCCGACTTTATTTACACAAGTCAAAATCTTATGGTTAATTCAAATTCTCACAATAATACTTTAAAAAGGGTTATAAAACCCCATATAAACTTGTATACCGTTTTTAAATCATAAATACTGAATATAGAATTCAATTCAGATATTGAATTCAAATTATTCAGATTCCAAATCTTTGTTAAGTTATTCGAAATAAATTTTATTCTTAAACAACTTTTCAAAAGCTTTTCATATTAGACTTAATTTATTTCCATATTTGAATTTAAAATTCAAATTCAAACTTATTTAAAAATCCTTGACTTAATCGATTTCCACGTGAAATCCATATTTGTGTGTGTATGAGTTTGGTCCAAGGATTTCACACAATAGTGCATAACATCAATCATCACAGATTTAATCAATATCGATAAACGGTATAATCCATAACGCTTATCTTTATTCACAGATTCATAGATAAATAAATTTATCAATCACAAAGATTCATCATTACGATTCGATGTGGATATCGGACAACTAACCAAAATCCGAATCCCTATCGCATCGAAATTCAAATGTCGTTTTACAGACAAAGGTGTTTTCACATAGATATACAGAAACAAATCAAAATTCATAGTACAACATAAGGCAATTCACATCACACAGTATCACAAACAAAACAGGAATATCAATTCAGTGCACAACAATAGTTAATTATTTTTTTCAATCAAGGGGAATGTTGTTTTAAAAGAATTACCCACATAATTATTTATATTGATTTATTTAAATCAATAATTAATTATTGATAGCGATAATTTAATTAAATTTTTAATTAATTATTCCTTATTCAATTATCTAAGTTAACTGCTAATTATAGATTAATTTACTTTAATTATCTAATTAACAATTTGTAATTACAAATAAATTTAGCACTTAATTGTGAATAAATCAAATCTCAACTTGACTAATCTCTAGTTACTTAATTAATTACAATTTTTAAATTAATTATTCATTCTTGATTACCCTTTTAAACAATTAATAATAATACTTATTTGTCTTAATCAACATTTTAAAATCGTCAATAAACTTCGAAATCAATTATTACAAATTAAAAACTTTAATGGTAAATAAATTTCAACACTTGTTTTACATTAATTACTAACTTAAAGCATTTAATTGAGTTCCAAAACTTGGTTAAGTATTTGCTTAATTCATTAACTTATAATAAGAGCTTGACTTAAAATTGACATACATAAATAGGCCATCACCCCCTAGATTTGTTTAAATAGCTTACTTAACCTACTGTTATAAATTTTTATAGATTTTGGGAAGCAAACCCGAGCAAAATACAGTTCTTCTTTTCCCTTTTCTCTTGAAACATTCTAAACTACGACCCATTAACACAACCGGCCCACAAAAAGAAACTCAGGCCCCAACCTTTCTTCCCTCTCTTCCTCCTTCTTTTTTCACCTTACTCCCATCACACTTCCAGGCAAACAACTATGCACGCGTACATGGTGAACAACGCTCCGACAACCCAACGTCGACAACGAGGCATCCCACGCATCAGCTGCGCCTTGCTCAACCCTCTCCACCCCATCACCTAAACCCCCGTCCTCAACTACACCGACCAACCCTCTAGAGCAGCGAAACATGCTACAGGTCGCGCGACACTTATAGGCACCAAACTCCACCAAGTTTTGTCACGAGGAAGCATTTACCTAGCTCAACATCACGACACCCTCAATTTCTTCAATCGATGCTCAAATCATTCCCAAATCCCAACCCTAGAAATCGGCAAACGTCGCCGACCATCGCCAAATGCTGCCAAATTCCCACCAAAAACTCCCCTTCTTCATACGATCCTAACGACACCAGCGGCGCCATTTAATTCACTATGGATTGGGGAATTTTTTTTTTTTGAAGTTTTGTTCATTTTTACCTCTTACTGTAAAATGGGGAGAACTCGATGGTTACTCGATAAAACTGGATGCCGTCAATTTTAAAAAAAGTTAGACGTGAATGCAAATAACTATCGTGTTTGTTAGTTGTTCTAAATCTGGGTAGTTGATGAGATAATGAATTTTTAAAGTTGAGCTGTTTAAATATTAATGTCAATAACCTGAACAGAGGCTACATACAGGACTTTTGAGATGCAGATGAAACTAACTAACACACCTATACATGTGTATACACATAACAACATATACACACCTAACAGATCTCAATGATTTGTACATAATCAGTAAACAATCCTACAGAGTTTACTCACAGTTGGGAAGATGAACAGAGAATAGAGTTTCCACTTTTTAGCACAGGCTTTGAAATTCTTAGCTGAACTTGCCTCCTCGATCTCTGGTTTGTTTGATCTTCTTGTTATTTTTATTGAAGCTGCGTTTTTTAGTTTTAGATGATATCATTTCAGATTTTTTTCTTAGCTTTTGCTTGACGAAATTGAAATGAAGAAGGGCTGGTATGTATGAAGTTAATATATAGAAAGAGTTTGTATAGGTGATATCATTTCAGATTTTGTATAAGTTTTAAATCTATATTTTTATACTAAACTTCTTTCTGCAAAATTCTACTAGTTTATGTGCAAATAAAAAAAGAAGTAACGAAGCTACAAACATAAAGGACAGAAAGCATTTAATACCTAGGCATTGTACTAAGCCAATGGTAAAGCAATGGTCACTTTTATATTGACAAAAGCATGTAAAACTAGACTACTAATTCATAAAAAAAATTGAAACTGTCAGGTTCTTTTACCTGAAAATGTAAACAAAGATATATATTTATGGTGTTATACTTACGTAGACTTGGAGTAGAAAAGCTATATACTACATATATAAAACATGGACAGTACGTCCTTTATATTGAGAAAGATAGGCACTAAGTCTAAACAATTCACATATAGTACTATGCTATTATTTTTTTATTGTCAAGTTATTGGTTTTCTACATGCATAAACTAGGTTTTATAAATCATACAAAAGTATGTATACAGCACACTTCCTTATTCCCTTCCATGGCAAAGTGACTTTGTACCAAAGCAAAAGGACAAAGCAAAATTAAAAAAGAAAAACACTACCTATGTCAGGACGCAAGCAATAAATGCAACATGGCAATGTAAGGGATGACAATTCCAAAAGAAACAAGGAACGTATCTGGCATGTTAGGGGTGTGTACTTGAAATTTCCAAACCAAATGAAACCAACAGTGAAATATGCTTAGAAATTTCCATGGCTATGGGGTATTATGCGAACAAATTTTTTTTATTTATTTTTGTTGACTGGAAAATTTTATTTCGGCTAATGATTTTATTCTTGGTGGCTAAAAATACTTGTACATATTTGAATGTATTACTTTAACTCGGCTGAGATGATATAATTTCTGCTGGCATTTATTATACTTGATATATTTGTTTCTTTTGTCTTGTTTGCTTTTCCAGGTTGATGCATTTTATTATCATCTTGTTTTATGCTTTGTTTACAAGTTAATGCTATTTTAATTGTATATGCAGTTTTGTTTTCTTCTATATGTTTACTTGTTTTGTTTCAAGTTCAAGTGTACCTAGGTATTGTTGTCTTGTTCTACTCCTTATGCATTTGTGTTAATGTTCATACTTATATCTTATAATTTAAGATATTTATTTTATTTCTATTTCTTTGCTTTTGTTCTTACTACTTTGTACTGACTTTTTAACATGATGTTAGGGTTTAGTCAATGTGTTGTTTTGAATTTTAACTATATGTATTTAATGTGTATATTTTATAGTTTACATAACCAAAATTTTAAGATATTTACATTGTCATTCATTTTATCCCTCTTGCCATGTTTTGATTTCTTAACTACTTGTGTCTCATTAGTGTATATATATATATATATATATATATATATTTGTCTTAGTTATCAAAATTTTTTAACTTAAGTATTTGATTCTATTCTTAAATGTGGTTGTTTAAATTCTAGCTAATTTGTTTACTTGTTCCATAATATGAATAAATTTAATATGTTGTTATAATTTATTTTACTTCGTATGTTCACTTCATTTTTTTATCTTATATTTATATTTCTAACTTAAGTATTAACTTTATTGTTATTATTTTATCACATAGATGTTTTGTTTTGTAGTTTGATTTAGTTGACTTACAACCATAAAATTTTATTTGTATCCCTTTTTTTTATTATTCTATAGTTTTATTATTAACATATGTTCTTAAATTTGATTTCTGTTTATAGTTTGATCTCCAAACATTAATGTTGTAACATATATTTTATTTATATTTTACACTTACATTAAATATTGATAAGATAAATTCCATACTTCTTATAACTTCATAAAGAAAATGGAGTAAAACACAATCTATATATTTAATAAATAATTATACATATTTTTTATTCCAAAGTAAAATTCTTTATAATCCAATTCATTTTATTTTGAGTTTCAAATCAAATTCATAAACAAATAAGTATACATTTCTTATTAAACTTGAAAAATTCAAACAAATCTGTAATTATTCCAAGAATTTAATTAAATTGCAAATTTAAATTCGTTATTTAACTGGGATCGTTACAGTAGATGAGAGGCAAAGTAGGAATAAGTTATATTCTAATACCTTAAACCTTTATACACGTTCATTTTCACGTTCAAAAAAAATCAAATACTACGTTAAGGAAAAAGCAAGAAGAAGATAAGCAAGAATCTAAAAAAAGGAAGCTTAATCAACTTAATCCAAGATCAAACTCAACTCCTTAATCACAAGCTAAAGGTGAATAATAGGTTACATCTTATAATTTTTATGTTTTTGATTTCTAGATCAGATCCTAATATTTGTGCAGTATATTGCCATGTTTTTTATGGTTAAAATGGATACATATGCTTGTTGATGGTTAAAACAGCTATCCCTTGCGATTTTGAGATAATGTCAGAAATAATATTATAGAGATGGGTTTCAAATTTCATAATTTTCTGAGCTAATGTGGAATATTTTTAATTTTCTAGTAAATAAAATGGTTAATTGGGTTTAAAATTAATTGCGGCTATTTTATATATGTTTTGGGCCAAAAATTTAAAATTTTTGGGAAACATACTGAAAAACGATTTATGAGGATTTTCCTAAGTGCTTTAGTAGTATATAAATTATTTAAGGTATGGGACTTAAATATTTTATATGTTTATAAATGAACAAGGGGCATTTTATAAACATTTTAAATTATATACTTCATAAAATTTGGTAGCACTTTTAGAAAAGATTTTGAAAAATAAATTAGCAACCAATCATATGTTGACAAACAAAGTAGGTTAGTTGAAAAGGAACTATCTTTTAAAGTTAAAAATCAGTTTTACCATGTTTTTGCTGTTTCGCCACTTTTGGCGCGCTTTTTGATTAGGTACTTCGACCTCCAACCAATTCGAAACCAATACACATGGTATCAAATATTTGGTATGTGGTGGATTGGAGATAGGCAAAAGGTATAGAGTCGAAACCGGGGTTCCGAAGGGGTCGAAGCTTGTTTTGTATTTAAAAGGAAATGCGCCTGCTTTTCTTTTGGAAAGCATGCTTTCAACTTAGATAGCTTTCTACATGGTCAAAATGGTTTTAAAGAATGGTTTCGAAAGAGTTGCGCCATTGTTTTATGAAGAAGCTTTCGAAAGGGTCGAAACACCTAGCTATATCATCTAAACTTTTGTGTAATGCCTTCGAAAGGGTTCCTTTGTTTTAAAATTATAGCTGCTTCTCCAATGCCTTTGAAGGGATAGGTTTTGACAACATCCACTTCTTTACTTAGGTTGCTTTTGAAAGAGTGATTTCAACTTAGTTATTTTAAAACCCTTTGCTCTATTGAAAGACCCAAAGGTTTCGAAAGGAATGGTTTTAAAA
Organism: Allium cepa; assembly: GCA_030765085.1. Taxonomy (NCBI): domain Eukaryota; kingdom Viridiplantae; phylum Streptophyta; class Magnoliopsida; order Asparagales; family Amaryllidaceae; genus Allium; species Allium cepa. Next base: position 412,172,394 of record CM060939.1, on the reverse strand, counting down.
GGTTTTGAAAAGTTTTTCCACATGTTTTTACTTGAACCCAGATTCTTTTGATAGATTTGATTTATGTAAAGGACTTAATGCTCTCGAAAGATATAAGATAAAGGTTTCGAAGGGGTGGTTCCCCAATGTTTTCAAAAGATTTTAAATGGAAGGTTTCAATGTTTTCGAAGGGGTGGTTCCCCAATGTTTTCAAAAGATTTTAAATAGAAGATTTCATTGTTTTCGAAGGGCATGTTTAAGGTGTTTTAGAAGAGGATGTCTAAGGTTTTGTAAAGCTTTCGAAAGAGATGTTTTAAAAGATCTATTGTAAAGGGTTTCGAAAGGTATGTTTTGGCCCTTCTGCCTAAGGTTGTAAAGTAAAGTAGATTACTTGTTTCGAAAGGATTACTTTTAATGGTTTCAAAAGGGGTTGTTTATAGCTTTTAAACAAAGGTTTCAAATGTGTTCATCCAAAATTATGTTTCAAAAGGGGCCTTAAGATTGAATATAAAAATTATGTTTTTAAACAAAGATTTCAAATGGGGCCTTAAGATAGGTGATGTTACACCAATCTATAGTAGGTCATATACCATTGTGTTGTATGGATTGGTGCTACGATAGGACATACATGTCACATTTTTTTGAGATGTCTGTTTTCACGAGAGTCCATGAGTTAGTTGTGGTTCTCGATCAGTCTCTTTAGTAGCTAATAGAAATTCAGCATGATTTATCGATACACAATTTGAACTATTTATAGTTCGATATGCCTGACTTAGGGTATCGAATATTAGATGAAATATCATACAAATGCATAAATATATGATTTAAGTATATATATATATATATGTGTGTGTATGTATATAATTATAAATGCACAGTTTATGTGATTTATATATATTGGCATGGTATGCCTGACTTGGGGCAACCGGGTAGTATGAGGCACTTCGAGAGCGAATCACTATCCTCATATAAACAACAATACTTCGGTGTTGTGTATATGTGTAGGAATTGTGTATGTGGGGTAGCTTGAATCTAAATTGTCTATATATGGACAATCAAATGATATTAGTTTTGTAAAAGGAATCCATTGCACCATTGAGACACACGACATGCTGATGCAATTTTGAAATAGGAGCAAAGAGAGATTAGGATGCCAATCTAGTGTAGGTCATATACTGTTGTGCAGACGGGTGCTGCGACAGGACCTATTTGCCAACTTCTTTTGAGGTGTTGGTTTTCAAGGAAGTCCACAAGTTAGTCGTGGCTCTCGATAGGTCTCTTTGGTTGCTAACAACAATTCGGGATGGTTATGAGTTATATGTATCCATATTTTTATTTTGGATATGGAGATGCTATATTAGTAGCATTGTTATACCACTGTATTTGTTTTAAATTTCAAATGCTTCGATAGGGATCATTGAATTGATTGATGTCCATAGTGGACTCCACCCATTAGTATTGATGGGTATCAATTTACTCTCTATTTATTGTTTACCATTATATCGTTTGTAGCTTATTAGTTGGTTGTTAGTATTATTATGATATTTACATTACCCTTGCATTTGTACATTGGGTTACCTTTATCACACTATACTCTTACATATCATTCACACTATATTAGTTGTGCTGACTCATTGATTATAGAAGAAGAGCAGGTTGTGGTATGATTCTCTACTTTTTGAATTGGGTTTACTTTACATGTTTATGGGCAGTTCGGATTATCCCTAAGCCACGTGGTGGAGAGGACTAACTGTACCCTGGTAGTTTTTTTGTTTATATGTATATGGTTTTAATATATAGTATTTTAAGATAGCTCCCCTCGCACCAGGCTTTATATCCGACCCGCATTTTGTCTTTGTCTGTTTATGTCATGAAACTCTCGGGTACTTAGTTGAGTAGTGTGGGAGCCATGTGCTTTTGGGGATACACTTGTAGGACAGTTGGAGTGTTTTGGAGGCGAAAACAGTACCTTGGATATATAGTTGATATTGTAGTGGTACATGACAGATATGCTATTTATATGTGAGACTTGTTGTACCATATATTATATTCTGACTTTCTATATTAATATTTATTTATTAGTTACTTCCATTAGTATAGTCTCTTATATATTTTATCCTGTTATGTTCATGTATGTTCAGTATATTATAGACTATCATTCCACTGTGAGATTCTACAGCTTTGCCTTGGTTTGGGTTTTTGTTTTTTAATTTTACCTCAACAAGTTGTCTTTTATGGTATTTTGGAGTCATAAGTTGTCATTTGATGTTAATTCAGGGTATTACGAAGGGTGGGCCATCCCATACTATCCACTTTAACTTCCTCAAAACCATCTTTGTGCCATGTGACCAAAATATAGGTCAGTACTGATCAATATCGATCTATATTAATCCATCTTAACTTATCGAAACCCAAGGTAAGTCATGTTTTTGACATATTCTGATCCGATCTACCACTGATTTAACTACTTTGATCTATGTACAAATCATTTGCCGCAGTCTAACTTCAAACACTCTAGAGCCAATCCATCAAAGTTTGTTCCATTGTTATAGACATTCGAACTTTTGTGTAATCGAATCAGAGAACACCTATAACCTTCACTCTATTTACACCAAGATCCATGTCCAAAAAACAATTCAACTCCCAATTTCACTTCAGTAAGAGTTTCAACCATTCAAGCATGCAATCAAAATATTCAAACTAGCAAAACAAGCATTTTATCAAGGTAAACAATAAAAATAACATCTATATCCCAGTCTTTCATAAGATCAATAAAAGATAGTTATATATGTTAAAATCACTTTAAAACCATTTAGTTTCATTTATAGTTCATTTATAATTTCATATATGAATATTGAGAAATGTTCTTATATCAATAGGAGTGCAAATTCAATTAAGAAACACAGCTTATGAGTGTACAAAATATTTGAAGTGACAAGATGGAAAATGACCAAAGCTCTTGTCATTTTAATTGCTTTCAAGAGAATTTTAGTAGAAATATGGATGGAGAGAAATAAACATGCCTTTGGATGAGACTAGAGTGCAGTTCCAACATCATTAGAATGATACAAAAGCAAGTTAGAAGTGTCGTAGAAAGGAACAGCTAGAAATTAGGCTATTTAATACATGTACAATCCTCTTGGGCTATGTGTTGGGCTAGTTTGTATTTGTTTATGTTTTAATAAAACTAATAAGGGACCAATAAAACTCTAATGACTTTTCAAAAAAAAAAGTACCAAAGCCATATTACTTTTTTTTGAGAAAAATGTGCGATCCTCTGTGGATAGAGGAGAGCACACATGCAACTATATATGTCACAATAATAAGGTGTTGCAACATGCCTGGCAGGTAACAAAGCTAAATACTAGACTCAAAGAAAAAACGCGTACCCCTAAGATGAGTTCCGGCAAGGCCACCACCCATCATACCCCGATATCGAGTTCCGGCATGGCCACCATCCAATACTAAGGTGTTAGGAGTACCTAGAAACAAAAGAAAATGAAGACTCCATGCATCTAAATCGGGAACTTTATGCAACACAAACAAAGAAGAAAGCTCCATGCCTCAGGATCAGAAGGAGTAAGGACGCATCTACTCTGAATTGGAACTGGACATGATGCTGAATGAAGAATCTGCTATGGAAACTCTGTACAAAGGAAGAAGTGCCAAGCAAAAGAATCTATCCTCCTGAAGATAAAATGCCATAATAGGGTTAATGAATCCTTCATCAGTGGTGGAACTGCAAGTAAACCTAAATAGAGAACTCTACTGTGATAGCCTCCCTGCAATCTGTAATCCTACAATCTGAAGATATGAGGACCTGTAAAAAGGGCCTGCCACCCTATCGCCCATACTTGTATCTGAAGGATGACTAACGAAAAAGTAAGAATTATACATACATACATACATGTATATGTATGCATGTATGTATGTATGTATATTTGTATAATTAATATACATATATGTATAGATGGGATGGGAAATAAAACCTAAATGAGAAAAAACTGGACACAAATAATAGAATTAAAATACCTATAAACTAAAACCGCCAAAGACAAGAACAAATAATTGAAAACAAAACAAAAGAAATACTAAAGAATCTTTAATCATAAGTAAGTTATGATTAACATTTAAATCATCATAAAAGTTTGAAAAATTGTTAATATTAATATTGCTAATATTAAATATATAATTGTTGTGTTTGAATAAGTTAATATTATAACTAACCTTATTAAGATACCCGTTAAAAAGATTATTTTTAGCTAATTTATATTTGGGATTAGAAATCCAATTAAAACAAAATAAAGAAATTGTAAAAATCAATTTGTTAAAATGACTATTATTATTAAAAATTCTTTGATTTCTATCAAACCATATATACCAACTAATAATAATGAATAAAGTGTCAAGCTAAAAATCTAATATTCTTTTTGTACCTAAATCTAAAATTATTCCATTAGAAATCACAATCCGAAATTTTAGTTATTATATTAAAATTAAAAAATTTAAGAATATTATTTAGAATGTCATAAGAATCCATGCAGTCATAGTATATATGTTTTATATCTTCAAGATGCAGATTATAAAAATAACATTTATTATCATTATGAATATTATTTTTTAATAATTCTATTGTATTTAGTTTTCCATGTAGTATTACCACATATGAATTTTAGATTTAGGAGGAGCATTAGATTTCCAAATAAATTTAAATGAGTTGTTTATTGTACCCGAAAAATTAATAAATCTGTAAAAAGAATTAGAAGTGTATTTCTTACTCTTATCCCATTCCCAACAAATAATATCATTATCATTATCAATATTATAAAGATTTAATATTGCATAAAGCAAATAAAGTTGCCTAAGAGTTGAACCTACTAAAATTCTATGAAAACTAAAATTACAAGGAGGATCATTATTAGGAGAATAAACTTCAATAATTAAAGCAAACTTAAAATTACAAATTTCATATAGCTCTTTAAATTCCACTTTAAGAGGTAAGACCGAAATCCATCTGTCATGCCAAAAAGAAGTAGAATTACTAGAATGAACTATTGTATTTATTCCTAAATTAAAAATCTCATAACATTTTAAAATGTTTTTCCCAAAATTAGATATATTTTGTGTTACTGGAGAAGCAATTTGATATAAATTTCTATTTCCATTATAGTAATATTTAGAAATAATCTCTTTCCCAATAGCATTATCATTGATATCCTTAAATTTCCATAATCATTTACCTAGCAAGGACAAATTCATATTACGCAAATTAATAACTCCTAAACCACCTTCCTTTTTGGCCTTACAAACAATTTTCCAATTTAGTATACATTTTATATTATTATTAGAATTTTCCCACTCCATAAGAAATCTCTTTTAATTTTATCAATTTTATCAATAATCCAATATGGAAACAGATGCATGGACATCCAATAAATCGGAAGGGCTGATAAAATCGAATTAATTAGAACAAGTCTGCCTACTCTAGATAAAAATCTCCCATTCCAGATAGAAATCTTATTTTTGATTTTATCAATGATAATAATCCAATCGTCATGTTTGAGATTGGTGGGTATAATCACAAAGCCAAGGTAGTCAAAAGGAAAGTTCATAGTTTTACAATTTAGAGTATTAGCAACTAAATTTTCAACTTTATCAAAATCATTTAAAAGTAATGCGAAACTTTTATCAAAATTTATTTTTAAACCAGATAAAAGTTCAAAGCTGCAAAGAATAAACTTGAGGGTTATAATGCGTCTAGGAAGACGGGAAGAAAAAAGTAAGGTATCATCAGCAAATGGAAGACTCGATATGCCTGTAACGACCCGCAAATCCGTACCCCTTGAATCGACACTATTCTACCTCTATTGACTCAAGTGGCACAGAAATACGAACCATTAAGGTTAAAGAAGAAGAGATAGAAGAAGAAGAAACTAAACAATATCAAAATCTCACAGTCGCAGCGGAACAAAATATAATAGTAAATATAGGACTTTACACAAAATGAAATCTATAACTGTTTTATACATCATATCATCAGAGTATCTCATACAAACCATATTTACCAGTCAGACAAATCCATACAATCATAGCGGCGAAATATATATAAAAGTACGAAGAATACGTCTCGGACTCCAGCTCCTCACCTGCTCCAAAGCATCCTATCCTGAACAAATAATACTCGGTCTGACCCGAGCATTATAATGAAATAACACCCGAGTCAGTCTGGAATACCAGCTGATAATAATGCATCCAAATTGATTATTAAAGTTTCAAAAAACCTTTGAAAACAAAAGCATCTCGTAAGACCACGCCACAAATAAACATGTCGGGTTTTTACCTTACGATAGCTAAAACACTTTTATAGCAATCCTCTGATATTATAATAGGGTCTATTTACAAATACTTATAAAATAGCCGAAATTGTTACATGATTAAATTCCAGCTACTAGCCATAGAGTGGGTAATACAAACAAAACTCGTACAAGGCTCGTAGGGAGAATGGATTTCCAACAATGACTAGGCACTGGGGTACCACCTATCACAGTACGGGGCCTAGAACACCGTACCGAGGACCACGCCCGATCCCCTGCAACACAAGGCCGGACCCATCCCTTACTGGACAGTTTCAAATAAGATCACCCCGCGGTTGGGATCAGCAACCGCCCACTAAGCCGAAATAAAAAGGGACATCTAGACAGGGATGACCTTACTCCCCAGTGGGGGCTACCCACAAAGCCTTGCTGCATATCCCCTGATTTTCAGTCATTCCCGGTTGATGAGGCTTGAGGCTTAGTGTTACCTTTAGAACGTTCCACTTAGAATGCCCATCGCCCACCTGGCGATGTTTCGCAAGCATTCATCCATACAAGTCCTCCCCGGTTCGAAAGGAACCGAAGGCACTACTCCTACTACATCCATTTTGGAAATATCCTCAGGTTTAGTAGCGACTAGCCCTTGCACTTCACTGCTCCATCTTCGACTCCGAACACGTTTTCGCACGAAACGTACAAACCGGATCGAAGTGGTTTTCGAGAAATGAATCTCGATCCCGGTCTCTTCGAAACGATCAACGCATTTGTCCAATATTGATAACCGGTGATTTAACTATCAATTTATATTCACTAACATCCATCACATAATAAATAATTCCCACATTATTTATTTGCCTCAAATATCTTTAAAAGATATATTTCATTTTCAACTCATTTGAATACAATTTCCAAAATCTCTTCCTTTACAAGGTAAATTCTTTGCCCTTTATTCCCATTGGAAATAACCAAGTTCAAAACAATTTAGATTTAAAACACTTAAAACACTTTATGCTGAAATATATTTTATAATATGAAAATTTGCTACTAATTATTACTCAAAAATATAATTTCAAATATGTAAAGTAAAACCATTTATTAGGATATAAACCTTGATTGTAAATAAGGGTTTAGTTTAAACTAAACTTATTAGTAGAGTTTTAAAAAGGTTAATACTAATTTCAATAACTTAGGACAAAAGTAGCCTTTACATAAAAACCATTTATAAACATAATTACTAATGTAATCTCAAATAATCACTATTGCTATTTTATTAGTTAGTTACTTTAAAATAATGATTTTTAAAACACGCCTTTAGACAAGTTTGAACTTTAAACTTTCTTTTAATAAAATATATTTAAAAACTCGAACTTGGTTTTCCAGGAAAACTCATTCCCACTTAAACAACCCAGAAAAATCCATCTTATGAATTCTGTCGATTTGTTTCAATTCAGATTTATGTTTTCATAACATAAATTCACTTTCCACGTTTAAATTAACTTCTTACGAAGCTTAACCACATTTCCATTTTCGGAAATTCTTTTTCAAAGTATAGGTTTAAAAGTCTTTTTTTATATAAACTATTATAAATTTATTTAATGAATATCATACTTAAGGAATTGCTCAAATAAATACCTACTTAAATTTCAATGGTTATAAATAGTATTTCTGAATCATTCTAATTTGCAATTTATTGCTAATTTAATTTGAAGGATTTCTTTTGGAATCATATTTAATTCCTAGGGAACATTATTATCAAAATAACCCCATTGCTATTTTTAACCATTTATAATTTCTTATCGAAATTATCACCAGAAATCCATACTTTCACATTTATCATACTAAATGTTCCACTTATTTATGTTCCCAAATTTCATTCTTCACTCAACCCAGATTCCAAATTTATTCCTTTAAATTCTTTATTTATCAATTTCTTTATTTCTTTTAAAACCAATTTATTTTATTTATGCTTAACAATTCCAGGTTTATAATTTATCAATTCATATCATAACAAACTGGATTTCATAATTAGCTATCACAGTGTATAAATAAAATCCATCATCAGTTGAAACAATAATTCCTATATTGTGAGGAATCCAGTTGGATCCCTCGAACCTGTTTTCCCTGCATTCACAGATATTAGCACAACAAACATATATATCAATCCAGACTGATGTAAATAAACATTTCAACCAATCACACAATTATTTTAATATCAACTACTAAAATCAGCTAACATTCCAGATGTGAGTGAGATTAACTCACCTTGCGTCGGCGAGCGTTCGAAATTTAAATTAACCCGAACGATGTCCGATTTAACTCAAATTTCTACTTGCCCGAAATTACTACGGATCTGCACCATCTCGTAGTATTCTTTTCTGCGATCCCGGCGCCTTAAATTTCGTTAAATTGTGATAACGTATGAATTAGTTAGGATTTTATAAAGTTTTGAATCGAATTTTAAAACAATTTTCTTTTAATTAAATTTGCAAATACCCAACACAGCAGGCCATCATCACGAAACCAAGCCCACCCTACTTCACGCAAGCTACAGGCGAAACGCACGTACCCAAACCCATCACGCAAAACTAGGGTTTGATGCCGCACTCCACACGACGAGCTTTAGCTCGATCAGCGACCTCAGCAACGACACTCGATGCCTCCTCCACAAATGGCCAGAGACTCGCGAAGCTCAGCTAACCATGGCCCTCAGAAACGACGCGCGAAGTCACCGCGAACGGCATCAAAATACCTCTTCAAACGACGACATCAATCAAGATCTACGTTGGATTCGTAGAGCTTGAGACGCTCTACGATGTTGCAGTTGATGGTTTTTGAAAATAGGTTACGGATTTGAAGAGAAATCGAAGGGAAGAAGATAAAGTTCCGGCCATTGATAGTTTAAGAGACGGCGGCTACTAAACACTAGGGTTTTGCTGAAACGTGAATGTATATACATTAATTAATATTATTTTATTTATATAATTCTCAATTTAATATCTTATGCAACCGAACTCCAAACTACGCGATCCGACAGACGTTCCTAGGGAATTATCCACGTTCCGGACATAATGGAACATGTTTCGTAAGCTAATTTGATCGTATGTGCGAGTTACGGAATTAAACAATCAATTTAAAATTAAATCGGTTAAATCGATTTCTATGCGTTTCGAGCTGCCACGGTCAAACGACAACTCCGATTGCTACGAAAATTGAAATCTGATAATAACTAACTATTACGGATCCAATGGAACTGGTTTCGTCGAATTTCGAGACTGTGCCCCGGAAGGCTATTTTATTCGTCGATTAAATCGAGTGATTTCTCAAAATTGACGAAAGCACTTAAAATTTCACCCTTTAAAATTTTAATAACTTAATAATAAATCATATAAAATATACAATCACATTAGAGATCATTCCGATTCAATTTTAAATCGAGATCTGAATATTTGCATTACTATATTTTTAAATTCCACTATTAAATTAATATAAATTCGCAAATTCAATCTATCGCCAATTTATTCCATCCAATGGTCTAATATTATTATTAACATCAAAATAAACTTAAATAATTTTTGGAAACCATTTTCATATTTATTTACACTCAGATTTATCAATAAACCCAATTATAAATATTGAATTAGTATTATTCAAATTTTCAATTAAATCCCCGTATTGGAAATTTAATCATTTCTATTAACTTATCCAAAATCTTTTTATTTCAAAATCAAATTATAATATATATTACACATTTGAAATGAATTAAAGGTTCAAATTTAGCGACCCAAAATTCTGGGTCGTTACATTCCTCCCCCCTTATAAAAATTTCGTCCCCGAAATTTGCTAAGGTAGAAGAATGCTTCCAGTCCTAAAAACAGACGTACTTAGTGAAATCTAAATTTTCACTTTGCTCAAATTCTATAGTTTTCAAATTTAAACTACGAATTCAATCCTATTCCAAAATCCTTTATTTCCAATTGTTATTTGCAATCAACTTGACGCTAATGAAACAAATGCTCCTACACTCATTAACTTAACCAAAACTTCTTTAGTTAAAACTTATATACACTTCCCAAAAAATCTTTTGTTCAAATCCAAACTCATATGCTTTATTCGTACTCAAAAGCTTTTGTTTCAACATTATTTCAAAAATAACTTTCCAAGTTAATTAAAATTTCCAAAATCCCAAAAATTTTCTAACTTCCAAAATTTCTGAAAATTTTTGGCAGAGTCTCTCCTGCACGGAGGAGCTTTCGCGATATCGCGATACAGATAAATATATATATACATCGACCCACATGGTCGAAAACCAAAATATATCACAACAAATATATCATTTCCCAATTATATTTGCGTAGGCGTACCTTTTTAGCAAATTTTAATAGCAAGCGGCTAATATAACGCATATACGCACTCCAACTCTCTCGAACGCCTCCCGTACCTGTACTTACTCAACAAACTCATCAGTTTTCAAAGATATGAACATTTTAACAACAATTCCAATATAAATTTAAGCCAAACATATCCATTTCATAATCAAATCAACAATTTGCATGGTTTCATAAGTAAACCATATTTTATAACATGCACAAGTTCCTTTTCTAATGCCAAATTCCATTTTATTTCACACAAAGGATTTAAATACAAGTTTCGCTATTCCAGTTTATACTTTACCCAATTTTCGAATTGATTCGCCAAGCAAATTTCATTTCAATTTGTTACATTTGCATCTCTATGATAACTCACTTACATTTATACACAAATCCACTTACAAAGATTTCAACCCATTCCAATTCATCCAAAAACAAACTTCATTTTATTTCACTTGAATGATTTACATTCAAGTTCACTATATACAATCCATAGTTATTACAACCAATTCATTTCTATTTCAATATGATTAAAATATGCCTTACTTGCATTTCTTTACTTTAACTTACATTTCCACTTTGATTTACAAAGAAATTTTATTTTAAACTTGAAACATTTGCATTTCTTTTATGATCCATTTCCATTCATATGCAAAATCACTTAATTAGATTGCATTTATCTAATTAATTTAAAACCATATTTATTTGCTTCTTCAAATCAATTCACTTGCATCCGTATACAAACTCTTTGAATTTTATTCCAATCCATATCAATTTATTTAAAAATCAATTTCAATTGCTTGTTAAACAACTCAAGTCCGAATACATGCAATTTTCATGTCATTCGAGCAAAATAACTACCACTTAGGCTTATACCCATTAAAATTAATTCTACTTAGATTTATATTAATTTTATTCAACTTTGCCTAGTTCACAAGCCAAGTATTTTTATCCCATTGCAATTGTTAAATTAAATTTTCCTCACATTTTTATTTCATTAACCAATTTAGGTTTATATTAATTTCATTCCATCTTGGATTATTTACAACCCATACATCCTTAATTTATCACAATAATTAATTAATACCATTTCACTAGCAATTCAATTTTATTATCTAACAAATTTCATTTAAGAGTACTTAATAAAGCTTATTCACAATCATTTTTTCTTTTCTTTTTCAAATTGCTTAAGTTCTTTCAATTTTCACAATATTTTCATTATCCTCTTATACCAATTTTATTTTCATTTAATTCTCGTCCAAATCAATTCCAATCCCTTTTACAAACTTTAATGCACTTTGCTTATTCATATAGTCCATTTCAGATTTATTTTATTAGCAAAGAAACCACTTTAAATTATTTCATTCCTTTGAATTTATTCACAATTCAAACGATCACCATTATAATCTAATTCCATTTTTCATTCACACTTCAATATTTGTTACCACCAATTTAAATCCCATGCCACAATTGGATTTTTATTTACTTTCCAAATTTTGACCAAACTATCAAAATTCTATTCATGCCAATACAAATTCCATTAAATTGTAATTCAATTTAGTCAATAACCTAATCCATATTAGGTTTTAATTCACTTCCTCAATTCCCTCTGAATTCATTTATAATATGACTATTTTCCAGTTATGTCATTTGGTAATTTTAAATTTTCTACCATCCTTTTCACTCCTTTAAATAGAATTTAAATTTCTTCCAACATTATTTATTACACAACTGAAATTTAATTTCAATGTCATTATCAAAACAAATTTCATTTTCCCCATACATAAGTTCAAGACTTATTTTCTAACTTAAGTTCTTTCACTTCTTTTATATCTCACTCCACCTTATCTCAATTCACATTTCATTTGTGATCAAGTTTGAATCCACCATACCATTCAACTATTTCCATTCTTATTTATAAGTTCACCCAATTATTTACTTCAAAGTTTATATTGCTCATTTTAATCAATTTACATCTTATAATCACAATTCCAAATTCTATATATGGTATCACTGAATTTTTAAGGATACAAATTTTCTTTCAACCTAATTCTTTGTAAAATCTTAAATCCCCAATTTCAGATTATAATCATAACACTTAATAGCTTATGGTTACAATTTATTACACAATGACTCACAAATACAAAGTCATTTTACATTTCAATTTAATACAAATCAATTTAATTCTAAGCCCAATTAATTTAACTTATCCCAAGTTAAATTCAAATTTTCTATTCATTTCAATTTGTTCTATTCACTTCCATTTACTTAAGTTAAATTTTAATTCCAAGGTTAAAATTTTCATTTCCTTCTTATTAATATCAACTTCACTTAACAAGTTCAATAGTTGATTCATTTCAACATTACACATTATTTAATTAAAATTTTCCCAGAATTCTATTACCCGGTTTTATTTCAAAACCATTTTGAAATAATACTCAACTCATACCCATTTGGTATATCAATCAAATTTCCAGATTTTCCAAAACAACTTGTTTATACCAAAACAAATTTCCTCCTTTTGAAATTCCCAAAACAATTGTTATTCCCAACCAGTCCAAACAATACCATAACCAAGTACTAGGGAAGCAATCCATCACTTTAGAAACTCGAAAATGAATTCTAATAATGTGGCCAGCATCATCAGGATTATTTTCCAATGACTGAAGTGAATTCAATGCTTCTTACTTTCCCAAATTCATTTCAAAACAGTTTCCATTCAAAAATACTTCCCAAAATAATATTCCAATATTGCCTTCAAACACTTTAACAAACATTTCAAACTTTCCCAGGATTTTAAATTTCCAAACTTTGCTTTCAATACATTTAAAATCCTTTTTAAAACTTCCGGGTTTAAATTCTGGTTTAGTTTAAATTTAGTTATTCTTCTTTTATATAATTTATACCTATAGAATTTTATTTGATTATAAACATTTGGAATTTTAGATTAAATTTTAGATTCTTATTTGATTATAGTATTAACAACCAATCAACCAAATATATATATATATAATAATTTCAGAAAATTATTTCTTTTATATCATAACATACTTTTGGGTAAAATTATTTCATTTACCCACTTTAAAAACAATACTATGTCGGTTCATCTTGTTAAAGAGTTTAGAAACCCCTATCGATACGGTTATACTTCCCGCACCGACCAGAATTCATAAACACTCAACCGATAAGTCAACACAGTATAAAAAGAATTTTATATTCACTAACAAGTACGCTCTCATATCTATTATTACACTCAACTCATTATAGAGTACTATTGACTCTGTTTAATGAGTAATTTCCCCCACCAAAGCCTAGGTTGTCGCCAACCTAAGTTCTGATACCAAGTGTAACGACCCGCAAATCCGTACCCCTTGAATCAACATTATTCTACCTCTATTGACTCAAGTGGCACAGAAATACGAACCATTAAGGTTAAAGAAGAAGAGATAGAAGAAGAAGAAACTAAACAATATCAAAATCTCACAGTCGCAGCGGAACAAAATATAATAGTAAATATAGGACTTTACACAAAATGAAATCTATAACTGTTTTATACATCATATCATCAGAGTATCTCATACAAACCATATTTACCAGTCAGACAAATCCATACAATCATAGCAGCGGAATATATATAAAAGTACGAAGAATACGTCTCAGACTCCAGCTCCTCACCTGCTCCAAAGCATTCTATCCTGAACAAATAATACTCGGTCTGACCCGAGCATTATAATGAAATAACACCCGAGTCAGTCTGGAATACCATCTGATAATAATGCATCCTAATCGATTATTAAAGTTTCAAAAATCCTTTGAAAACAATAGCATCTCGTAAGACCACGCTACAAATAAACATGTCGGGTTTATACCTTACGATAGCTAAAACACTTTTATAGCAATCCTCTGATATTATAATAGGGTCTATTTACAAATACTTATAAAATAGCCGAAATTGTTACATGATTAAATTCCAACTACTAGCCACGGAGTGGGTAATACAAACAAAACTCGTACAAGGCTTGTAGGGAGAATGGATTTCCAACAATGACTAGGCACTGGGGTACCACCTGTCACAGTACGGTGCCTAGATAACCGTACCGAGGACCACGCCCGATCCCCTGCAACACAAGGCCGGACCCATCCCTTACTGGACAGTTTCGAATAAGATCACCCCACGGTTGGGATCAGCAACCGCCCACTAAGCCGAAATAAAAAGGGACATCTAGACAGGGATGACCTTACTCTCCAATGGGGTCTACCCACGAAGCCTAGCTGCATATCCCCTGATTTTAAGTCATTCCCGGTTGATGAGCCTTGAGGCTTAGCATTACCTTTAGAACGTTTCACTTAGAATGCCCATCGCCCACCTGACGATGTTTCGCAAGCATTCATCCATACAAGTCCGTCCCGGGTTCGAACGGAACCGAAGGCACTACTCCTACTACATCCATTTTGGAAATATCCCCAGGATTAGTAGCGACTAGCCCTTGCACTTCAGTGCTCCATCTTCGACTCCGAACACGTTTTCGCACAAAACGTACAAACCGGATCGAAGTGGTTTTCGACAAATGAATCTCGATCCGGGTCTCTTCGAAACGATCAACGCATTTGTCCAATATTGATAGTCGGTGATTTAACTATCAATTTATATTCGCTAACATCCATCACACAATAAATAATTCCCACATTATTTATTTTCCTCAAATATCTTTAAAAGATATATTTCATTTTCAACTCATTTGAATACAATTTCCAAAATCTCTTCCTTTACAAGGTAAATTCCTTGCCCTTTATTCCCATTGGAAATAACCAAGTTCAAAACAATTTAGATTTAAAACACTTAAAACACTTTATGCTGAAATATATTTGATAATATGAAAATTTACTACTAATTATTACTCAAAAATATAATTTCAAATATGTAAAGTAAAACCATTTATTAGGATATAAACCTTGATTGTAAATAAGGGATTAGTTTTAACAAAACTTATAAGTAGAGTTTTAAAAAGGTTAATACTAATTTCAATAACTTAGGTCAAAACTAGCCTTTACATAAAAACCATTTATAAACATAATTACTAATGTAATCTCAAATAATCACTATTGCTATTTTATTAGTTAGTTACTTTAAAATAATGATTTTTAAAACACGCCTTTAAACAAGTTTGAACTTTAAACTTTCTTTTAATAAAATATATTTAAAAACTCGAACTTGGTTTTCCAGGAAAACTCATTCCCACTTAAACAATCAGAAAAATCCATCTTATAAATTCTGTCGATTTGTTTCAATTCAGATTTATGTTTTCATAACATAAATTCACTTTCCACGTTTAAATTAACTTCTTACGAAGCTTAACCACATTTCCATTCCCGGAAATTCTTTTTCAAAGTATAGGTTTAAAAGTCTTTTTTTTTATATAAACTACTATAAATTTATTTAATGAAAATCATACTTAAGGAATTGCTCAAATAAATACCTACTTAAATTTCAATGGTTATAAATAGTATTTCTGAATCATTCTAATTTGCAATTTATTGCTAATTTAATTTGAAGGATTTCTTTTGGAATCATATTTAATTCCCAGGGAACATTATTATCAAAATAACCCCATTGTTATTTTTAACCATTTATAATTTCTTATCGAAATTCTCACCAGAAATCCATACTTTCACATTTATCATACTAAATGTTCCACCTATTTATGTTCCCAAATTTCATTCTTCACTCAACCTAGATTCCAAATTTATTCCTTTAAATTCTTTATTTATCAATTTCTTTATTTCTTTTAAAACCAATTTATTTTATTTATGCTTAACAATACCAGGTTTATAATTTATCAATTCATATCACAACAAACTGGATTTCATAATTAGCTATCACAGTGTATAAATAAAAACCATCATCATTTGTAACAATAATTCCTATATTGTGAGTAATCCAGTTGGATCCCTCCAACCTGTTTTCTCTGCATTCACAGATATTAGCACAACAAACATATATATCAATCCAGACTGATATAAATAGACATTTCAACCAATCACACAATTATTTTAATATAAACTACTAAAATCAGCTAACATTCCAGATGTGAGTGAGATTAACTCACCTTGCGTTTTCGGCGAGCGTTCGAAATTTAAATTAACCCGAACGATGTCCGATTTAACTCAAATTTCTACTTGCCCGAAATAACTCTGGATCTGCACCATCTCGTAGTATTCTTTTCTGCGATCCTAGCGCCTCAAATTTCGTTAAATTCTGATAACGGATGAATTAGCTAGGATTTTATAAAGTTTTGAATCGAATTTTAAAACAATTTTCTTTTAATTAAATTTGCAAATACCCAACACAACATGCCATCATCACGAAACCAATCCCACCCTCCTTCACGCAAGCTACAAACGAAACGCACGTACCCAAACCCATCACGCAAAACTAGGGTTTGATGCCGCACTCCACACGACGAGCTTTAGCTCGATCGACGACCTCAGCAACGACACTCGATACCTCCTCCACCAATGGCCAGAGACTCACGAAACTCGGCTAACCATGGTCAAACGACAACTCCGATTGCTACGAAAATTGAAATCCGATAATAACTAACTATTACGGATCCAATGGAATTGGTTTCGTCGAATTCCGAGACTGTGCCCCGGAAGGCTATTTTATTCGTCGATTAAATCGAGTGATTTCTCAAAATTGATGAAAGCACTTAAAATTTCACCCTTTAAAATTTTAATAACTTAATAATAAGTCATATAAAATATATAATCACATTAGAGATCATTCCAATTCAGTTTTAAATCGAAATCTGAATATTTGCATTATTATATTATTAAATTCCACTATTAAATTAATATAAGTTCCTAAATTCAATCTATCGCCAATTTATTCCATCCAATGGTCTAATATTATTATTAACATCAAAATAAACTTAAATAATTTTTAGAAACCATTTTCATATTTATTTACACTCAGATTTACCAATAAACCCAATTATAAATATTGAATTAGTATTATTCAAATTTTCAATTAAATCCCCGTATTGGAAATTTAATCATTTCTATTAACTTATCCTAAATCTTTTTATTTCAAAATCAAATTATAATATATATTCCACATTTAAAATGAATTAAAGGTTCAAATTTAGCGACCCAAAATTCTGGGTCGTTACAATGCCATTACGCGATATGTCATTGCCTACACATCCTAGAGATCCATTATCCACTGCTCTTTTAATAATTTTAGCAAAAACATCTGCAGCTAAATTAAATTATAAAGGTGATAAGAGATCCCCTTGCCTTAAACCTCTCTTAGATTGAATTCTATTACCTAAAATACCATTAACCATAATACTAGAGTTTCTAATTCTAAGCAAAGTCATAATCCAACTGATCCATCTATGACCAAAACCTCTAGCATGTAATATATCTACAAGAAAATTCCAATCCACCGAATCAAAAGCTTTAGCAAAATCATGTTTTAAAATCGCACAGGTAATGTTATTCTTACCACAGTAACTAATATATTCTTGATTAACTACCACTCCATCAGTGATATTTCTCCCTTTAATAAAAGCCAACCGTGAACAATCAATTAAATCGTTCATTCTTATACTAAGTCTATTAGCTAGAACTTTAGAAAAAATTTTAATTGAAAAGTTAATCAAAGAAATAGGTCTAAAATCTTTTAAGTTTTTAGTACCTACTTTTTTATGTAACAAAATAACATTTGCAAAATTAAATCTCCCTAATTGCAAATTACCATTATAAAAATCATTAAACATATTAACTAAGTCAAACTTTAAAACGTCCCAAAAAGTCTTATAAAATAAAACTGGAAACCCATCAAGTCCCGGGAATTTATCACTTGGCATGTCATTAATTACTTTTCTAATTTTCTCTTCAGTAAAAGGATTATCTAACTCTGATAAATCAATAATAGAATCAGATGGATACAGATCTATCCATCTAACATCGATTCTATGTTTGATTTTAGAACCAAAAATATCCTTATAATAGTCTGTAAAAGCCTTGTTAAGATCGCTTTGATCAACTAACTCTTCATTATAAACAATAATAGAATTGATAGTATTACTACATTTTCTACCATTAGCTATATTATGACAAAATTTGGTGCTATTATCTCCTTCATTGATCCATTGAATTCTGGATCTCTGCTTCCACATAACCTCCTCCTTTTCTAAATTTGAGTTTAGTTCGTCTTTTAAATTAGCAAGAACGTTACGCTCACCTATATTTAATTGTCTAGATTCTTCTATCTTGTTAATTTTAAGCATCTCATTAAGAATGTTATCTTTTTTAATTTTTATATTGCCAAAAACATTCTTATTCCAGTTTTTAAGAAAAATACTAAGCTCCCTGAGTTTTAATACAAAATATTTTGTTGAATTATCCTTATTTCTATGATAATTCAGAGAAATCCACTTACCATTAATTAAATTCACAATAAATTCCAAAAGCCACATCTTTTCAAATTAAAATTATTAATAGTAACTCTATGATGTTCGCAGGAGAGGATAATAGGACAATGATCTAAGTACGTGTAAGGTAAAGCGGAGACTCTCCAAGATTGGAAATTTATCTTCAATCTCATCGCTAACGAAAAATCTAACTAGAAGAGCCAAGGATGGAGAATACCTTGCATTACTCCATGTAAACTCTCTATTAGAAAGGGGAATCTCGATCAAATTAGAATTAAATTGATCAAATTCCTCCATAGTAGAATAATCCCCTTCCCTGGGAGACCGCTCTCTTATGAAGCACGTAACATTGAAATCACCCCCCAAAATCCAAGAACCCGGAACTAAGGATCTAAATTCTAGATATTCATTCCATAAAATTCTCCTATTAATTTTTGAATTAGGCCTATATACGTTAGAAATGTTTAAAAAAGAATTATCAGAAAGACTAATAAAAATGATATTGAGAATGCTGCTTAGTAATACATTGAAGTAATGTAAAATAATTATCACGCCACCCTATCGTTAATCCCCCTGAAGTACCTACTGAAGGTAGAAAAACCCATTTTCTAAAATGATAACCACCTAATCTTCTAAAGAAACGAACATTAGGAAAGTTAAATTTAGTTTCCTGAAGTAAAGCGATATCAATAGAATAGTCTTTAAAAAAATACTCTAACCTTATCACATTTGTTCAAGTCATTTAAACCTCTAATGTTCCAACAAATGATCCTCATGAGCTAACAGTACTAGCCCTCTCTAATTCCTTACCTCTAATACAATCCCGATCAAATTCAATATCAGAAAAGATAAATGATGTATCATTAGCTATCCAACTAAACTCGGCAGATGGTAAACTGCCTAATGCATATGAAGAGTACATGCTACCTAAAGTAGAGCTCACACCTGAGCCTGGATACGTAGCACTCGATCCAGGTAACTCACCTATAGATGAAGTCTGACAGGAGCATATTCTAGCACTACGCCGAACCAATCCACTGGATACTACTAATTTCTTGAATTTTCCTCTCTTCGACGAAGAAGAAACTGGGCTGCTACCACACATGATCCTTTCATATTCTAAAGTGTTTACTACTATATTCCCCTCACCAATGGTCAAACAGACAAAACTATCTCCATAATCACTGTTTCTATCAATGAATGGTTCAGAAGCCACAGAGACATCTTCTTCTACATTGAGATTTGAAAAAGCAGCTTGTTCTCCTCTTTTATAAAATCCTCATCTTCAAAACTACCCATCCCCACCAGAGACCACACATCAATTTCTGCTTCATTTTCAAAGCAATCAAAACTAAATTCATTTCTTATTTAATCTGTTATATATGAACCATCCCCCATATGAACTAATGCATGTTCGCTAGACTCATCTTCAACAATATGTGTTGACTATGCACCATGCACAGCTGCAACAACGTGAATTTCAGCTAAAGAAATAAAGGATGTATATGAAAGCACTCCATCAATTCGAGACTCGAGTTCAACAACTATGTCATCAACCCACTTCTAATCGTAGAACGATATCCAGTCACAACAGATATCCGGCTCAAACAAATTTACATCACCTGAATAAAAAACTTCATCTGAACCAATTGATTCGAGATCCGCACTGCGCCAGAAAACATTATTCTCAAGATAAGCAAAAGACTCTTCCTCGATTGAATCATCCACTGCTACAGTATCATTATTCCATTCCAGAATATTTGCTAAACAAGGATTTAAGTCACTCAAGAAATAATTATAACTACCAATGTCCAAATCTAAGAAGTTAACAAAGGATATATCTTCATGAGTTGTCTCTGGTTCGTTTACCACGGATGATGATTGAATCATACACAAGCTTGTTGATTCCAACACTTTATCAAAACAATTGCTCGCATCATACTTTGAACAAGCTTCAAAACTCTTAATATCAATAACTCTGGGTTACCAAAAATATTATTGCCTAGCACCATGGAAACATTCGAATCAATCAATAATTCATCAACAAGATGATTAGAGTTAACCATCAATCCTCCATCAACATCTGGACTATCAGAATCTGAACTCGAAGAAAGACAATCAAATTTGTTGGATATAGAAATCTCAAAACTATCATGATCACAGACTTTAGCTTTATGACATTTACTACGAATAAAAGTGAAGTCATCTCTCTGTTCAATATCTTCTAACCGATCTTCAATAATTTCATGATCATTCGATGATAAAGTAGACACATCGAAGAATGAAAAAACAACTGGATCTAAAAGCATGGGATCAAAACCCAAATTGACTTCTCTATCAGCAAATATCAAAGAGATGTTTGAGTCTATTAAAATATCCTCTGTGATATCAGACTTTATCGAATCAATGGAAATGCCAACTGTCTCCTTAGTATTACCAGATTTTTCAATGAATCTTTTTATTTTGCGCATTAATTATGTCAAAATGATAAAAAAAGATCGTCAAGAAGATTGACTTCTGCATCTTTCTTAAACCAGAGATGGTCGATCAAAATTCCCCTACGTATCAAGAATTTCAAAGCGATTTGGAATCCATGATTAATCAGACTTGGGGTAGAAATTTTCCCTTTAACAACACCCGCGGCTGATTTGCCGAAATTATCCTCTAGGTTATCGAATCTCTCTTTATATCCTTTACCTATATTTGGCTCATTAATGATATCAAAATGATACAATAATTCCTCGAGATATTTGATTCTAACATCTCTCATCTACCATTGATATTCTAGCAATAAACCGTTCAGTCTTAAGAATTTCAATACAAACTGAAACCCACGATTTATCGAAGAAGAAGAAGTGATAGAGGAAACCGACTTCAAAGTACATTCCTTTCTTTTATGCCCAAAAATACCACAATCAAAACATCTGGTTGGGCCTCGGCATTGGTTTGCGATATGATTTAGATCCCCACATCTGAAACAAAAATTCCTTCCCTTCCTAGAATCAATCCACTTATCTTTTGATTTGCGAATAATATGTTCATGAGGTTGAGATGGGAGTAATTCTTAACGGCTTGAGCATATGAATAGGGAAAAGAGAAATGATTAGATAGACTAGAGTGATTATGGATTAAAGAATACCCAGTAGAGATGAAATTTTAGAATGAAGATCTTGAAAAGATGCCATTTTCTTGGAACGGTGAACAATGTTTTAAATTATTGTTAAACCATATTACTTTAAAAGTGGTCAAAACTTGTTAAAACATATATAAACATATAATAGGGATTATAAGATGATAAATAACTCACATCTCTATAAATAATTGATGTAAAATCACCAAATTAATTCTGATCCAAATAGTTGTATGTTCGAATTCCTAAGCCCTAAAATGGTAATTAGCTAATCTTTATTTGATCATGTTAATCCACCGTTAATTACTAGATTCGACTATATTTAGTATAAATTAAATATAGATTTTATAAGAAAGGTGATTAATGGAGGATTAAATATGTTTTTGGGAAGAAGAAAAGTGATCGGGAACATTTTCTAATGCTGAAGTTAGCACAATCTCGAAACCATTAAGTGGACCCAATTATGGGCTTAGGATAATTAGCACTAAAACTGCCAAAAATGACAAACTTAAAACTACGATGCCTTATAAACCACTTAGTGATAAATCTATTTTGACCACTCTATAGAAAGATAAACCATAATATCTTTCATTTTGATAGTTTTTTACCCTAAATCAGCTTCTAGCAAAAGTTATAGCTGTTATGAGCATTTTTGCCCATAGTTCGATGAATATGAAAAGGTAATAGGGAGTATAGAGACTACTTGAAGATACATATGAAGAGTTCCATCACATAACTACAAGAGCAAGATAAAGTGTCAAAGGAAATTTTGGCAAGATCTTGGAAGATATCCAAAACCATTAGAAAATATTCATAAGGTCAGGAGATGCGCTCTTATCGAAACTACTTATTAATCTAAGCTACGGATTGAAAGATATGGTTTTCTTAAAATCATTCCACCACCTAAATGATTTGGCCCTAACTTGGAGAGATACTATCCACTTCAAGCAAACATAACACACAAATGCATTGGAGTGTTCTGTTCCATGATACTAAGCTATTGGTCTAAGTTTCATCCAGTTCCAACTTAAAATAAAGGAGTTATGACACAAAGAAAGTTGGTCTAGGCAGGAATATGAGGTCAGTTTGATACGAAACCTAGCCATTTACTACCTATCTATTTACTACCTAACCTTGCATATATAAATACCTCACGGATGATCATAGCTAAGGAGGAGAGAATGGATGATTAATAATAGCTAACAACCTTGGATCATTACAAACTACCTAATCAAATGTTTCCAACTTGAATCTCTAGAACATTTTTGGATAGTAAGGAATCATCTTATCCTTATCTGCTCACCTTCAACTATCTAATCTGCCATGCAACATCAATTTATGGTAGACAACCTCAAGATTACAACATCAAATCCTTGCCAATCACAGATTTATCAACCTATAATTGTTGTTACCGATTTAGAGGGAACTAGCAAGGTTGTAGCAACTGTAATCGGAGCATCGTCACTTAGTCCAAGTGCTAAGACAAGAAGGCAAGTGGATCAAAAGATAGCACAAATAAACTACATGGAAAAGATTAATTTTACATAAGTTAAGTACTTAGTTCAGTAGACAACCAAAATAATCACTCGGTTCGGTGGTTGCTACCGAACCGATAACCTTGTTTTCTAGATGACTACTAAGCAAAATTTCCTTTTTGTTAGTCATTTATCAAAACAAGGAGCACCAGACCACTAGCACCACCATAACAAGGAGCATCAGGCCAGCCGCATCATCGAACAAAGGAACAGCGAACCACCCAATAGCATTGAATAATGCTGGCCAAACCAAATGCAAAAAATAAGCAAACCACCTATTTTAGCAAGACAACCGACCTAGCCTCCATATATATTTACTTCTATAAATACCCAAGCTTGGAACAGTAATGGCAAACAAGTCAAGGTGCCAAGAGTAGCCAAACAGGAACTGCTGAACAGACTTTCTTGGAACTATATCTTACTTCCTTTTGAGCTATAGATCATTGTATTATTTATTCCAATCATTGAACCAAAGATTCGTAAGGAAAGTAATGAAAATAGACGGTTAATGTTGGCACATTTTGGCCAAGCTACTATAAATTTTGGTGTTCTTTACTTTACTACAATTTACCATCTACTTCTTTTATCTATGATCCACTCTCTATGAAACATATAAAATACAAATATAATAGCTATGATTTACATCCTATAATCATAGTTCCACAACAATTGATTTGAAGCCATTTTCCTAATTTTTAGTAAATATTTCTAGTGCCCTCATTGAGAATTGAACTCGAGATGCTACCAAGATCAAAGAATAGGGCTGGTGCAACCAGTGAGAATACAAAGAACACCAGCATACCTAATAGACAACTGCTAATCATGATGGTCATTCAGCAAACACTTTAGTGTTTGTAGACATAATTACCAGCGACAACCTGGATAAAATAATCACTAAACTGAACGAACATTTTGCTGCCATCCAACAAGCAATTGTGGACTAACTCATGACATGCTTCGGGGGAGACTCAAACTGCAAGTCACAACATTGAAATGCGTTGACAATCTTAGTCAACGAGTCTGGAAGGAAAATGAGGTCACATTCCAAGGGCTAATCCGATCAAGGAAATTGAGGGACTAGGAGAGAGAATGTTAGAGGGATGGAACAAGTAAGTTTTTGGTCTAAAGCTAACCTCGATGAGTCGCTTAGTACCGAACCAAATAAGGAAGGTTCTGAATCGAGGGAAGCTATAGTTAACACTTCTCATTCCCATCGACATTCTCCAACCGTAGTAGCTGCGAATGGAGGATGGATTGATCATCGGGGTCGATCTACGAGCTAGGATAATGGCTAGGATAGGATATCAAGCTGTTATAGAGAGACTGAATGAAATCCTTTCCCTTAAAGTGAAAGTCGAACAATCTTCAACAATCAACTGAACCATAAGATGGGATGACAAGATCATTAGAGAATGTGTTCGACACAAGAAGGAAGTGCAAGGTATATGAGATAGGATTAGCAGTCCTTTCTCCCTAGAGATAGAGATATTTAGGAACCCTAAGATTCAGGATGCCTACTATAGATCCATAAAAAGGACTAACTGGCCCAATAGTGCTTATGCAATGGTATACTCAGCATATGTTGATAAGCAACTATATGGAGGAGATCTTGTGTAAATAATTTCCTTTATACCCAGTAGAATCAACCACCATGTGTTTTTGTCGTCCAACGTAGGTTCAATTCATTCCTAAGAAATACCAGGTAAGAAGGTCATTATTAAATCCTAGTATCATATCGAACAACCAAAGGATGCATACTCATTATCTAATGTGAAGCAAAGGGAAGATGAGTCGCAATGGTAGTACCAAACCCGATCTGATGTCGCAGTGGCTGGAATTCAAGATATTGATGAAAGGCTCAACTTAATGACCTTATGTGGTGGAGTGCACCCTAGAACGAAATTTTCTAGAAGATTGACAAAAGAGAAATTAGCCACTTTACAAGAGTTCTTCCATGATGTAGCATGGTATATAAGGTTGGAAGATGCTGCTTCAGAGAGATGAATAGCAACTAGAGTTGAATAATTATCTAGTAGTGTGAATTTTATGGTGATGGAAAATGGAAACGACTTTAATAGGTGTTTGCATAAAAAGTGGACGAACACCTCCAATCTATTTACTGTAGAGCTATGAATACAGAGTGTATAACAATAATGTAATATTTATATTATGATTGATTTTCAAAGAGCAAATCACATATAGGTTATGCAGAAAGTAAACTGCAGTAAAGTAAGGAACATAAATATTTATAGTGGTTCGGCCAGAATATGACTACATCCATTATCCATTTTCATTAT
This sequence comes from Allium cepa, assembly GCA_030765085.1. Lineage (NCBI taxonomy): Eukaryota > Viridiplantae > Streptophyta > Magnoliopsida > Asparagales > Amaryllidaceae > Allium > Allium cepa. Next base: position 412,146,331 of record CM060939.1, on the reverse strand, counting down.
TCTTCTTATATTTCTTAGATACAATGCCTGAGATACAAAGTACAATGATATGTGGCTCAATAGAAAATAATATATAGCCCAACAAACTTTGTTTGGCTATTCTTGCCTACCTATTCCAATTCGACTATTTCCGTTAGCCATTTCATACTAGGTTGTTCTTGCTAGGCCGTTCCTAGCTTTCTCTAACTTGTCCACCATTACTATTGTAAGCTTAGCTCTTTACACTTATTGTTGTTGCAAGCTTTGGTATTTATATGATTGAAGGTATAGAGTAGTCGGGCCGCTAAGATAAGCAGTTTCCCTATATATAGCATATTTGGTTTGGTTATTTTCACATATAGAAGATACGCTCCTGAATTTCCACATATTCAAGATTGCCTTTCCATATATGCTTTATTCGGTCCTGTAGTAGTTGGCTCGGTGGTGCTTAGTTCGATGGTCATGTCATAGTTCATCTATGCGTAGGTTCGAAAGTAGGCTACCAAACAAAAATCTAAGTTCGGCAGCTGGTTTTTAGCGATGCTTGGTTCAACGGTGCCTTGTTTTGGTGATGCTTTTGTCCGGATGTGCCTTGGTTCGGCTGTGCCTTTGTATGATGGTTCACCAAGTGTCGAACACACATCCTGTGATGACCTAGAATTTTAAGCAATATCAATTTAATAATCTGAAATAAAAATTAAATTGATTTGATAATCTTTGTGATAAGATTTGAATTAATTTAATAATCCAATTAAAATACATATTTAATTGTTAGATTTTATCTTTTTAAATCTAATAAATTGTTATCTATTTATAATGTATATAGAATATGTATACATTGAAAATAGATTTTGTTTTAATCTAATAAATAAATAAATCTTGTTTTCTATAAATGTGTATATCTTTAGTGAAATTGGGTATAGTTTTAAAGTTAAACTTTTAAAAGTTATTTAATAAATAAATATGGTTTTTTCTAAATTGATAAGATAAAATTTAATTTGTTTAAATTGATTAATTTGATATAAACTTTTTTAAAAGTATATAATAAATAACTATATGATTTTAAATACATAAGGTAAATTATTTAAATGGTTTAAAATGTGTTTTAACTCTTTAAATTTAAATAAGATTAACAATAAGATTTATTTGGATATAATTGGATAAAATAAATAATTTATTAATAAGAGAAACAGTTTCTTTTATAAATTATTTGTAATTATCAATTTTGTTATTTTTTAAATATAATAATATATTGTTTTTAACAAATAGATTTTTATAAAATTAATTGTTTTTCAAAATTTAAATGTGAAGTTATATATGTATATATATAACTTGATTTGAATTTGAATTCAAAGTTTGAAAATTTAAAGTATAAGTATTTTTAATTTGTTTTGATTTTGAAATATTTGTATAAACTTTATTTTATAAATAAAATTGGATTTATTCATTTTAAAATTATCTACTAAATAAGTAGATATTAACTAATTAATTAAACATGGATTTATATTTAGCTTATATTAACATCTAACTAAATAACTAATTTACATAATTTTAACTAATTAACATTTAATGACAAATGAAAGCATTTTACCAAAAAAAAGGCATGTGTTAATCAATAAACACTATAATTTGACAAATGTTAGAATTAAAGACATGTGGCATTTTAAAATTAGCCTTTTTCTTTTTCTTTTTATTTCAGTTTTAATATATACAAATCCTCTTTCCTTTTTATTTCTTTTCTAAATCAAAAATGCAAAGAAAAACACACTTCCTTTGAAAACAAAAATCTGAAAGCCTCTTCAACAAAACCCTATAAATCTTCTTCAAAAATCTGTAGATTTCCCTTCAAAAACCAAAACCATCTTCAAACTGTTTTAAACCTGCATTTTATCAAAACCTGCACATCTTCAAAACATCACCTGAAAAATCATTCTGCAAACTCTAAAAGCCTGCATTTCACTTAAATTGGGAATCTTCAAAGCTTTAGTATTTTTCTTCAAGCAAGAAAGCCTACATGCAAATGTAATCAGGAAGCAACAACAAACATGATTTAAAGTTTCAAAATTTAAGAAGCAAGCAACTCAGTTTTCATAGGCAATTCAAGATTGAAGCTTCCCAGTTTTTAAAAGCACAAAGTTTTTCAAAATCATGGCTCTGTCTTCCAATATAACAAGTGAGTAACATCAATATTTTTAAACTTAAGAATGAATATGGTTGCTGTTATTTCTGTGGTTAAATCTGTAGTATGTATATATGAAAATGAAATCTGCAGTATGCATGTTTTATTCCCATATGAATATCCTCTGTTTTAAATATTAGTTTCCTGTTTTAGATTTAAATTCATTTTCTCTTCAAACAATTGTTAATAGGACTTGGTTTATAAACAAAAGTTGTGTGATTTATCATGGATTAATGTTTTAAAAACTTATTCAAGCTAAATCTCATCTGAGTGTCTCTGGAAAAAGAAAAAGAAAAACAACAGTGGTTGTTATACAAAGTGAAAACTCAAAACTTGGTAAATTATGAATTCAGTATTATAGAATGAAAACACAATGCAAAACATGAATTTCAATACAAAAATCATAATTTATAGATTGAGGAGTATGGTGCAGTTCTGTGATGAACAGAAAATGGGAATAGGGGATTTTTGGGAGATCACTGCAAATTAAAGGATCGGGTTCATTTTGTAGGTAGCGGAGTTATTAATGAAGTTGGGAAAAATAATTGATGTCGATGCAAATCAACATGGAAACCGTGGTGATAATTTGTTATATGTAGCCCTGGTTATTGGAGGATTTAGTAAATCGATTGAATCGGCTTTTATGGTTGATCGAGTGTTGTGAGAATTGGGGAGATGGGAGTATAGCCATTAAAAAGTTGGTTGCCGGAGTCGCTGTTAACCCGGTGGTCGGAGGGTCGGGATCAAGGCATGTTCCAGGTTTGAAGTGGTTACCTGTTTTCTGTTTCAGGTTATAGATTCGAACTCGGATTAAAATTCGAGTTGTAGGTGAGCATAGTGGTGATCGAGATGGATTGAGGGGTTGATCGTCGATGTTGGGAAGCCACCGGAGGTGGATGAAGATGGCTGGAGACACGGTGCACGTGCACCGTGCATTTTTGGGTTCTTATGAACTCTGGGTGGAGGCAGAGTTTTTGACTCAAGTTTTTACTCGAGATTTTGGTTGTTTGCTCGAAGTTTCTTGCTTGCTGACTCGAAGTGGATTTTGCACTTGATCGGGTTAATGTATGTAACAGGTTTTGGTTTTGAAACCTGTAGGTTTTGTTTAAAAATTTAAAATAAAATTTAAACCCTGGATTTAAATGAAAGCAAGGTTCTAAATCTTGTTTTCAAATCTGAATTTGAATTATTCAAGATTGAATTTGAATCTAGTTTGGGAAAAATGAGTTTTTAAATTCAAATTGAATTAATAATATTAAAGTGTTTAAGAAAGTTTAAAGTAATTAAAGAATTTGAGTTTAAATAGAGTTTGAAATGTAGTAGAGGATTTAAACAGAGTTAAATCAGAATTTTAAATTTAAATTCAAAATTTATTTGAATCTTAAGTTTTGGAAATAAAGTTTATAAATTTAATATTGTAAATAAGTTTAAAAGTTAAAATATACTTTAAATGATTAGAGATTAAAAAGGAATTTAGATTTAAATCTTTAAAATTCTTTTATATAAGTATTCTTTAACATGTGGATTTTAAGGTTTTTAATTTGGTTGAAGATAAATTGAATTTCATTTTAATACTAGAATTTAAAATATGAAATTGAATTAGAAATAAATATTTTCAAAAGTATTTATGAATGATAATTTAACCATAGATAAGAAAGATTTTATCTTAAAGTAAAATTTAATGATTTATAATTTCATTTAATTATTAAGGTAATTAAATGAATAATTTATTTGTTAATGAAATGGGTCATTAATTAAGGTAATTAAAGGTTTTAAATTATTAATTTAAAGTTTAAGTCAATCAATTAATTGAGGATAATTAATCCATGATTAAGGATCATTAATTAGATTTAATTAATGATTAGTAATTGATTAATCAAATAATTATGAATTAATTAAGTTACAGTTAACACTTAATTAACTAAATAATTAAAGGTTAATTAATTGAATGTTAAAGATTAATTAATTTGAAATCAATAATGATTAATGAAAGTTAATTACTTAAGAAAAGTAATTAAAGTATGGTTAATGGTTAATAATGGTCATTAACTTAAAGATTATTAAATAATTAATTAATGTGATTAATTTATAATAATTAATTAGATTAATTAATTAAATGATAATCAATTGTGAAAATTACCTGAGTTTAATTACTTAACGAAAGTAATTAAGGAATTAATTACTTAATGTAATTAATGGAGTTTATTGTGATTAGTTTAGATTAATTAATTAAGTTTAGTTAATTTTAATCACTTGCTAGTTTGATAATAATTACTTAATGTAATTAATGGAGTGCAATTACTCAGTGAAGTAATTAATGATAATTACTGGATGTAATTAGAGGATAATGATGGAATTGTGAAAGTAATTTGAATTAAATTACTTTGTATAATTAATCAAGGGATTAATTAAAGAAATTAATTAAGGAGTAATTAATTTGATAAGTAATTAAAGGTAGTTAATTACTGAATGTGATTTAATCAAAGGTGATTAATAATTATGGGTTAACTGAGATTAATTACTGAATGTAATTAATTTAAATAAGATAATTAATTAAATATAATTAATATAATTAATGATGTAATTAAGATTCATTAATTAATATTAATTAATCAATAATAAGTAATTAAGTGTAATTAATTAATTGTAATTAATTAAGGTTTAATTGTAATTAATTATAATTAATTAATTAATAAAGTAATTAAAGGTTAATTACTGTATTTGATTTAGAGTAATTAATTTTGTGAAATTAATTTAAAGAATAATTAATCAAGAGTGATTAATTAAGTTGATTAACTAAAGCATAATTAATTAATTTGTAATTAATTAGTGGTAATGTAAGCAAGATTTATATTGATATTAGTAATTAATTTAATTTATTTTAAATTAATTAGAGATGGATGTAATTAATTTAATTCATTTTAAATTAATTATAGATGGTGTGATTATAGATCATTGCTTATATATGATTGGATGATATTGGTTGCCTTGAATGGTTGAAGTCTCAACTATAAGATTTGTAATGTTGAGTGATATGGATGCATTGGTTGCATTGTGATGATGATATGCATTATCTTTGATAATGATAATATGGATTATCTATGGTGATGATTATCTATTGTGAATCTGTGAATTATCTATCTGTGTGTATATAGATAATGAAATTGAATTGTTTTAAACTCTAAAACAACTTGGACCTAAAAGACACGCTTTGGATTTCGATGAGACCGGGATTGGGTTTCCATATTTGGATACCCGAAAACCACATCGATCCAAATTAATGATAGGTCATGAATCTGAAGAGAAGAGTGAAGACTCGAGGTGTTAGAACTATTCGTTAGTATAACTCTGAGGGTGATTCCGTGATGAGTTTGACGGGTAGTACTTTCAGATTCGAGATGAAGATTTAGAGTGCAAGGATTATCGTCGTTAACTCTGAGGGTGATTCCAAAATGAGTGTAACGAGATAATGCTTTCGGTTTCGTTCGAACCCGGAACGAACTTGTATGGATTGAATGCTTTCAGAACATCGTTAGGTGGACGATGAGCATTCTAAGATAAATGTGTCCTATAAAGGTAATCGTAACCTCAAGCCTCATCAACCGAGAATGGCTAAAACAGGGGAGGTACAGCAAGGCTAATTGGGTCATGCCCAAGTAGGACGAGATTTTCCCCTGTCTAGAGGTCCCTTTTTATTCGGCTTAGTGGGCGGCTGGATATGCGCACCAACTGTGGGGTTGCCTTGTTCGGGACTGTCCAGTAAGGGATGGTTCCGGCCTTGTGTTGCAGAGGAGCGGGCGTACTCCTCGGTACGGTGATCTAGGCCACGTACTGTGACGGGCGGTACCCCAGTAGCCCAGCCATTGTATGGAATCCAAAATCCAATAAGTGCCAACGGTTTTGATTGTATTACCCACTTTTGTGGCTAGTAGCTGGAATTTAATAAATGTAACAATTTCGGCTATTTTTTATTTACTTGAAAACCCTAGACCTATTATAATATCATCGGATTTCATATCAAATGTTTTGGTTAGTGTAAGGTAAAAACTTTTCCATGTTTATGTGTGGGAAGTCTTACGTGATACCTTTCTTTCCAAAGGTTTTTCAAAAGTTAAGCAACTTTAACCTGTTACTCACACCAGACCCATGTTTGACCCGGAGTTTATATTTTGTTTTCTTAAACTCTTGGGTACTCAAATTTTTACGAGTAGCCAAGGGATTCAGGTTAGGTTTGATGATTATTGGAGGAGCAATGGAGCAGGAGGCTTCTGCGTTGTAGATATATAGATTCCTCTTTGTGTTCTCTGTGTTGTGTTTGTATTATGTTGTAAATACTAGACAGGTGTTTATAACTGTCTAGTATGTGTTGTATTATCTGTTTACTCTGATAGTTGTTGTATACTATGTAATATTTTATGTTATTAATATAATTTATTCGTTCCTTTGTTAGATTTCTAATGTGTTGTTTCTTCTTCTTATCTTTCTTTCTCTTTTCTATCCCTTTCTTTCTTATTAATGATGCGTCATTCTATGGAGATGAATGGCGGGTCGTTAAAGTGGTATCAGAGCATTAGGTTGAGTGAATACCTAGGCTCTGGAGTGGTGTCTATCTTGAGAGAGTATTTGTAATTTTAAATATATTTATATATATTTATCTATTTCTACCTATCTGTTGGGTTACCCGTTCAGGTTTTCCGATATAGGTTATAAAGGTAGATAAGGTAGTGGTGTTTGTATCACGATTACTACCATTGATTGGAGTCTGATGTTTGAGGTTGGAAGTGTATCTGTCGAGACTATAGGCCTAATACCGTCTCGAGTAAGCTTTGTTGTGATGAAGTATTTCATCGACCTCTGAAGGTAACCTGTAAAGGTTTGGAGTTCATCTTTGAAGTGCGGAGTTGGGTGAGTAGAGTTTGGATCTGTCAGTTGGGCAGAAGCAAGTGATGGCATTTTGATACCTCAGGAAGTTGTAACTGCGTGATGAGATGCAGTGACTATGGATGTGTCCGAAGATATCTTCTTTGGAACAAGTTTTGGGAAGTGTATCTGCTTCGGTGTTCTGGCTGGGTTCAGCAGGATGTGGTGGTTGGCTTTGAAGTCCGAGTTTCTCGAAGAACTTTGGATTAGAAGGTCTTTGGCTTGGTGTCAGCAGCGCAGCTCAGAATGTTCTGTGTTGGCAGGAAGTTTTCTGGCTGAGTAGTTTTTCTGGAGGTGGAGTTCAGAAGCAGCAGAGTGGATCCGTTTCTTCGATGGATTGACTAGGCCAGTGTAAGTTGTTCTATTGGGTAAAGAGAGGACAGTTTTTCTTTGGAAATTTGTCTGGGTTGATCGCAAAAGTGACTTGCGATAGTTAAATGTTCTCTTGGATTGTCAGAGATTTTCTACATGTCTTCTAGGAAGACAGAGGTTTGTTCGCATCTGGAGATTGAGTTTTCTTATCAGCTAGTATTCCAGGAGTGGTACTGGTGGTTCAGCTTAGTTAAAGGATGGTTCCTAGAGATAGAGTTTGATGAAACAGCTCAGATTTTGGAGGAACTTCTGAGTTTTCTTTATGGATCTGTTGAACCATTTTCCTAGGAAGTGATGTCCAGTTTGTGCTTGTGTTCTTCGTCAGCATTTTCCTATCTACTTCGGATCAGAGTTGCGCAGCGGAAGCAGTTTGGAAGTGCTTTTGTTTAATCTTTTCCGGATTAGGAGAAGTTTGTTGTCTTCTGCTGTTTATGGAGTAGAGTTGTGTTTTTGGTTTTGGATTAATCTTAAGGAGATCATTGGGTTAGGTTTTTTTGTCTAATTTGTTTCTAGAGGCGTCAGCAAGGGTTAAGCTGATCAGTTTGGATGTTGGCAGCCAGGATTGTCTGAAGACATTTTGTGGATAGGAGATGGAGGAATTTGGAATTCGAAGTTGGAGACTTCGTTGTTGTTGGAATTTTCTTCGATCCAAGGAGCTATAAGATGGGGTAAGGCTGGAAAGCTAACTCCGAGATGTTTGGATCTTTTCTATGTTTTGGTTGGATCAGTGTTTGGTTTTCAGGATTGAATTGCCAGTTTGGATAACTGGGATTCGATATGTTTCACGTATCTCTGAGGGAGTATGTGTATGGTCTATCTCTGGTTTTGGAACCAGCTGTTCAGGAGGTTTGGTTGTTGAATCAGACTCGTCTGTAGTCTGATATGCTATCTAGTTCTGTAGATCTAGATGAGTAGGAGCTCTATATCTTAGTAGTATTGATTGTTTGGAATCTATAGAGCGAGTATCCCGATATTTATATCGGGGAAACTCGTGGAAGTTCTATCCAGAATTTTTTCTGGATAATTAGATTTGTTTGATTGGGTGAATTGATTGTTATGGTTGTTAGCATACCATTGGTATATGCTTGTGTTTAAAAATTAAATCTTTAAATAGATTATTAAATTACCTTTTTTTAAATTTCGGGGATGAAATTCTTTTAAGGGGGAGGAATGCGATGACCCAGAATTTTAAGCAATATCAATTTAATAATCTGAAATAAAAATTAAATTGATTTGATAATCTTTGTGATAAGATTTGAATTAATTTAATAATCCAATTAAAATACATATTTAATTGTTAGATTTTATCTTTCTAAATCTAATAAATTGTTATCTATTTATAATGTATATAGAATATGTATACATTGAAAATAGATATTGTTTTAATCTAATAACTAAATAAATCTTGTTTTCTATAAATATGTATATCTTTAGTGAAATTAGGCATAGTTTTAAATTAGAGTACAAGGATTATCGTCGTTAACTCTGAGGGTGATTCCAAAATGAGTGTAATGAGATAATGCTTTCGGTTTCGTTCGAACCCGGAACGAACTTGTATGGATTGAATGCTTTCAGAACATCGTCAGGTGGACGATGAGCATTCTAAGATAAATGTGTCCTATAAAGGTAATCGTAGCCTCAAGCCTCAACTGCGGGGTTGTCTTGTTCGGGACTATCCAGTAAGGGATGGTTCTGGCCTTGTGTTGCAAGGGAGTAGGCATACTCCTCGGTACGGTGATCTAGGCCACGTACTGTGACGGGCGGTACCCCAGTAACCCAACCATTGTATGGAATCCAAAATACAATAACTGCCAACGGTTTTGATTGTATTACCCACTTTTGTGGCTAGTAGCTAGAATTTAATAAATGTAACAATTTCGGCTATTTCATATTTACTTGAAAACCCTAGACCGGTTATAATATAATCAGATTTCATATCAAATGTTTTGGTTAGCGTAAGGTAAATTTTTTCCATGTTTATGTGTGGGAAGTCTTACGTGATACCTTCCTTTTCAAAGGTTTTTCAAAAGTTAAGCAACTTTAACATGTCACTCACACCAGACCCATGTCTGACCCGGAGTTTATCTTCTGTTTTCTTAAACTCTTGGGTACTCAAATTTTTACGAGTAGCCAAGGGATTCAGGTTAGCTTTGACGATTATTGGAGGAGCAATGGAGCAGGAGGCTTCTGCGTTGTAGATATATAGATTCCGCTTTGTGTTCTCTGTGTTGTGTTTGTATTATGTTGTAAATACTAGACAGGTGTTTATAACTGTCTAGTATGTGTTGTATTATCTGTGTACTCTAATAGTTGTTGTATGCTATGTAATATTTTATGTTATTAATATAATTTATTCGTTCAGCTGTTAGATTCTGATGTGATGTTTCTTCTTCTTCTCTTTCTTTCTCTTTTCTATCCCTTTCTTTCTTATTAATGATGCGTCATTCTGTGGAGATGAATGGCGGGTCGTTAAACATCCTTATTTGGTAGATTCATTACCGAACTAGAAACCTTGCCTGGTACCCCTACCATCAAACATGGATTTCTGTTTGGTTGTTGAACCACCGAACACGAATCCCTCTTTGATAGTCAAGCTACTATGTAGAAATTACTGTCTAGTGGTCCAAATAGCGAACATGAATCCTATACGGTAGTAGGGGTACCAAGCAAGGTTTCTTTTTGTAGCAAAGAAGCTACCAGACAAGGTTGTGTGTGTGTTTGGCATTTGGAGAACCAACGAACAAGGGGACAGCCAAACTAAGGCGCATCCAGAAAAGCATCACTGAACCAAGCATCATCGAACACCATCGCCTGAACATAGATTCCTGTTTGGTAGCTTACTACCGATCCTAAGTATGGATGAACCATGACATGACCATGTAACCAAGCACCAGCGAGCTAACTACTATCGGACTGAAAAAAGTATAGATGGAAAGGTAATCCTGAATATATGAAAGTTGTGGAGTGTATCTTCCATATATGGAAATAACCAAACCATGCATGTTATACAGGGAAACTGCCTATCTTATCAGCATGACCACCCTATACCTTCACTCATATAAATAACAAAGCTTCCAATAAAAATGACAGAGAATTATAGATAGCTAAACATACAATAGTAATAGCGGACAAGTCAGAGAAAGCTAGGAATAGGCTAGCAGAAACAGCCTAATGGGAACTACCTAGAATGAATTGCTTAACAAGAACAACCTAACAAGAACAGCCCAATAGGGACTGGCTAATAGGAATAACCAAACAGGAATAGGCATGTTTGAACACAAAAGGGCACAAGCACTCGAGAATTAAGGTAGGGAATAAAATATAAAGAAAGCAAATGAAAACGAGGAAAAAGAACATGCAACATTTTACAGTGGTTCGGCAAAGCAAGGCCTACATCCACTTTAATCTTTTATTGCTTATTTCGGACTTAGAAGCAAAAGTTCTTATGGGTCATTACAACTTCGACACTTAGAGTTTTTTAATTATAAGAATATACTTAGAATAGAAATAGAGCCAAAAGTTCTAGAAAATGGGCACTACCCTCCTATTTATAGAGGTAGGGAGCCTAAAATCTTGCATAAAATATCTCCAAGCCGTTGCATACGATATAAACCAAATATCCCACAAAAGCCATGTCATCTAGAAGTAGGAGTCGGTATCAATCCTTGAGTAGGAGTCAGTATCGATCCTTAACTTGGCCAAAAGGGTTATCCTTATCTCTTAATCGTGGCTCGTCATGTTGTAGCTTTGTGATTCCGTAGTTGTTTACATCAATACTAGCTTGTTTCCAAGTCCAAATGATGGAGTTGTGGAAGAACAAAGTTTCAGCCTTAAGTGTTTATTGAGAACTTATGGAGAATTGTATTGGATCGACAAACCAACATTGGAAATAGGCTCGAGGCATCATGTAGGAGGCATAGGCAGAAGATGGGATCCATCTGTGGTGGAAATAAGAGTTGATGTCGACGTATAGGGTGGTGTTGGTACTGACCCTTAACTTTGGGGAATGTGTTTTTTTGGTTTGGGTAGGTCTTATGTTGATCTTGTAACTTCTTATGTGACTGGTTTCTGGATTCCTAGGCTATCTCTCTGGGCTTTTTGCTCTAATAATTCCAAGTTCGGTTCATCCACTCTATCCAAATATTGCCTAGTCAAAAGGCTAGATAATATTTGACCCAAATTACATCTCGTTTCAAATGTGACGTGCTTTGAAACAAGACAAATTCGAATAATTATGAAGGACTCAACTCTATTTTTCAAATGGTTGTTATCCTTCTTGCGAACCATTGCTATGAAAAGTTACATCTATTGTCATCTACAGCGATGCTCTACTAGCATTTGGAATTATAAATCTAGAATGTACCTTTGTGATTCTTCATTTCAAGTTTGATGATTTTAATCTGACTCTATCCATAGATTTCTCAAGTTTGAACTTTATTTCCTTTTGGTCCTGACTGCCGGATATTGGATATGCACACACATAATTAATCACATGTTCATACGTGTATATATATTCACGCACATATGCATATACTAGACATATGTTTTTTTAGAAAAAATTTAGGGATCAGTACCGGCCCCTAACCTGGGAGTCGGTACCGACTCTAGACTTGGAGAATTTTCCAAGTTTTCCTGGGAATGTGGGTTCCATAGGTTCATAATCCAAACACTTCTACCTTGTTTCCTCACATACTATATTTTCTTTCACCTACCTAAACCATTCTTCCATTAAAACCTTCGACTCTAAATTTCCTTCCGCCTTCGTTTAGCCTTATAAACATCACTGCCACCTTATTTGAGGCTGCCGCCTTCCATCCTTGCCTACGCCTGAATCAGCCTGCTTCTCCTTAGCCCTACCCATCTCCACCAACCCATGCCTTAATCTCTAACATGCAATTTGGCCTGATTTCAAAACTATGAACTTCAAATTAACCTTAGGTAGGTATTGGACTTAGTAATAGAGATGGACATTGTAACGACCCGTAATTTCGCTATTTCGAAAATGAGAGATTTTGTTCACTTTAAAATTAAAAGGAATTTAAAACTTAAATAAATATGTTATATATAATAAATAATTATCTATTCTTATAGATTAATAAATTAAAAAGTATAAATTTGAATTTAGAATAAATCATCAAAAATTAAGTTTTGTTAATAACAAATAAAGGCATAAATAAATGGATTTAAATATTTACTTAAAAATATAAATCTTATTTAAAATATCTATAAAGATAATAAAATGTATTAAAAGATTTAAAAACATGTCAATAATCATTTTACGGAAATAACCAAAATTGTCGCATTTTGTCAGTTTTACATACACTGTAAAATTAGAGATTTTGATATTAATTACGATTTTTAAATATAAAGATATATGTTTTAATTTATTTAAAGAAGTAAAAATTTTATTATAAAGTTTGGTTTATTTCAATATATAGCTTATCAAAACGTCAAATTTTGCCTGTAAAATTTGCCGACAAAAACACCATTTCAAGCAAAACAAGTTGTCGTCAAGTTGTTGCAACTTGATACATTTTCTAACATATAAATATAAGTTTACAAACTTTTAAACACTTTACATTGAGCATTAAAAGAAAATTTAAGTTTACTTTTGAAAAGTTTAAATAAATAAATAAAAGTGAAAAGACATGATTTGACATAAACCTATAAATAAATCTATACTAAACCAAATCAAATCAATACATCTTATCTCATTAAAAGACATCAAATCATGTCTTGGGAAGGAATAAAAATAAGTTAAAAATTAAAAAAGTAGAAGGGTATTTTAGTCATTTTGGTTAAGGTTGAAAAGGTAATTTACATAGGAAATTTTTGCTATCAATACCACCTCACTTTCAAACATTTCTTCACACCAAAATTCTTCTTCTTCCTTTCTTAAGGCTTTCCTTAAGCTTCTCTAATGGCTTCCAAAAGGAAGTTCTGTCTTTTCTTTTCATTTTAAGATTTGGTAGGTGGGTTAAAAATATTATAGTGCTTAAGCACCAATCCGCTAATTACTTTCTAACCACTTCTTAAAACTACTTCTCTTCTCTATAATGGCCATGGGCCGTGAAGATGAAGGTGTTTAAGGGCTTAGGCCGAGAGCAAGGTGGTGGAGGAGTGTTATGGCCATGAGCAAAGCAAATATTGGTGGAGATGGTCGAGCATTTGGAAGCATGGTTATGATAAGGTTTAGAAATGTTTAATGAAGTGTTGGTTTGGATAAGAATGTTGGTAGGAAGTGTAAAGATTTTGGTTAAAGGTGAGAAATCCTCATTGCTTTGAATTTATATTTTGGTTATGTTAAAACAATCACATTTATATTCTTATAACATATAAATGTTTATACCAAATTGATTGTTAATATGGATGATTGGTAGTTTGATTAGATAATTGAATTGTGATAATATATACCATTATTGTATTAATAGTGAATGTTGGATTTGAAATCATATGTTATGTGATTAGTTGAATGGATGTTATGTTAGTGATAAATAGGAATATTGGTCATGTTCATTTTGATTCAATAATCCCATTGTTAATAAGACCATAATTTAGGGATATTATATATTTTAGAAAAATAAGTCTCTTTTCAATTAGAAGTGAAATTAAAGTAAAAATAAAAGAGAATTCAAAATTTGAGTGAAACGGGTTTAAAAAGGATGGTTAAATTAAAATTGAAATCGATTTTGGAAAACTGAATTTGAGATTAGAGTTGAATTGAAGTTTAAATTGAAATTAGATTTGAAATCTAAGTTTTAGTTGAATTTAATTTGAAGTTAGAATTGAAATTGAATTGATATTGGAATTTAAAATTTAATATTAAAATAATGGGAATATAATAATATTATAATATGGAAATGGTGAAAATTTATTTTAAATACTTCAAAAGTGGAAATATTGAATGATTTGTAATGATTTTATAAATGATAAAATCCAATTTGAATAAATTATTTCAACTATTGGAAAATAAGTTAAAACTAGGGGCGTCGCGCAACGGTAGCTCGCGATTTCGCGCCTAAAAGTTCAAATGAATGTGTAGAGTGGAATATAATTTGGAATTCTACGAGATATGAAAATTACGGACTATTATATCCATATCTTCTAAACGAAGAAAGAAAGAAAAAATTCGTTGAGTAGATCTTGGAGAAAGTCCAAATCAATTTTCTAGAAAAATCGCGCTAGTGTGGTTAAGTGACCATAACAGGAAATCTGTTTAAATGAATGTTTTTAATTATGAAAAAATATGGAATAAATTTGACCAATTTATCAAAATGGTTTAAAAGAGATTTGGATTGTAAAATATGAATTATCAAATGTTTAAAAGTTGATTTAATCAAATAAGTTTATGTAGCACTTTCCATAGCATCTTTATGCTGCAAATGGTATAACTTTTTGAATGTGAGTTTAAATGTAACTATTTTTCTTAGAATCCATTGTGAATGTTTTTAAAAGGAAAATTAAGCATTTTTGAAAGATAATTTGGAATCTTTATTATCAATTCCAAAATAAAGTTGATAACCGAGTATGTGGAAACGACTAGTACATTTGTCCGGCCTAGGAAATCTGGGAAGATAAAGCAAGGTGTTTAACTAATGTTAGGGATTGAGCAACCAGTGCCCTGAACTTACCTGGCTTATGTTTTTTTCTCGTTTTAGCGGTGGAATAGATTGAAAGGAAAGATTGGATGCCTTTAGATAAAAAGATTGTATTAAGTTTCCAAAATAAAAGAAGATTGGTATTATCCAAAATTTAAGCAATCTCCAAAAATTAGAATGATTTCTATGATCCTATTTACTCAAAATGTTTGCTAAAAATTATTTTAGGGTTTATCATAAACGATGTTTTAAACAACATTATTTTTTACCCGCCTAAAAGTTAAGGAATTTGGATTGGTAGTTAAGTGAGGAAATTTAGGATATTATCCAAAGCAAAAGAATGAATGACTTAGAATGATTCTAAATTAAAACAAAGAGATTTTGAAATCATCTAAAAAGAATTAAAGTGAAAAGAGACTTAATAAATCCTGTATATTCATATTCACATTTTGTAGATAATTGGATTTTGAAGGAACCGGGGTCGAATTTGGTTGATACCTATGCGAAAACCACTTTGAACCAATGTATACGTTTGAATGTGAAGACATGTTAAAGATGATGATTTTTGAAGATCGTGGATCTTCTTAGCATAAGGATTGCTTGTTAACTTGCTTTGGGTCGCACCCATTATAGTGTTATATATAGCAATGGTTTCCTCGTTGTGGAGATTTCTCGGATTGCAAGGACCACTCACTACTAGTGGTAGTAGGAGAGTGCCTTCAGTTTGTCCTATTCCTGGACAACTTGTTTGGAAGTTTGTCTGACATTGCATTTCAAAGGATTACATACATTGGTTTTTACAAACGTACATCAGTGGTGGCGGAGAAGGCAACTTCTCTAAGCTTAATGCCCTCCTTGAGACGTACGAGCTCAAGGGTTGTATTTTTGTGAAAGGCTATTGGTAGTTAACGGAAATGGCAATGTGGCATTCAAAGAGGGTATGTTGCCTCAAGGCTCATCAAATCGGAAATGACTAAAACATGATTAGATGCAGCAAGGCTAAGTGGGTCATTCCCAAGTAGTGTATGATCATTACCTTCTAGATATATTTCTTCCCACTATGACGTTCGGGATGTAAATTAATGTGGTGTATAAATACGAGCGCTCGGTTAAAGGTCGATAACGACCGGGGGATGACATGTTCGGTATCATCTAGTTATAGAGGTAGGCCGGTCTTATGTTGGTAGAGGAACTTTATGACGGTTCCTTGGGATATCCATCTAGAGGTGTACCCATTTCGGAAGGTAGATACTTCACCTGGTTATTTGTATAGAAATCCATTCTACAATAAGAACATACAGACTTGATTGTAAACCTTATGCTGTTAATCAATGTAACAATTTCGGCTAAGATTAATAAGTTTATTTGGAAATGTTTTCAGTCATTAGTGATAATATCAAATGTTTTGATATAAAAGTGTTTTAGTTATCATATGGTAAAAATCGGTCCGTGTTTATGGTGGACGTGGTCTTATGAGGTACTCTTTCATTTCAAAGGATTTTTATTCGAAGGCTGATATATGACACTGTCATTTATTATTGAGTTTTTCTCACGCTAGTTTATCAAGCCCGATTCGGGTATTTTCAATACTCAGGTCGGATCCGAGTAGTTTCGGTTTAGTCGAAGACGGTTGGAGTTTCCAGAGGAGAGCTGGAGATATTCATTTATGTATGGACACATTCTATTATCCGTTATGTTTTGTTAGTTTGTTTTAGTTGATGTTTATCGGCAAATTTAAGGACAGATGTTTATAAACTGCCCAAGCTGAATCTAGGTTAGATTCTGATATATGTATTTTAAAAGTTTTCTGCTGTAAAGATATTTTTTCAATATTATATGTTATTGCTTTCGTGTGAGATTCTGTTCTATCTTATTTTCTTTATTACCCTTGATCATCCATACTTCCACACAACTTGGGTCGAACGTGAGTGTTCTATAGCACACTCAAAGGGTACAGAATTGTAGGTTGTCACAGACATGGTTGACTGGACATGGATGAAAAGGTATTTTGGATGGTCGTGACCTGATAAGTAGTAAAGGTGGAAGGAGGAGTGGGATGGGAATTTTTCTAAGTGATAGAGTTGTATAACTCCAACACTTAGATAAATTTCAGAACACTTGATCCACATGAATATCATGCCTTATGCACCAATATCTTCTTCTTGATCTCTTTCCAAACCATAGCTAATGACGTAAAACTTGCCAGGATGGTCCACGATGATAGCCATGTCGAGTGATACCCAGAACTTGAAAATGAATTGTTAGATAATAATTCTAAACTGCACAATACTGCACTAGAATCTATTTTATATGAAGGTATGGCTTGTAATTAATCCTCTAATGTTGATCATCTGTTGAGTGTTTATAGAGATGGATAAGAGACGTTACAAACATCTTTCTACACAATCGACGGGTACATCCACTTCACGATACGTTGAATTTAATGCTGAGTCAAGCTCGGCTACGATCCATATGCATAGCAAACTAGAGCAGAGCATGTACAACAACTAGAAAATCCATAAGTAGAATAGAAAACTCCAGATAATCCGGTTGAGCCAGCATATAGGCCAGAAGTAGACCCCAAACCCGACATCTTCGAGAATGTTGTAATTGTAAATGATTATGTCGATTCTGTCGCCCCTAAAATCAACGAAGAATCCCTTTGAAGAATATACAATAAGAATGGAATTCCATTCAATGAAATATTGGTTTCGTCTCACAATCAAAGAGCTCACAGTCCCCTAGAGGGTTATATTGCTTGCAATAGATGCATGTGCTTGGCGGGCTGCGTCTCACCATTCAACCAATTTGTCCATCGGGTTATGAATTTTATGAAGCTTGCTTCAATGCAATTCCACCTAAATGGCTATGCCTTTCTCCACGACACATATATGGTTGTCACTGAACACTTACAATCCTAGCGATGAGGAGGTTGAATATATATACAGTTCAAAGGGAGAAAAGAAAGTCCTATGATTTACTTAGAACAAATAAGGGGTTGCAAAGTGGTTACTAGGGCATGGAACAAGTTGAGCTACTTCAAAATCGAGTTGTTCTATGTCCGTTTTCTTCCCAGGTTTGCATGCATATGGACATCCAGATGTAATTTCTTCTCTATGTGCATTATATAAACTTGTTTAATTGTATGTAGACTTAACTCAATTCCTTGCTTTAGAATCCAGATGTTCCAGCGAGATCCAATAACTTGGCACTTTTAGATGTCGTCAACACTCTTATGGTGGTTTTGGTGGGAGACAGAGATATTAGAACTCTCCTGTCAGATGAAAATCTTTTTTCCTATAGCTTATTAGAAGAGGGATGTAGTATTGGCATTGTCCAAATAGATTCTAGTTATGACAGCGACGATGATGATAACAACCCACTTGTAGGAGGTGATACTGATCCAAATTTTCCTCCAATCCCTATTCCCATGGTCCATGTTGATAAAAACATTGGACAATCACCAGAAGATGTCGAGGAAGGCAAAATTATTGGTAAAAGTGGTGAGGTTTGCCAAGGTAACATCGATGCGGGTCATGCATCTTAGCCTGGACAATTTAGGGACGACCAATCCCCAACTTCAAAAAAGGGTTAATCATGAAAATCTTTAAGGCATAGACTTCTACCCATCCCCTATCGGTCACAGATGTGGAGAAAACTCCATATTTTCTTTTTATAGGCACAGTCGCTGACTAAGGGACAATTCCTGCAAAATTTGGTTCTTTCGATGTCGGTAGTATTAATATTGAGGGCATCGACTCCCCTATCTATGTCGATAAGGACTTCATCCTTACTGGTATAGTCCCATGAGTAAAGCCCCAGCTTACGGTCCGTCGAGGGTATACTAGGACACTCATGCACAAGTGCACCTCACAACATCCGCACTTGACCTATGTGCTACTTTTTGGATCTAACTTGTTCTTGTTTTCCTTGCAAGATATATGGAGAAAAGGAAATACATTTATCGATTTTTAAAGGAGAACGCTCCCAAGCATATAGGCCTCGATCGAGCTTGTACCGCCAGGGAAAGCGGTCGTGATTATGGGTCAGCCAATCGTTCTAGTCGAGACAAAGATGATCGATATAGAAGTAGAAATAATAGAGATCGCTCATCACATGACTCTGCTTCCAAATGTTTCCCTAGGTCTAGATCTCCTCCTCCTAGAGGTTCGAATAGGCAATCCGATCGTCATGATGACATTCCACCCGGTGATGCTTCTTATGCTCCTCCTCCGGCTTCCATGTCTGCGCAACCTCTAATGCCATCTCACTCCAATCGGTCCTTTGACCGTAGGCATCACAAGAGTGGCTTTGAAACTTCCCAACATAGATTGGGCAAAAAAATTGATACAGTCCCACCTATCTCTACCGAGGAACAGCTTTGCGGCCAATGCCCGAATGGGCAAACTAAAAGAAGAATTTTCAAACATTTTCTTCGACAATCTTACATTTGTGCCTAACTTGAAAAGAATCCTTGCTGACATACCGAAGATGACCATCGATTGTAAGATGGACATTCACAATTAGTATAACAAATGGTTGAAGTTAACTGAGAAAATTTATAAAGTCTTCAGGAATAGGCAGCTAGATATCGACAATCAGAAACTCATCGAAGCTGACAATAGCTGAATCATCGCCAACTTTGATGCCGAGGTCGAGAAGCTGAGAACATCCCAAGCCAAAGCCGAGAAGGCCATCAAGGCACTCGAAGAGGAGCGGATTTAGCACCAAGATGAAATGACAAAGGCTTTCCATCGAAATCATACTCTTGTAATAGAGACGAATAATGCAAGTGGAAATCCGACTGACCTGAAAACCAAGCTAGAGTGTAAGACAAAAAAAATATAAAGCGCTCCAACAAGCTTGAACTTATTGTGATGAGTTGCTCCATGCCAGGGAGGAAAGAGACAAAGCACTTAAGAGTGTTAAAGATGTTGATGCACTCGTCAAAAGGGAAGTTGAGACCATTGAACAATGGGCTGAATAACATGTAATGGAGAAGTTTGAACCAATACAGGGCCAACGTGCTCAAATTCCAAAATTTGGTATGGTTCAAAGATGACCATCCTAGAATCCTCACGCTCACCTAGGAGAGGATTATTAAAGAAGATAAAACTTTCCTCAAAAGTAGCAAGGTAGATTTGGAGCAGTTGGAGAAGGAAGTCTTAGTAGGAATGAGCCAAAGATTTTAAAAGCTAGCTAGCATATTCTTCATTCGAAGCTTGCTTCGACTGTTCCTAAAGAATTAGGCTAAGGCTTCAGATTAACGCCATATGATGCTACTTCCAACCAAATGCTTGGGTCCCAAGCTGCTTCGATACCTAGGTATGATCCCAATAGGCCTTAGGTCCACAGGCCTACCATTTTTTCTCTAGTTCTCTATGGTGAACTTTAATGGCAATCCAGCCTGCATAGAGCTCATAGGAAAAGAAGGTATCTCATTGACTTCTCCTGCATTCTAGAAAATTGATATGTCACCACTTAACATAGCTAATCTCTCTCTATTTCCAACACCTTAGGTCAGCCTTACGTTGCTCTGCTTCTCAACAAGGACTCTCAGTTGGGATGGCAAGTGCATGTGACAGAATCAGTTATTATTACCACCTCAATAATGATTTCAACCGTTCCGGTCAACGATACTCCCAGCCTTGACGAGCAGATGATCGATGCTTTGTTGGATGAAGGAGCTGGCAGGACTTTGGAAACTCGGATTGATGAAGACGTTGTTATTACCGGGTCTCCAAGTCCCTGTCGGGTCCCATCATGCATGAGCTCAAGCGGGAACTTGAGAAAGACATCCTCCTCACCATATAGGTCGAGCAGGAGAAACTTGAAGTTATTTCTCTATCCGTCGCCTTCCCCAAGCAAACTATCTTTGCTCTGGTCCATAGTCCTCCACCTGGTAGCGCTTAAAATGCACCTACTAGATCGTTATAGAGAATTCCACTCAAGGTTAAAGGAACTGGAGGAAGAGGAAGGAAGAACAAAGTGAAATCTCGAGCGATGTTTCTTCAGGCTCTAAGAAGAAATAAAGGAGATGGAAACCAAAGAAGTTAGCTTAATTTTGTGTTGGCTCAGCCCATGCTTTTGCTTTTTGTTTCTAGTGTCAGTAATACACGTACTTAGCTGTCCAGATTTCATGTGAATAACAAAGATTTTTGTTTTGTTAACAGTATGGATTTGAATAAGTGCTTAAGAAGTACCCTATCCATTCAATGTACTCGCGATCTATTCCTTTTAGTTATTATTGTCAGACCAAATCCTTTAGCTTGTTCTGTAATTTATCGGCCTATCATCGCTCTCACGAACGCAAAGTAATTGTTGAAGTGCCAAGCTGTAACACCCTTAATTTTTAATAACATCATTCAGAAGATTTAATTAGAATAAATTAATAGAATAATGTAGATAAGGAGATTGAGGTTGATTAATAAATATGTAGTGGCTGTGCTTATTTAAATTAAAAGAACTTACAAATAGTTAAAGGTTAGCTAATTGATCATAAGGGCATTAGGACCATTCACCCCATTTCCACCCTTATACTATTCCCCTTGGTCATACATGTTCATTTTATTACAAGCAAAATTATTTCCATAAGAAGAATAGAGGCCGGCCATTAGGAAGAAAGAAGAGAAGAGAAACGCAAAGTAAAGCTTTAGATTTAAAGCTAGAAGGAATCAATCTCAATCAATCTTCAATTTCCTTATCCAATCTAAGGTGAATAATGATCACTACATCTCTATTTTGGTTTTAGAATCATATGGGTTCAGATTTAAGGGTAAATCTATTTTTATGATATATTGGACGATGATATGCTTGATTTATTATTTAATTGGTTTAAACAAAATTGTTTAATTGATATATGCTTGGTTTTAAGGTGAAACCAAGATCAAATGATTTCTAAATACCATGGGAAATTTTTTTTGTTATGGAAAACATGATTTTGGAGTTGGGTTTCAATTTTTATAACTTTCCAAGTCTTGGGGAATTATTTATGAATTTTTAAAGGAAAATATGTTATTTGGGTTTATAAATTTATTTTGGAAAATATATCAAGAATTTGGGTCTGAAATTTTGATATGTTAGATAACATGATAAAAGTGAATTTTTGGAATTTTTGGGGATTTTTTCTAAGTGATTTAATATGGAAATTAGATTATTATGAAAGGAGGACCTAAATGATTTAATTGTTTTGTTAACAGGAAGGGCTTAATTGTTAAAAGCTATCATGTTTTTGGATCTGAGAAAATGTGGCAAATATTAGCCAAATTATTTAAAAGTTTAAGATAGCCAATCGAATGTTTACAAATAGGCAAGTTTGTTATAAAAAGTTTACTTTATACAGCCTTTTGCTCGGAAAAAGGGATTCCACCATCTCCTTTTGATCTAGAGCTTCCGCCTCCAACCTAGTCGAAACCCATAAACAAATACACATGGTATCATTCCAATGGTACGTAGTGGATAGGAGAAAGGTGGAAGGTAGGGTATCGAAGGGTAGCTTTCGAAGGGGTTGGTTCCTTTGTGTTATTTTATTTTGAAAGAAAAGCACTTGCCTGTTTATAAAAAGGGATTTCGCCCTACTCGAAACCTTTGGTTGCGAAGGTATTTCCAAAAGAGGCTTTCGAAAGAGAGCTGCCGCATGTGTTTTAAAGAATAAGCTTAAAAAGGAATTGCTTAGATTTTGTTTAAAGCTTTCTTAAGGGGTAGTTTCAACCAAGTCGAAACCCTTCTGTGAATTGATAACCTTGCGATGGTATTGAAGACATCAATACCGTCGAAAAGTGCTATTGTTTTTATAAATAAAGCTGATTCCTAATGCTTTCGAAAGGGGTTAGGGGTTTCAAAGGTAATGGTTCCAGAAGTGGTTTCAAAACCAACCTTCAATTGTTTTACCAGGTGTTTTAATGCTTTCGAAAGGATGGTTTCGACGCCATCAAACTTCCTCAATACCTTTTGAATTAAATAATGGTTTCGAAAAAGAAGCTTTCATTAATGTTCACTTTAACCCAAAATGATGTTTTAAGTATAAACCAAATGCTTTCGAAAGGAGGACTTTCAATGGTTTCGAAGGGTAACCTTCATTGGTTTCGAAAGGGCACTTTCAAATGGTTCGAAGCTAAGCTTCTATACATATATGATAGTACTTTAACATGGTCGATAGGTTTCGAAAGAGGTGTTTTAAAGTATTCGGAAGGTAGGAGCTTAATGTTTTAAAGGTATATTTTTATGCTTTCGAAGGAGGTTATCCTATGAGGTCGAAGGCAAGGTTTCAAAGGTGTCGAAAGGTTTTAAAATCCAAACTTAAATTTTCAAAGGAAAAATCAATGGCTAAATAAAGGGGTTTTGAAATGACTTTAAGAATGTGAATTTGAAGAAGTATTGCCTTGATAAAATTATAAGTTAAATGGATTAACTATGTTACATGAAATGTATTTCAAGGATTTTAAACCCACCGGAGTGGTATTGTTAAATTGTTATGTTTGCTTCTTCAAATATGAATATATTAACATGATAAAGAATGCATAACTTATTTTAGGGGATAAAGGGGTAGAAGAACCAGCTAGGTTAACCCAGTAGTGAATATAAATTGAATAAATTCCTGAATGAGTAGAATTGCATCAAGAGAGTCAGGATGACCAAAGTATAGGATGCCTAAACCTTGATGCAGTCCAGGAGATAGGTTCATAGTAAACTCATGAAAACTATGATTTTGTAGTTACTGGAGGTAACCAGCAAGTTCATAGTAAACGCATGAAAACTATGTATTATGGTAGGCTAGGTTGGCAGGGTCTAGTTGGTTTGTAATTAACCCATGAAAACTATATCCAGATTAAGAATTGACATCAGCAATAGGTTCCTAGTAAACCCGTGAAAACTAGAATAAGAAAGGAAGTTAATGGAGGCATCAGTAGGTTCCTAGTCAACCCATGACAACTAGGATGAGAAGTGAGTTACTGGATAAATCCATAGGTTCCTAGTCAGCCTATGACAACTAGGATAAGGGATTGGTTATTAGAATGACTAATAGGTCAGGGGGACCCATGTTTTAACTAAGTTAACTGGCAGGGGCCTATAGGTTCTTAGCGATCCTATGAAAACTATGAATAAGATAGGGTGTCCATGAATTACAAAAAGATTTTTAGTGAACCCATGAAACTAATAGGTTAATAGTGACCCTAGAAACTATAGTTATGACAGTGTGTCAATTTAAACTGGGGATGGGAAATCCAAAATGTCTTTATATATATGCATATCATCATAATATTTGAAATGTATGTTTTAACCATTGTGGATACAGGAGCACAGTATATGGTTTTATAAAGGTTTTAGGATACTAGTGAAGGGAAAACCCATTCCGCTAAGTGGCATGGGCTCACTAGATATCTAAAAGGATTGATATGTTAGATAATTATTCATACCAGGCTTTATGCCTAACTCGAAGTTTTTGTTTTCCCATCAAACTCTCGGTTAATAAAATGATTTTGAGAAGTTTGAGATTTAAGGTTTACAGTTTCTCCTTTTAGACGTATAAAGCTTCCCGAGGCACGCGGTAGGTACTTAATTATTTATAGTTATCTTTTCCCACCGTGTATTTTGGATGTAATGGCAGATTTATTAGCCTTACTATATACTCTAATCAACCAAGATGACATCTTCATATTCGCTCATGGCGTATGTGTAATAATTATATTTTGCTGAACATGGTTAAGATTTTTGGGATTATGTAACGAACATCAAATGTTTTGGATGGAAAGTGGGAATGTGTTTTTTTTTTGTTAAATCTTTTTCCATATTCTTGTGATCTATGTATAAAGGTATCTAGCACCTCCGTATTTGGTCGTAAAAGATTCATAACTATGAATGACCGCAGCAACTGTTGCCGTTAGTTTTTGACCTCCATGTAGGGGGATGTTTTAAGTTGGTATCAGAGCATAGGTTTATGAAACTTTAAAAAAATTAAACCCAAAAGATTTTTGAAACATAATCTAATGAATTTGAAAATATGATCAGGGTTTGGGTTAACCCTATAGTAACGTACTTATATTTGATATGTAGGTATATATCTAAGTACGTGTTCCCTTCTCTCTTAGACCATTCTTCTGTGTCTTACTAAGGCTCGTATGCAGGTTTACGAAAAAGAGGATATGGAAGCAGGAAACGGAAGAGGAAATCTAGGTGGAGGAAGCACCACAACCAACGGAAATGCTCGACCTAATACCAGGAGGAACCAAGGTCGACATGCTAATGCTAATCAAAATGCTAAAGCTAATGTAGGTGCTGGAAATCTACTAGTAGATGCGGGTATGGTGTATCAATTGTTGGCCAATCTTTTGCAAGTAGGAGCTGCTGGTAACATTAGTGGAGTAAATCATGTAGTTCCAGTTGGTTATAATAATGCTAGGCTGAGCAGAGACTACACCAGTCTGGGTGGAAAGCCTTTTATTGGAACAGAGGATGATGCTGAAGTTGAGAATTTTCTTTTGTGTTGTGAGAGGATCTTTGTTTGTTTAGGCTTGGATGATGGAGAGAAGAGAAGGCTAGCCTCTAGACGGTTGCAAGGGTTAGCGCTTCATTGGTAGAATAGTGTAAAGCCGGAGTGTCGAAGGAAGAGCTGGCATAGGATGAGTTTAGAAGAAGGTTTGAGCAGAGGTTCTTATCTGAGGTTTCCAAGTCAGCATTGATGAGGAAGTTCATGGATCTTTTTCAAGGAGATATGTCAATGATCGTGTACGCTATTAAGTTTGTTGAGTTGTCTCGATATGGATATGCTTTGGTTGACACTAATGTTAGAAAGAATGAGAGATTCATTCAAGGATTATGGCCAGTTTTAGGTAGAATGACCATGACTCATGTTAGAGACCCTTATAATGTGGTAATAGAGATGCATATCTGCCATGAGTAGATGCTTGCTGTGTCAGGTAGAGAGAAGCCTGTTGAGTCCCACGGTCCTTAGGGAAAGAAGAAGAAATTAAACAAGAAGAAGGGAGGCCAGAAATGCAATGCCACCAATAAGGCTAAGGCTGATTTGATGTGTTATAAGTGTGATAAGAAGGGCCATTATGCTTATAAGTACCAAATGGGAAAGGGAAAGAAGCCTGTAGAGAAGAAGAATGTGAAATGTTTCAACTGCGACCAAGTTGGGCATTATAAGAACCAGTGTCTAGAGCCAGTCAGGGCGGACAACGGGAAGGTGTTTGCTATTGGACCACCATCTTCTTCTAGATCTACTACAGCAGAGAAAGAAAAGACTATGATGGAAGGTACGTTTTTGATTCAGAGTACCAATTAGGGTACTATTTTATACAGATGCATCACACTCATTTGTACCACAGTATTTGGTTGATAGGTTGTGCATAGAACCCACATACCTTGTTACTTCCTTACGGGTTGTGATCCAATTTGTGTTGCAACTCTAAGGATGAGACGTGACAAGTTAGAACTTGATTTGTTGGTCATATGTTTGCGTGCAGTTTTTATGTTTTTGATTTCGTAGATTTTGGGATCATTTTGGGTATGGATTGGTTGGCTAAGTATGAGGCTTGGATATTTTGATAAGATAGGAAAATATCATTGGAACGCCCAAATAATCATAACCGAATCATCTTCTCAATTGAGAATTCCAGTAAGAGTGTTTGCGCTTTGTTATGTGCCATGGAGGTAGGAGAAGAGTTAAGTCAGGTTCGAATGGCAAGGGAATTTGCAGACGTCTTTGAGCCAGTCACACAACTACCACTGAAACAAGCTGTTGAGTTTCGTATAAATCTTGTACCAGGAGCTGAACCTGTAAGTAGACCATTTAGTAGGATGAGACCGACCGAGATGAAGGAATTGAAGGTGTAGCTAGTGGACCTGGAGGGAAGGAATTTTATCAGACCAAGCAGTTCACCCTGGGGAGCGACCGTAGTGTTAGTTAAGAAACCAGATGGGTTATCAAGGATGTGCACCAACTATCGTAAGTTAAATGAAAGGATGATCAAGAAAAGATACCCTATGATAAGGAAAGATGATCTGTTTGACCAGTTGAGTGGAGCCAGAATGTTCTTCCAATTGGATTTGGTGACTAGGTTCCATCAGTTGAGAGTGGTGGCAGAGGACAGTATTCCTTTGACTGCATTTCGGACTATATATGGTTCGTATGAGTGGTAAATGATGCCATTTGGGTGGACGAATGCACCTGCTTTCTTTGTAGATTTGATGAATCGAGTTTTCCAAGAGCACTTGGATAGGCAGTGTTAGTATTCATAGATGATATTTTAGTGTACTCGAAAGGTGAAAGAGAGCATGAGATTCATCTTAGAGTGGTGCTGGAAACGCTGACGCAAAATCAGCTGAAGGCGAAGTTTTCCAAGTGTCGTTTTTGGAAGAAAGAGGCTCAGTTTTTTGGTCATGTGGTTTTAGAGGAAGGTTTTTTAGTTGATCCAGTTAAGATCAAAGCTATCAAGAATTGGAAGAGACTAGAGACGTTAACCGAGATTAGGAGTTTTCTTGGACTTGCTGGGCACTACCTTTGATTCATTAAGGATTTGTCGTGGAAAGCAGCACCTTTGACTAAGTTGACCAGGAAAGATACGAAGTTTGTGTGGTCCAACAAATGTGAGGAAGGGTTCCTTATGTTAAAACAATTGTTAACCAACGTGCCAGTGTTAGTAGTTCCAGATGGTAACCAAGGATTGGTAGTATACACTGATGCATGTGGAACTGGAGCAGTTTTGATGCATATAGGCAGCTTAGACCGCATGAAGTAAGATTCCTACTCATGACTTAGAGTTAACTGTGGTGATTTTTGCCTCGAAGATTTGGAGGCATTATCTCTTAGGAGAGAGATTTGAATTGTTTACTGATCATATGTCTTTAAGATATTTATTCTATCAAAAGGAGTTGAATATAAGGCAGCAGAGGTAGTTGGAGTTTTTGGCTGCTTATGATTCTAGTGTAGAGTATACTCCTAGGAAAGGAAATAAGTTAGCTAATTCTCTCATTAGAAAACATCAGACTGTCGTACTAGCAATGTTGGCAGAATGGATGGATTTAGAAGCCTTGACCAGTTGTGGTGTGCAGTTGAGATCTGCTTCTAGTTCTAGTCAGGGCAGTGCCATGGTGTCTTGTTCAGAAGTTTGATCATTGCTGATCAAAATGATAGCTTCTAGGCAGAGAGGAGATCCAGATTTAGCCGAAAGGATCAGAAGGCTTGAGGTAGAATCTGTGGTTGATGACCTAAAGGATATTAGACTTGACCAAAGGGGATGATTGAGAGAGAAGGGACGATTTTGTGTTTCGAATATAGAGAACTTAAGAAGGGAAGTTCTGGAGGAATGTCATCGATTGAAATTTATGATTCATCCTGGACGGACCAAGATGTATCATGATATGAAAAGGAGATTCTATTGGGAAGGCATGAAGAGAGTTGTTGGCTTGTGGGTTAGGCAGTATGTAAACTGTTAATAAGTGAAGGTTGAACATCAGAAGCCGAGTGGGTTACTTCAGCCTTTAAATATTCCCATATGGAAATGGGATTTGATATCCATGTATTTCATAGATGGGTTGCCAAGGTCAAGCAGAGGAAATGAGAATATATGGGTTTTTGTGGACATTTTGACCAAGAGTTCCCATTTAATTCCAGTAAAGTCGACTAGGACGGCACTAGTTTTTGCTAAGTTGTTCGTGAAAAACATAGTTAGACTTCATGGGGTTCCTAGTAGCATAGTCAGCAACAGAGGTGCTTTATTCACTAGCGAATTTTAGAGGTGTCTACAAGAGGTATTAGGTGTCAAGCTCGGGATGAGTACAGCTTATCACCCACAGACGGATGGGCAGATAGAGAGGGTCAATAAGGTGCTCAAGAATTTATTAAGATCCCGTGTATTGGACTTCTGTGGATCTCGGGATGATCACCTACATTTGATTGAGTTTTCCTATGATAGCGGTTATCAGACTAGTATAGGAATGGAGCCTTTCGAAGCTCTGTATGGAAGGCCATAAAAATCACCCGTACGTTGGTTGGAGATAAGAGACAGATTGGTCTTAGGTCCTGATTTGGTAAGGGAGGTCAGAAAAGATTAAGTTAATCCAAGGATGGACAAAAGAAGCTCAATCCTGGCAGAAGAGTTATGCAGATAAGAGGCGTAAAGACTTAGAGTTCTCGGTGGGAGATAAGGTTTTCATTTAGGTATCACTAATGAAGATGTGGTATGATTCAGGAAATTGGGGAAATTGGCACCAAGGTATGTTGGTCCATTCCAGATTATAGAAAGGATTTGAAAGCTCACATAAAAGTTGAGTTGCCAAGTAGTTTGGCGGGTGTCCATAGGTAATATATATGGCTTACCTTCATAAGGATGTGCATGATCCAGAGACTGCTACTGCTTAGACAGAGTTGGAGGACTTGACAGTAGAGCCTAGTTTGACTTTTATTAGACAACCACTTAAGGTTGTAGCTAGATGAGAAAAAATTGAAGATCAAGACAGTTAAGTTGGTGAAAGTTCAGTGGAGCGACAATGAGAAGGACTGTACTTGGAAAGTAGAGGACAGGATTTGAGATGCTTATCCTGATATGCTTTGATGGTATGTCTATAGTAGATTTATATAGATTAGTTGCTAGTCGGGTAGGCTAATATGGATGTTAGGAGTTGTTACAGATGATTGCTATGTTTTCTAGTTAGTCCATATTGAATTTCAAGGATGAAATTCATTAAGGAGGGGAGCCTGTACACCCCTAATTTTTAATAAGATTATTCAGGATATTTAACTAGAATAAATTAAATAGAATAATGTAGATAAGGAGATTGAGGTAGATTAATAAATATGAAGTGGTCATGGTCATTTAAATTTAGTGAATTTATAAATGGTTAAAGGTTAGCTAATTGATCATAAGGGCATTAGGGTCATTCACCCCATTTCCACCCTTATACTATTCCCCTTAGTCATACACGTTCATTTTATCGCAAGCAAAATTATAACCATAAGAATAATAGAGGCCAACCATTCAAAAGAAAGAAGAGAAGAGAAAAGCAAAGTAAAGCTTAGGATTTAAAGCTTAAAGGAATCAATCTTCAATTTCCTTACCAATCTAAGGTGAATAATGATCACTACATCTCTATTTTTGTGTTAGAATCATATCAGTCCGGATTTAAGGGTAAATATGTTTTTATGATATATTGGATGATGATATGCTAATTTATGATTTAATTGGTTTAAATAAGATTGTTTAAATGATATATGCACGGTTTTAGGGTTAAACCAAGATCAAATGATTTTTAAATGCCATGGGAAATTTTTTGTTATGGAAAACATGATTTTGGAGTTGGGTTTTAATTTTTTTAATTTTCCAAGCCATGGAGAATTATTTATGAATTTTCAAAGGAAAATATGGTTATTTGGGTTTATATATTTATTTTGGAAAATATATTGAGAATTTGGGTCTGAAATTTTGATATGTTAGATAACATGATTGAAACGAATATTTGGGGATTTTTACCAAGTGATTTAGTATGGAAATTAAATTATTTAGAAAGGATGACTTAAATGATTTAACGGTTTTGTTAAATGAAGGGCTTAACTATTAAAAGTTATCACGTTTTTGCTGAGAAAATGCGGCAAATATTAGCCGAATTATTTAAAAGTTTAAGATAGCCAATCAAATATTTACAAGTAGGCAAGTTTGTTGCAAAAAGTTTACTTTATGTGGTAAAAACAGCGTTTTGCTTTGAAAAAGAGGTTCCGCCTTCTTTAGGAAGACCTTTCGACCCAGAGTTTTCGCCTCCAACCTAATCAAAACCTTCTAGGTCAAAACCAGTAAGCCAATAGACATGGTATCATTCCAATGGTACGTAGTGCATTGGAGAAAAGCGGAAGGTAGGGTGTCGAAGTATAGCTTTCGAAGGGGTTGGTTCCTTTATGTTATTTTGTTTTAAAAGAAAAGTGCTTGCTTATTTATAAAAAGGGGTTTCGACCTAGTCAAAATCTTTAGTTTCGAAAGGTATTTCCAAAAGAGGCTTTCAAAAGAGAACTGCCGCACGTGTTTTAAAGAAGTAGCTTCCGAAGGAGTTACTTAGATTTTGTTTAAAGCTTTCGGAAGGTGTTGTTTCGACCGAGTCAAAATCCTTCTATGAATTAGTGACCTTGCGATGGTATTGAAGACATTAATTCCGTTGAAAAGTGCTATTGTTTTTATAAATAAAGCCGCTTCCTAATGCTTTCGAAAGGGGTTAGGGGATTCGATGGCAATGGTTCCGGAAGGGGTTTTGAAACCAACCTTCAATTGTTTTACCAAGGTGTTTCAATGCTTTCGAAAGGATGGTTTCGACACCATCAACCTTCCTCAATACTTTTTGAATTAAAGAAAAGTTTCGAAAAAGATGTTTTCTCCTATGTTCACTTTGACCCAAAATGATGTTTTAAGTATAAACCCAGTACTTTCAAAAGGGGGACTTTCAATGGTTTTGAAGGAAAACCTTCATTGGTTTCGAAAGGGTACTTTCAAACGGTTTCGAAGCTAAGCTTCTATACTCATATGATAGTACTTTAACATGGTTGAAAGGTTTTGAAAGAGATGTTTAAAGTATTCGGAAGGTAGGGGATTAATGTTGTAAAGTTATATTTTTATGCTTTCGAAGGAGGTCATCCTATGAGGTCGAAATCAAGGATTTGAAGGTGTTGAAAGGTTTTGAAGTCCAAACTCAAATTTTTAAAGGAAAAAATCATGGCTAAATAAAGGAGTTTTGAAATGACTTTAAGAATATGAATTTGAAGAAGTATTGCCTTAATAAAAATAAAAGTTAAAGGGATTAACTACGTTTTACATGAAATGTATTTCAAGGACCTTAAACCCACAGGAGTGGTAATGTTAAATTATTATATTTGCTTCTTCAAATATGAATATATTCACATGATAAAAAACTCGTAACTGTAGTTTGGGGGATAAAGGGGTAGAAAGACCGCTAGGTTAACCTAATAATGAATATAAATTGATTAAAATCCTGAATGAGTAGAATTGCATCCAGGGAGTCGGGGAGACCAAAGTACGGGATGCCTAAACATTGAAGCAGTCTAGGCGATAGGTTCATAGTAAACCCATGAAAACTATAATTTTTTAGTTAATGGAGGTAACCAGCAAGTTCATAGTAAACCCACGAAAACTATGTATCAAGGTAGGTTAGGTTGGCAGGGGCTAATTGGTTTGTAGTGAACCAATAAATACTATATCCGAATTGAGAATTGACATCAGTCAATAGGTTCCTAGTAAACCCATGAAAAATAGGATAAGAAAAGAAGTTAATGGAGGCATCATTAAGTTCCTAGTCAACTCATGAAAACTAGGATGAGTAGCAAGTTACTAGATAAATCCATATGTTTCTAGTAAACCCATGAAAACTAGGATAATGGATTAGTTATTGGAATGACTAATAGGTTCAAGGGGACCCATGATTTAATTAAGTTAACTGGCAGGGGCCTTTAGGTTCTTAATGATCCTATGAAAACTATTAATAGGACAGAGTGTCCTTGAATTACAAAAAGGTTATTGGTAAACCTATTGTAACGACCCTGACTCGGCCTTCCAAAATCGGCACCGAATACGACACTCGTATTCAAATGCCCCAGATCCAAACGTCGAATCTGGTTCGCCGGAGCTTATAACACCATTAAGTAAAACAACACAGCGGAAGAAAAAGAATAGCATATATCAATATACAACATTGATACAATATTAGATACAATATGAAACAACAGATGATACAATGAATATCAATATACATCAGAGTTATGATACAAGATAATAGCAGCGGAAAGAAAAGATAACACTAGCAGCGGAACAAAAATCTCCAATATGATCTTCAAGAAAGAACTCCATCTACAAAACACCAATCTAGAAATAGCTTGAACTCCCAATAATGATGCACAAAGATAAGCAAGTCTCGTCCGCAAGCGATTGCCAAATCCTAGGCTGAAAGCTATCGAATCTACACCTACTATTGATTATCTGAAAAACCCAACTCTAGACTGCCCCTGTGGAAAAATAGTGGGCATCCAGAGTTTAGGAAATGAACAATAAACTCCAGGTCAGTCGTGGGACTGGTATGATCAAATAAAAAACATTTGGTCTTTAAAACAAACAAAAGAATTTAAATTTGAAATCTGCAATGCTTTTTAGAAAATGAAACAACCATAAGGCCTCCCGCCACACACACAATGCAAACGCAGACTTGGAGGAGATTTCTCCTTATAATAGTCAAATATGCTTAATATGAGAAAATTTCTCTTTGATATTATTACTATAAGTGCAAAGTGTGGAAAACCATTCCGAAAGTGTAATATAAATCCTAGCCAGCGTAGGCATTTCGCACTTATGCCTACTATAGCTACCATGTTCAGTAGCAGGTTACCGCCACATTCCATGGCAGGTTATACAACTAAAACCGTATAGGGCGCATATTGTTTTGATTGGATTTCCAACAAATGGTCAGGCTAAGGAACTTCCTACTGTCAATGGGATCGCCTCTGGCGGGACGTCCCGAGAACCTAAACGGCTCTTTGCCAACACAAGGTCGGGTTACCTCTGTAACTAGGTAACTACTACTCTAGCATGCCATCCCCCGGTCCTTTGGGACCTTTATCCGAGGCGCCTCAAAACCACAAAGCAATCACAAAGTAATATATCTGCAGTGTCCACATGAGTAAGTATCTGGGCTCCATACCATGATACCACCCTTTACCAGAAGGGAATGACACACCCTAAAGGGCGAGACCCTCATAACCTTGCCGCATCTTTCTTGTTTCGACCGTTTCCGTGGTGTGAGGTCCTGATGCAGTCTCGTCCACAAAGCTACACTGTATACAAAAGCCATGCTTTGATCACAAATGATCAACAAATGATCATCAACACACAGCAGCACTTAGCATGCCACACTACCAAATTGGGAATATATCACTGATAAATATCAAGTACATAACCTCTGAGCTCGTACGTCTCAGAGAAGGGTGTTAAGCTAAGAGAATAAATCCTCCGCCACCAAGCAGAAATGTATTTGACAGAGATCAGTTTAATATCTCAAAGTGTAATGTCGGACATACAACCATACAAGTCTGTTCCGGGTTCGAACAGAACCGAAGGCACTTCCGAAGAAGCCCTTGCAAATCAGGGTATCCACAATACCGATCGGACTTCCCGTCACTAAGGAAGAACTCTATACCGGAGCAACTCAGTGCAGAGTCAATCGACAGGTTATCCTATCGTTCTCAAAGACACCCGGTCTTCAACACCAGTCTTCAAATGCAATCCATAACGTCATATCACTATTCGGAATGGGCTATATGACACAAGGTCCTCTCCCGGCTAAACCGACTAATGAGCGCAGTAGTTTAAAACATATGGATATGGGATTACAGTTAAGTCACAACTTGAAAATCCAAAGCTTTTCTTTCAAATGGTTAAACAAATTAACCTTTTAAATCTTTAAACAAAAAGATTTATTTCACATGGTTTCACCTAGTTTGACAAAGATCTATTTATAGATTGCCAAAACAATTTCCATTTCGAACTGGATTAACTCATTTAAATCTTTAAATCAAAGATTTAATTTATAGCTTTCAAAGCATGTTTCCAAAGATTTATCTATAACTTGGAAAACTATTTTTATTTTAGAGTTGATATCAAATTGGAAATTCATTTCTTATGTGAAAGCTCCTACTATTTGAAAACGAATAGTTTTCGTTTCAGAAAGATTCGATTATATTTATACAAGTTAAAATCTTTGGGTTTAATTTTTTTTAAAGTCCCAAAACATCACTTTTTAAAATGGTTTAAAACCCATACAAACACATTTATAAGTTGAATAGCCTTTTTATACCCTAGTTCCCAAATCATAGAATTCTATTCCAAATATTAAATTCAAAATTAAATCAAATTATTTAACTTTCAAAACTCAACCAAGTTATTCAAAAAAAATAACTTTTATCTTTGAAAAACACCTTTTCAAAAGCTTATTACTTTAAAACCAATTCATTTTCAAAATCATTTGAATTTAAAAATTCAAATTTTAAACTATTAAAAAAAACTGTGACTTAACCAATTTCCACGTGCAACCTTATTTGTGTGTGTGAGTGTGGTCCAGGGATTCAACACAATAGTGCACAACATCATCACCACAGATTCAACCATATCGATAAGCGGTATAACTCATAACGCTTATCTTTATTCATAGATTCATAGATAAAATAAATTTATCAATCACAAAAATTTACCATTACGATTCGATGTGGGTTTCGGATAAGCAATTGGAATCCGACTCCCTGTCACATCGAAATTTAAATGTCATTCTACGGGTCAAATGGGTTTTTCACATACATATAGGAACAAATCACAAATCAAAATTCATCACAAAGCATTCAATAGCAATCAAACATCTACAATAAAGATGAATAATTGGGCGGTTTTAAATTTATTACCTACATAATCACTTCCATTAGTAATTTTAAACCAATTAACTACAATTGATTAAGTCTTAACACCTTCATTAATTAATCATTTCTTTAATTAATTATCTTAATTAATTAACCATTAATTGTAATTAATTGAATCTTAATTACTTTTATTAATCAACCTTTAGTTTATTACTTTAATTAATAAATCCTTAACTATTAGTTAAATCTTAATTATAATTGATTATCCTTAATTGATTTTCTTAACTATTAATGAATAAATCTTAATTACAAATTATTACTTACTTGATTATCATTAACGATATAAGTCAACTTATTTTTAAGTAAAAAATTTGAAACGTTTGACCTTTATTTCTAAATCACTTACAAAGTTTCATTTAAAATAACTTGTTACAAATGTAAATTTAAAACTTAATTGTTTTTTTAAAAACCTTTATTTCAAAACTTTTAATTTATACTTTCTACTTAATAAATAAATCTTCATTTATAAGGAGGAATAGTTTCAGGAATTCATTTAACAAATTCATTAAAGTTTAAAAACTAGAATATAAAAATTTCCAGGCAAACCCGAGTATCCCCCTCGGGCTAAACCCCAATATACTCGAGTTTTACTTCGAGTTTTTCCCCAATTTTACCCGAGAGGCCCCAAAAGTTCAACCTAAAAAATTTCCTAGGTAATTTCACTCTACAGCCAATTCCTGCTTCGGGTCAGCATTATGTTTTTTTCGAGTTCAACTCCGAGTATCCTCCCTCGTCTCCCCCAAACAACTCAACGAAAACCAAAGGCGAGAAAACGTGCACGTGCAAGGTGTGCACCATTCCATCCATCTCCGGCCCACCGTGCCACCTTCAACGTACCAACGACGATCACCTCACCTTAACCAACCCTCCAGATCGACGAATTTAAGCCATAATTGAAATCGAGCTGATGGGTTCAACCTGGAAACCCAACGTAGAAAAACACCATCACCTAAATTGATCTCGCACCGCCGCCGTGGATCATCTGAGATCTCGCCGCCTCGCCTGGAGCTTCGCCGCCTCGCCTCGAACTACGCCACCCTCGACACTCTATTTTCCCCCAGTCGCGATGAAACTCGATGCATTACTGATGAAGCAGTACCCAAATTCGTGACGCCAACTAAAACCCAGCTTAAAACCCTAGTTTGATTTAAATCTCAAACTACAACGAATTAAAAAATCTTCTTGTATTTTTCCAACAATCTATGATCACCTTAGGATCTCTATGCCAAACTTCGATTTTCAAGGGTTAGCCAATCATCAGAAATCGACCGAAAACCAAATTTCAGTCAAACCCAAAATTTACATTCAATACTTCACTTAAAATTATGGTTTTGATTTCAAAAATCATAATTTCCCAAACTAATTCAAATTATGTATTTAAATCATAGAATTGTATCCATTGTTTTTAACATATTTATAAGTTTTTTTTACTGTTATTTATATTTTTCCAGAATATTACTAATATTCTTGCTTGGAAACTATTTTTAAAATTTAATTTACAATGTTCCAAACATTTCTTTTTCTGAGATCAGAGCCTAATTTGAATTGCATTGGGATGATGTTCATTTTTGAACAAGTTTATCAACCCTGTCATGAAAAGAAACAGAGGCATGTTTGCCTGGAATCCACATACATACCCTATTACCAATGTACATACAAGTTTCAATCAACACAAACATTATAAAAGCATCCAAGCATAAGTGAGTAAGAGAAATTTGTTTACAACCAATAATATCAGATTCAAAGATGAAGGTTTGCTCACTTTTTCTTTCTTTTAGACAATGAACAGAGGACAGGGGTCTGTCTGTACACACAGTACCCCATATATATACACACAGGTATATTTATACTCATGCAAGCACAATCCACAACCAAACATTCAATGATAATTACATGCAACATCAAAATAAAAATAAAAATGGGTTTGAGAGTTTGCTCACCTGTTGATGATGCAAAGACCAGAGAATAGCAGAGAACTAGAAATTTGTAAACCGGGAGATGATTTGTTCTTGTTTGAAACTGGATGTTGATCCTGTTTATTTGAATTGCTTTTAATTGAATTTGCTTAATCACTGTTGTATACTTTTGTTTATTTAATTCATCAATAACAAACAAAGATTTCAGGCCTTACTTACAGTTTGAATTCCTTTTTTTTATTGAACAGAGAGCTTTCTTTTCTGGAACTTGAAACTGGAAATAAATTAAGGTCATGATCTTGATTACTTTGCTGCAAATAATTGATTGATTCGATTGGTTAAATTCCTGTTTTCATTTATGTTTAACAAATTTAACTTAAAATCTTAAAAAGGAAAATCCACTTGCCTTGAATTTGTTTCAGAAATCACTGCACTGCTTTCTTGGCCAAAACCTAAAGCATTGTCTAACTTGCAGTTTTAAATTTATTCGTATTAAAACTTGAGTTTAAAATCTTAATTTCAGTAAATAATAAAGTTTAAAACTACCCGAAAGATGGAATTTGTAGACCATAGCTTGAGTTTTGTTTGTATGTTTTTTTTTAGATTTACAAACTTTGGATTGAAGAAGAGAGCATTCTTATTTTCTATTTTTCTAGTTTGATGGTTTTTAAGATTTGCAAGATCTTCTTGGTTGTATTTTAGAGATTTGAGGCTTATAATTTCGAAATCTTGGGAGCTGAAAGGTTTTTAATTTTTTTTATTTGAATATTTCATTTTTTTATAAAGACAATTCATGCCATTTGTAAAAAGCAATGATGAAAGCAAGATTTTGTTCATTTTCGTACTCATGTATATGTACTTACATTTAAATTTTTAAAGACAAAAGAATGTTTATAAATCTCTTTGTCATATTTATTTTATAAATGAACACACATTTTATTTCATTAGCATATGTATCTATACAATGTTGAAAGAAAATTGTTTTTTTAACCAATATTTAATTATATATATATACATACATCTTAATTCTCTTTTAAATGCTACTTAAAATTTTAACATTTATTTTAAATTTAATTTCAAATTCCAATTCACTTGAATAAAAATTCATTTATGTCTATTACTTTTACTTATACCAATTTAAAGAAAGAAATGATTTTAAAAACTAATTTTACTAATAAGTGATTTTTTTCTTTTCCAAAAGAAAGTATGTATTACATATATATAAATATTGAATTCAAATGATTTTTTTCTCTTCCAAAATATTTATCATTTCAAGAATTTTAAACTCAAAAGAAACTGGAGTTTTATCCATATATAGTTATTACTTATTTTATTTGTTTGAGATTTCCTTTCAATCTATTTTCAAATTAAATTTCAACATTTTAAAATATATTATCATTTTATATTGACAAATTTTGGGATGTTATTCTCTATCTATAAGATGTTAAATATACAAATCTCAGATCCTCAATTAAATTGTAAAAATCAATGTCCAAATAAATAAATATCCTATTTAATTTGAAAAATTCAAATTAATCTACAATTTTATTCCAAAATTAATTTTAATTATCAATTTAAATTTATTTAAAAATCGGGATCGTTACACCTAGAAAACTAATAGATTAATAATGACGGTAGAAACTATAATTCTGGCAGCGTGTCAATTTAAACTGGAGATGGGAAATCCAATATATCTTTATATATGCATATCATCATAATACTTTGAAATGTATGCTTTATATACTAGTGAGGGAAAACCTCGTCACGCTAAGTGGCGTGGTCTCACTAGATTTCTAAAAGGACTGAGATGTTAGATTATTATTCATACCGGGCTTTATGTCTGACTCAAAGTTTTTGTATTCTCCTTAAACTCTCGAGTAGTTAATTTATTTTGCGTAGTTTGAGATTTAAGGTTTACAGGTTCTCTTCTAAGACGAACAAAGCTTCTGTAGGTGTGCAAGAGGTAGTTAGTTATTTAGAGTTATCTTTTTCCGCTGTGTATTTTGGAGTAAAGGCAGATTTATTAGCCTTACTATATACTCTGGTCAACCAAGGGGACATCTTCATATGTCACACTTGGCATATGTGTAATAATTATATTTTGCTTAACGTGGTTAACGTTCTTGGGATTATGTAATGAACATCAAATGTTATGGGTGGAATGTGGAAATGTGTTTTTGATTTGTTAATTTTTTTTTCCATATTCTTGTGATCTGTGTATCAATAAACCTAGCACCACCGGATTTGGTCGTCGAAGATTGATTACTATGGAGGACTACAACATCCGAACCTGTTAGTTTGGGCATCCAAGTAAGGGGATGTTATATAAGCTCTTGGCATTAGTTTGAGTAAACCACTTTGAATAGTGGTTTAGATATCCTTTTCCAGGATCACGATATCTGATTGCACCGAACTTCGAGCACTGATCTAAATTGATTTATCATGGTTCACACATCCTTGCCTAGGATGTCCACTTCCAATTGTGCTAAACTCTAAGTATCGATTCAAAGTTCATAGGCAAGATCTCGCCTTATACCGGGCATGGACCTTTGGCTTCTCTAACTCTAGGTAGAGTGTTAAGAGTTGGATGGTCTTATCACTTCCACTTTAGTTTATACACCTAACCCCAATTCGAGGAAAAAAGCCGAGCAAAGTGAACGATGATATGACATTCGTTTCAATTTGTACTCATTCCCATACGTCAAGGAAAAGGTTTTATGCACAAACGATCATGTCACATTCGGTTGAGTTAATACTTCATTCCTCAATCCGAGGACAAGAGTTGGCCAATGGATAGCCGGGTCACGTCTATTTAGTTTATACCCTGCCCCTAATTTGAGGAAAAGAGTTATTTGGCGGATGGTCGAGTCACATACATTTTAGTTTATACTCATGATCCTACACCGAAAGCGAGAGTTATCTATATCTATCTCTGATACCAATAAGAAATTCGATGTTACGATCATGAACCATAGAAGTTTCGGTTGGTACCTAACTCTAGGTACCTGCACACCTACATTGTATACATGCAGAATCATTCGAGTCAGTCAAGTCATAACTCTTAAGTAATGGAAAGAGATATTCTTGGACTCGAGAAACCGTTTTATTCCATAAAAGATGGGAAATGATAGAATCTGTATTATTACACGGCTCTGGCCAATTATTTGCGAATTTATTACTAAGTGAAGTAGCATCATAAGTGCTCGTTATTCTACCCCCTCGGGAGTAAAATTTCATCTATCATCGCAAGCCAGAAAGTTCCATCTCAATGGTTTCATTCTATTGCTTACAGA
Source organism: Allium cepa (assembly GCA_030765085.1). Taxonomy (NCBI): domain Eukaryota; kingdom Viridiplantae; phylum Streptophyta; class Magnoliopsida; order Asparagales; family Amaryllidaceae; genus Allium; species Allium cepa. The sequence continues at coordinate 412,105,619 of CM060939.1, read as the reverse complement.
CCTTCCCAGGTCGGGCACAAGTTCCCAAGGCCAAGGAAGATTCATTGTAGTACCAGATTGCCAACATTGAAAGTCCCGTTCCTGACCTTAGTGTTGTAATATCGTGCGACTTGGTGTTGGTATGCAACTGCCCTCAACTCAGCTGCATCGCACTTCTCAACGATCATATCAACAGACTCTAACAAGAGTTGCTCTTTTGTTTGTGTATTGTAGAATCACTCGATGAGAAAGTACATCCAGTTAAACCGGAATCATAGCCTCTGATCCATAGGCTAGGCAAATGGAGAGTGGCCAGTTATTGACTTGTGAGTTGTTCGATAAGCCCATAGTACTAATGGAGTTTCATCGACCTACTTTCCCTTGGCCTTTTCCAAACGCTTCTTAAGAATGGACTTGATAATCTTATTTATAACATCGACCTGTCCATTCGCCTGAGGATGTGCCATCACAGCAAATCTCTTCTCTATGCGATGCTAGCGGTAGAAATCTTTGAACTCGGTACTATCGATCTGGGTCTTGTTATCGGTAACGATTACCGTGGAACTCCAAAACAACAGTTAATATTCCAGATGACAAAATTGATTACTTTCGTTGTGCTGATCGTGGCCAACGGATCTGCCTCAATTCGCTTGTTTAAGTAATCAACTACAATGATGGTGTACTTTATGTCACCTTTAGATATTGTCAACACATCGATAATATCAATTCCACAGACTACAAATAGCCAACAACTGACCATTTGAGTAATATCCATTGGTGGGGCTCTTGGTATTTTAGCAAATCTTTGGCACTTGTCATACTTTCGGGTGTAATTGGCTGCATCTCGGTTGATAGTTGGCCAAAAGTATCCGTGGTAGAGGATCTTCTTCACTAAGGTTTGCCCCTCAGTGTGATCGCCACAGGCTCCTTCATAAACCTTTCTTAGGACTCGTTTGGCCTCGTCGTGAATGACACACCAAAGCAAGGGGACACAGAAACCCTTCCTGTAAAGTACTCCGTCCTGCATGATATACCTCAAATCTTGTCGAAGAAGCTTTCGTCATTTATTCATTCTCTTCGAAAGGATTCCTTAATTCCAAATCGGAGTAATCCATGACTTACTTTCAAGCTCGTTCTCCAAGATCCAATCCACATCCATCTGTTCAATGCTCAGAGCTGAAAGTATTTCCACCGAAACCAACCCCATGAGCTGTGCATCTCTGAGCTGGCCAGTTTAGCCAGTGAATAGGCCTTCTTATTCACCTCTCTGGGTATTTGACTGATTGTATGATGTTTAATGTCAATGAGCAGCTCAAGGATTCGGTTTAGATAAGGAGCTAGTCCCACTTTTTTTGCTTGAAAAACCGTTCGAACTTGCCAAACCACAAGCCAGGAGTCAGAGAAAATGTGCAAAGTCTTTATCCCCAGTTCCTTGGAGATTTTGAGACCTGCAATCAAGGCTTCATATTCTACTTCATTGTTCATCTTCAGAAAGTAGAGTTTCATGGCATAAAAAATTGGGTGTTCTCCAGGAGTGGCAAGTATGAATCAAGTACTGGAATACCATTCATTAGATGCACCATTCGTGTACATCTTTCGTCTAGTATCTTTCTGATCACTACTCTCTGAAGGATCGTCTTGTGTAGTGAATTCGGCTATGAAATCCACCAAGGCCTGACTCTAGATTGCTCTCCGAGGGTGATAAGTTATGTAGTATTAGCTCAATTCAATGTTCCATTTCAACATCCTTTCAAAAGTCTCAGGTCACTACAAGACTGGTCGCAAAGGATGGTCGGTAAGAACTTTGATCGGATGAGCTTGGAAATAAGCGTGGATTTTTACCCAAAACTATCAAAAGGCAATATGCGAGCTTTAGATAGTTTCTTTTGCACTTGTCAACTACTTACTGACGTAATAGACTGGTCATTGGATGTGAGATTACTCACATACAAGTGCAGCACTCAAAGCATGCGTTGACACCGCAAAGTATATAAACAAGTCATCATCATCCACCGACTTTGAAAGGATGAGGGACTTTCCAAGTGATCTATTGGAATGCGTTTTTACATGTGATTCCATTCAAACTTCCTTTTACCTTTCTTAATCACCTCGAAGAAAGGGATGCATTTATCCATGGCTCTGAAAATGAACCAATTCAGGGTGGCAACCTTCAAGTTTCAAGGCTTTGATTTTTCTGAGGGCCTTAATCTTCTGAAGATTTGCTTTAACCTCATGGGAATTTACAATGAAACCCAAGAATTTCCCTGATGCAATGTCGAAAGAGAATTTTAAGGTATTGAGCTTTACTCCATCATTTCAGAGGATAACAAACATCTTTGTTATCTTAAACATGGTTTCCTGAATGTCATGATTTCACAAGCATATCATCCACATAGACTTCCATCAAGCGTCCAGTTTGGTCTTTGAACATCTAGTTGACAAGCCTTTAGTAAGTTTCTCATGTGTTCTTCAATCAACAGTGCATGACCAGATAGCGATACAGTCTGAGGCCGGTTATGAAGCTAGTATGTTCCTAATCTGGGATATGCATTGGGGTTTGGTTGTATCTCGAGTACACATCCATGGATTAAAGTAGCTCATGTCCAGTTGTCGAATCCACCAACTGATCTATCTTCGGGAGTAGGAAGCTACCTTTTGGGCATCCATTATTCAAATCAAAATATTCAATGCGTGTCCTCCACTTCTTGTTCGCTTTCCTCACCAAAATAGGGTTAGATACGCACTTCGAGTAAAAGACGCCGCGAATGAAGCCGCCGTCCTTCAACTTATCTACCACGTCTTTGAGTGCAGCGGATCTCTTCGGACCCAGGCTGCAGCTTTTCGGGTACACAAAAATGCATTTAGGATTTATATTCAATGCATGGCTCACTATCTCCGGCGAGATCCCACACATATCCGAGTGTATCAGGGCAAACATGTCTAAATAGGATCAAAGAAAACCAGCCAACTCTTTTATCGCTCTTGCATCAAGCTACGATCCAACCTTTAGGACTCGATATGGATCATCCTGGCTAACCAGAAAAGTAATCGTCAACTCGGCGAGAGCTGCTCTTCCACCTTCTGGCTCTTCACATCGGTTCATGTCATCGTGAAACCAACTGGGCTGCCCAAGCCAAGGCTCAAGCTATAGTTGATATGCCTCTAAAGACTTAATGCCAAGGGTCCCCTCCATATTTTTTCCTTTCTCCCTTCACCTACCCTCCTTTAGATCGACAACACAGCATTCGTAGCCACCATATGATCTCCTAGAATGATTCCCACTCCGTTCTCCGTAGGGAACTTCATAGTCGAACACTAAGGTGTTATAGCCGCACTGAACTCCGCCAAGGCCGGTCGTCCCAAAAATGCATTGTAAGCTAAGAAAATATCCAACATCAAAAAATGCACGACTTGCGCTCGCTTGCTGTTTCTCTTACCAAGTACTATTGAGGACTCTACAAATCCAATTGGCACAGTAGCAGTCTTGTTGAACCTCTATATTCGAGATTCACAAGATTTCAAATATTTCTCCTTCAACATCATCTGATCATAAGCCTTCTTAAATAAGATATTGATTGAACTTCCATAGTCAACAAGCACTTTCCGAACAATAGAAGGACCATCTATGATCATGAGTGGGTTAATCGTTGGAGCTTCCACTCCATCAGCATCTTTATTCTAGAAAATAATATCATCAGTCATCGTTTCACATTTTTTTTCCGAAGTCCCATCTTCAATGGTGAAGCAGACTTCACTCTCCACATGTTTAATAGCATTAACATATCTTTCGATCTCCACTAGACTCTTATCGGCTGAATGTGAGCCACCAATAGTTGTATTTATTACTAACCACTTTTTTGGCTGCTTGAATGCATCAGCACCAGGCCTAGCTTGTCCCCGATGGGAAGATAGCTAGGGGCATTAGAGTTTCCTTGCCCGCTATCCTATATAGCTTTCACATACTACTGTAGCTTTTTCTTGCAAATTAACTCCTTAATCATATCCCGCAGGTGCCTGCCCTCATTGGTATTATGGCTGTGAGTTTCATGGAATCTGCAGAACTTGCCTGACTTTCTTTCCTTCTCAGTCGACTTTCTTGGAGACTACTTCCAGTACTACTTAGTGTTTTGAATCTCCAAGTAAATATTTTATATCGAGTTGTTCAATTCAGTATAGATACCGTATTTAAGGGTCCTAATACAATTAATGTTATCTGGCTTCTTCTTCTTAGCTCCATCATCGCTTTGTTTTCGATTATTATTTTGGTTTTCAACATTCACATCCACTATAACACCCCTAATTTTAATAACATTATTTAGGAGATTTAATTAATATATTAAATTGAATAATGTAAAGAATAGAGTGATATGGGGAATGAGATTTGAAAATTAAATGGAGGTCGTGTTTAATTAAGTAAAAATTAAAAGAATGAGTTTATTGAAATGGTCCCATAAGTCAATCAATAAGAGAATAAGGCTTGGGTATCATGGGGAATAGCCATCCACCAAAATCCTTAACCCCTAAACCCATATTTCATTTTCACTCAATATGTTCAGAATTCAAAATTCTGAAATATAAACCAAAGAGCAAGCCAGTCATAACCTAGTGGAAGAGAAGGAGAAAAATCAATTAAAAGCTAAGGAATCAAGCAAGGGGAATTAAGCAAGATCAAATCTCTAGTTCTTTATCCTAAGTAAGGTGAAGAATAATCAAAACCATCTCAGTTTTTGTTTTTAAAAAGCATTAGATTTCAAGTTTAAGTTTAATCCATTCTGCTGATTTTTGATGATGATATGCTTGGATTACATGATATGTTATATTCAAGCAAGTTTGTTTGAAAAATATTTCATTCGATTTTAAGGCTAAAATCATTTATATTGGATTTCGAATGCCATGAGGATTTTATACGTTATGTAAAACATTATTTTGGAGATGGGTTTAATTTTCCATAATTATCCAAGCTATAGATAATTTATTATGAATTTTCAAAGGAGAATATGAATAATTGGGTTTAGATATTAATTTCGATAATTATATGAAGGAATTTGGTCCGAAATTTATATATATTAGATAACATAATAAAATTGAATATTGATGATTTTTGAGGATTTTTCCTAAGTAATTTACTAAGTAAATTAATTTATTTAAGATGGAGGATATAAGAGTCTCAATCGCTTTGTTAAAGGGAAGGGCTTCATTGTTAATTATCATTAATTGATTTCTGAATAAATTCAGTGGTCTTTTAGAAAAGGTTTTGGTAAAGTTTATGGTAACCAATCATATATTTACAAATAGGCAAGTTAGATTTAAAGTAAACTTAAAAAGGCAATAAAAACGGTTTTGCATAAGTTTATTATTTTGCCACTTCCATTAGCTACCTTTCAACCCTATACTTCTGCCCTAACCAAGTCGAAACCAATACACAAGGTATCAATGCATTGGTATGTAGTGGATTGGAGAATGGTGGCAGGTATGGAGTCAAAACCAAGCTTCCAAAGGGGTCAAGGCCTTTGTTTTACTATCCAAAGAAATACCACTTGCCTTATTTTTAAAAGAATGCTTTCGAAAGGGGTTTAATATAGCTTTCAAAAGGGTTGACACATTTTTTATTTAAAGGATAGCTCTCAAATGAGTTGCCTTGTTTTTAAATCAATGATTTCGAAAGGGTAGTTTGAACCTAGTTGAAATCATGCTGCCGCCTTTATGACTTTCGAATGGATTGAAGTCATCAACAAGTTCAAAAGGTAGCTTTTGTTTTATAAATGTAATAAACCACTTCCTAATGCGTTTGAAAGGGCTTCAGTTGCCACTATTGTATAGGTTTCGAAGGCAATGTCTTTGAAAGGGGTTTCGAAGCTATCCTTCCAATTATTTTACCTAAAAGATTAAAGCTTTCAAAAGGAAGTTAAAGCGTTCAAAAGGACAGTTCAGAAGCCATTTGTTTTTCCCCAAAACTCTTTTGTTCGAAGATTATTAGTTTTGAAAGGGGTACTTTCACTTATATCACTTTGACCTAAAAGATATGTTTAAAACTAAATCCAACGGTTTCAAAGGGGTTACTTTCAAATGGTTTTAAAGCTATGCTTCTATGAGTAAATAAGTGACACTTTAATACTTTCGAAAGGTATGTTTTGATGGTTTCAATAAAGATGTTTTAAAGTGTTTCTAAAGGCATATGCTTAGTGTTTTGAAAAGAAGATTTGAAGCTTTCGAAAGAGGCTTTCCAATGGTTTCAAAAGTAAACGTCTAAGGTTTCGAAAGCCTTAATTTTCAAAACAAAAAAACCCAATCTCAATTTTTAAAGAAAAATCCATGGCACTGTAAAAGAGCTTTAAAATGGCTTTTAATTTTGGGTTTTTTGAAAATCTTTCCATGACAAAATAATAGGTTAAAGGGATCAACCATGTTTCATATGAAAAAGATTTAAAGGATATTAAACCATAAATATTGGTATTGATATTTTTTATGTTTGCTTCTTCTAAATACATATTCACTGTGTAATAGACCCATAACTATATTTTAGAAAGAAAGGGAAGAATAACCAGCTAGTTGACCTAGTAGTGAATATAAATTGAATTAACTCATGTACGAGTAGATTTGCATCCAGGAGGTCAGATAGACCAGAACTTAGGATGCCCAAAGACTAATTAAAGAAGTTATCAATTAAGACAGGTTCATAGTAAACCCATGAAAATTATATTTGAAAAGAGTTATTGGCAGAGGCCAATAGGTTCGTAGTGATCCCATGAAAACTATATCTGGATTAAGTTATTGATAGAAATCAAGAGGTTCATAGTCAACCCATGAAAATTATGTTATAAGGGGACTTATTGGAGATACCAATAGGTTCAGGAAGAACCCATAAAATAATGAAGTTACTGGCAGGGGCTAATAGGTTCTTGGTGATCTCATGAAAACTATGAGACTGGACAGATAGTCCATTAGCTTTAAACAGGCTATTAGTCAACCCATGAAAACTAATAGGTTAATAGTGATACTAGAAACTATAATTAAGATAGATGGTCAAATGAATGGGGATGCAAAATATAGAGTAATTTTCTTGTTTGCATATCATCATAATATTTTAAATTGCTACATTTTAATCATTGTGGATGCAGAAGCACAATACATGGTTATTATAAATTTTGGATAAGATACTAGTGAGGAGAAAACCTGTTCCGCTAAGTGGCATGGTCTCACTAGATATCTAAAGGTTTCGAGATGGTATGTTATTATTTACACCAGGCTTTATGTCTGACTCGAAGTTCATGTTTTCCACTTAAACTCTCATGTGCTTAATTAATTTTGAGTAGTTTGAGAGTTGAGGTTTTCAGGTTCTCCTTTAGACTAATAAGCTTTCGGAGATGTGTAGGAGGCAAGCAAGCTATTAAGGAGCTCTCTTCTATTTGATTTCACTTTGTTTTGATGTTAAGGCAAAGTTGTTCGGTTGCCTCTATACACACACACACACACACTCTCTGATCATCCAAGGATGCATCTTCATATTTCGCTCTTGGCATAGTTTGTAATAATTATATTTTATCTTAATTCGTTCTCGAATTTGGGATATGTAATGAATTTGGAACAAGACTGAAATGGAATGAGAAATTTGTTTAATAGTTTTAAATTTTTTTCATATCCGTATGTTTCTGTTATATCAATGTATCTAAGATTATCACATTTGGTCACCAAGAATTAATAATGATGGATGATTGCGGCATCCATATCTGTTAGTTTTCGGCCTCCAAGTGGGGGATGTTACAAGTTGGTACTAGAGCACAGGTTTACGAAAACTTAAGAAATTTAAACTTTAAAGATTTTTCAAAACATAATCCAATGAATCAGAAAATAATATCGGAGTTTAGATGAACACTATAGTAACGTACATGTATTTGAGATACATATATGTAGGTATGTATGTTTTCCTCCCTCTCTTAGACCGTTCTTCCATATCTTACTAAGGCTGGTATGCAGATTTACTAGAAAGAAAGATATGGAGGCAGAAAACGGAAGAGGAAATCTTGTTGGAGGAAGCACCACAACAAATGGTAATGTTCGACCTACTACTAGAAGGAACCCGAATCGACAGGAAAATGCTAATCAAAATGCAAATGCCAATGTAAGTGCTAGAAATTCACCAGTAGATATCAGGATGATGTATCAATTCTTCGTCAATCTGATGCAAGATGGAGCAAATGCAGGAGTAGTTGGGAATGTTGGAGGAGCTAATCACGTGCTTCCAATTGGGAATAACTATGCTAAGTTGAGCAAAGATTGCACCAGTCTTGGTGGGAAACCGTTTATGCGAATGGAGGATGGCGTAGACGCTAAGAGTTGGTTGTTGGATTGTGAGAGAATCTTCGCTGAGTTGGGTTGAATGACAAGTAGAAGAGGAGACTGGCCACTATACAATTGCAGGGGGCAGCACTTCATTGGTGGAATAATGTTACTGTCGGAGTTCTTGAAGAAGAGTTGACTTGGGAAGAATTTCGAAGAAGATTAGAGCAGAGTTTTTGTCTGAAGTTTCTAAGTTGGCATTGTTGAGAAAATTCAAGGATTTGATACAGGAAGAGATGTTGGTAACTGGGTATGCTACTAAGTTTGATGAGCTGTCCAAATATGGGTATGCTACCATTGACACCGTCATCAAGAGGAATGAGAAGTTTATTTGGGGATTGAGACCTGATATTGCTAGGGCAACCTTGCCACATCTCCATGATCCTTGTAATGTTGTTTTGGAGATGGAAATTCGACATGAGGAAATGCGTGCTATTTATGGGAAGTGGAAGCAAATTAAAACCCAGGGTTCTAAGGGTAAGAAAAGGAAATTCTTTGAGAAGGAGGGAACCCAGATGGGAGAAGCTACAAAGAAGGCAAAGGCTGATCCAGTCTGTTTCAAGTGTGATAAGAAGGATCATTATGCTCATGGATGCTGAACTAGCAAAGGGAAGAAGACCGCTGATAAGAAGGCTGTGAGGTGCTTTAACTACGACCTGGTTGGGCATTATAAGAATCGTCTGTATCTAGAACCAGTCAGGGTGAACAAGGGAAAGGTCGTTGCTATTGAATCATCATCTGCTAGGACAACTACTACTGGGAAGGGAAAGACTATGATGGAAGGTAAGATTTTGATTCAAAGTACACCAATTAGGGTACTATTTGATACCGGTGCATTGCATTCATTATGTCTTGGTGTTTGGTTGACTGGTTATGTTTAAAACCCACATACCTTGTTACATTCTTAAGGGTTGCGAATCCAATAAGAAGGTATGCAATCTAGGAAAGAGATGTGACCAGATAGAACTTGATTTGTTAGGTCATAACTTTGCATGCAGTCTGTATATATTTTATTTCGTTGATTTCAAAATCATTTTGGGTATGGATTGGTTGGGTAGATATGATGATAGGATATTTTGCTAGGATAGGAAAATATCGCTAAGACACCCTGATAGTCATAATCAAATGATATTCTTAGTGGAAGATTTGGACTGAAGTGTCGGTGCTTTGATGAGAGCTATGGAAGTGGAAGAAGAGTTAAGTCAGGTTCAAGTAGCAAGAGAATTTGCAGATGTTTTTTTAGTCAGTTATAGGACTACCACCAAAATAAGTTGTTGAGTTTTGGATAGATCTTATGCCAGGAGTTGAACCTGTTAGTAGACCACCTAGCAGGATGGCACCGACTGAGGTGAAGGAATTGAAGGTGCAGCTAGTGGATCTAGAAGAGAGAAATTTTATTAGACCAAGAAGTTCGCCTTAGGGAGCGGCCATGGTTTTCGTGAAGAAACCAAATGGGTCGTTAAGGATATGTATCGACTATCGTAAGTTGAACGAGAAGATGATTAAGAATAAATATCCTTTGCCGATAATTAATGATCTATTTGATCAGCTGTGTGGTGACAGGGTGATTTCCCAATTGGATTTGGTGAAATGTTTCCATCAGTTAAGAGTGGAAGAGGATAGTATTCCATTGACAGCATTTCAGACTAGGTATGGTTCGTACGAGTGGTTAGTAATGCCATTCGGTTTAATGAATGCACCATCTTTTTTCGTGGATCTGATGGATCGAGTTTTTCGAGGGTACTTGGATAGGTTCATGTTGGTGTTGACAGATGACATATTAGTATACTCTAAGGATAAAAGTGAGCATTGAGATCGTCCTATAGTAATGCTTGAGACGCTGAGGCGGCAAAAGTTGAAAGCGAAGTTTACCAAGTGTCATTTTTGGAAGAAAGATGTTAAGTTCCTTACTCATTTAGTTTAAAAGAAGGGTTTGTCAGTCAATCTAGATAAGATCGAAGCTGCTAATAACTAGAGAAGTCCAGAGATGGTGATTGGGATTAGAAATTTTTTTGAACTTGCTAGCTATTACCGAAGATTCATTAAGGATATCTTGCGGATAACTGCGCCTTTGACTAAGTTAACTAGAAAGGATGTGAAGTTTACTTGATCTGACAAATGTGAGGAATCATTCCTTAAGTTAAAACATTTGTTGACCAATGCGCCTGTATTAATGGTTCCAAACAGAAACCAAGGGTTGGTGATGTATGCCGTTGTATGCGGAACCGGATTGGGAGCTGCGTTGATGCAAAAGGGAAAAATCATTGCCTATGCTTCACGATAGCTTAGACCGCATGAAGTGATATATCGTACTCATGATTTGGAGTTGGCTGCGGTGATCTTCGCAGTGAGAATATGGAGGCATTATCTCTTATGAGAGAGATTTGAGATATACATAGATCATAAGACCTTAAGGTATTTATTCTCTTAGAAGGTTTTGAATATGAGATAGCAAAGATGGCAAGAGTTTTTAACACCTAATGATTTTGGTAGAGTAAACACCTAGGAAAGGAAATAAAGTAGAAAATGCTCATTGCAGTAAACATTAGAATGTGGTGTTAGCTATGTTGACAGAATGGAAAAATCTAGAAGCTTTGACTACTTATAGTGTGCAGTTAAGATCGACTGCTAGTTCAAATCAAAACACTACCATGTTGTTCTATTTGAAGTTTGACCGGTGTTGGTCGAAAGGATTGCTTCTAAACAAAAGGAGGATCCATTATTAGTCGAGAAGATTAGAAGTCTTGAGGTGGGATAGGATTTTGATGATCTAAGAGATTTTAGTCTTGACCAGAGAGGATGGTTGAGAAAGAAGGGGTGGTTGTGTGTTCCGAATATTGGAGACTTGAGGAAAGAAGTTCTTAGGGAATGTCATCGATCCAAATTTATGATTCATCCTGGAGGAACCAAGATGTATCAAGATATAAAGAGGAGCTTCTACTGGGAAGGTATAAAGAATGATGTTAGCTTGTCGGTTAGGTAGTGTGCAAACTGTCAACAAGTGAAGGCTGAACATCAAAAGCGGAGTGGATTGCTTCAACTTAGAGATACCAGTCTGGAAATGGAATTCGACATCCATGGATTTTATAGATGGGTTGCCAAGGTCAAATAGAAGAAATGAAAGCATATGGGTCATAGTGGACAGGTTGACAAAGAGTGTTTATTTCATTCCAGTTGAGTCAATCAGCACGACACCTGTTTTAGCTAAGTTGTTCATGAAGAACATAGTTAGACTGCATGGAATTCCTAGTGGTATAGTCAGTGATAGAGATGCTTGGTTTACAAGTGAATTATGGAAGAGCCTATAGGAGATGTTAGGTACCAAGCTCAAGATGAGTACTGCATATCACCCTCAGACGGATGGGCAGACAGAGAGAGTCAATAAGGTACTCGAAGATTTGTTAAGAGCTCGTGTATTGGACTTTAGGGGATCTAGGGAAGATCACCTACACTTAGTTGGGTTTTCCTATAATAATAGTTATCCGACTTGTATAGGAATGGTGCCTTTTGAAGCTTTGAAAGGAAGGTCGTGCACATCACCAGCATGTTGGTTGGAAACTGGAGATAGATTAATGTTGGATTCAATCTGGTTAGAGAGGCAACATAGAAGATTGAGTTGTTCTGAGAAAGGATGAAGAAAGCTTAGTCTAGACAGAAGAGTTACGCAGATAAGAGGTGTAAAGATCATAAATTCTCAATTGGAGATGGAGTCTTCATTAAGGTATCGTCGATGAAGGGTGCAGTACGATCCGGAAAGTCAGGGAAACTAGCACCAAGATATGTTGGACCATTCCGAATTATAGAGAGGATCGAAAAGCTCGCATACAGATTAGAGTTGCCAAGCAATATGGCAGGAATCCATATGTTTCATGTTTCTCATCTTTGTAAGTATGTGCATGACCCAGAGACTACTATTCCTCCAATAGAGTTGGAAGATTTGATAGTAGAACCAAATTTGCCTTTTGTTTGAAAACAAGTTCGGGTTGTGGTGAGAGATGAGAAGAGGTTAAGGAATAAGACGGTCGAGTTGGTGAAAGTTCAATAGAGCGACAATAAGAACGATTGTACTTGGGAGACAGAAAAAAGGATTAGAGATACTTATCCTGATCTGCTATAAGGGTATGTTCTATATTTTCTTGGTATAAATTGTTGCTACTTAGGTAGGCCAGTATGATAGTTAGGGGATGTTACAGATGATTGCTATGTTTAGTATTTAGTCCTTACTGAATTTTGAGGACGAAACTCTTTAAAGAGGGGAGCCTGTAACACCCCTAATTTTAATAATATTATTCAAAAGCTTTAATTAATAAATTAAATAGTATAATGTAAAAATTAGAGTGATAAGGGGACTATGATTTGAAAACTAAATAGAAGTCGTGCTTAATTAAATAAAAATTGAACGAATGAGTTTATAAAAATGGTTTCATAAGTTAACCAAAAAGAGAATAACGCAAGGGTATTATGTGGAATAGCCATCCACCATAACCCTTAACCCCTATTCTCAATTTCACTCTACACGTTCATAATTCAAAATTCTAAAACGTAAACCAAAGAGCAAGCTGGCCATAACCTAAGGGAAGAAAAGGAGAAACATCAATTAAAAGCTTAGCGAACAAGCAAGGGGAACTAAGCAAAATCAAATCTCTAGTTCCTTATCCTAAGTAAGGTAAATAATAATTAAAACCATCTCATCTTTCATTTTTAAAGAGCATTAGATTTTGGGTTTAAGTTAAAATCCAGTATGGTGATTTTTGGTGATGATATGCTTAGATTACATGATATGTTATATTCAAACAAGTTTATTTGACAATTTATTCGATTTTAGGGCTAAAATTGTTTGTATTGGGTTTCAAATGCTATGAGGATTTTATATGTTATGTAAAATATCATTTTGGTGATGGGTTTAATTTTTCGTAGTTATCCAAGCTATGGATAATTTATTATGAATATTCATAGGAGAATATGAATAATTCGGTTTAGAAATTAATGTTGGTAATTGTATAAAGGAATTTGGGTCTCAAATTTATATATGCTAGATAACATAATAAAAGTAAATATCAATGATTTTTGGGGATTTTTCCTAAGTAATTTACTAGGTAAATTAATTTATTTAATATGGAGGACTTAAAAGTCTCAATCGCTTTATTAAAGGGAAGGGCTTCTATGTTAATTATCTTTAATTAATTTCTGAATAAATTCGGTAGTCTTTTAGAAAAGCTTTTGATAAAGTTTATGGTAACCGATCATATGCTTACAAATAGGCAAGTTAGATGAAAAGTAAACTTAAAAAGGCAATAAAAATAGTTTTGAACAATTTTATTGTTTCGCCACTTCTAGTAGCTACCTTTTGACCCTATATTTCCGCCCCAACCAAGTCGAAACCAATACACAAGGTATCAATGCGTTGTTACATAGTGGATTGGAGAATGGCGGTAGGTATGGAGTCGAAACCAAGTTTTCAAAGGGGTCGAGGCTTTGTTTTACTATCCAAAGAAATGCCACTTGCCTTGTTTTTAAAAGAACGCTTTCAAAAGGGGTTTAATATAGCTTTCGAAGAGGTTGCCACTTTTTTTGTTTAAAGGGTAGCTTTTGAATGAGTTGCCTTATTTTTAAATCAATGCTTTCGAAAGGATGGTTTGAACCGAGTCGAAACCATGATGCCGCCTTTATGCCTTTCGAATGGATTGAAGTCATCAACGAGTTCGAAAGGTAGCTTTTTTTTATAAATGTAATAAGCCACTTCCCAATGCTTTCGAAAGGGCTCCAGTAGCCACTATACAAAAGATTTCGAAGGAAGTGGCTTCGAAAGAGGTTTCGAAGCTATCCTTCCAACCATTTTACTTAAAATTAAAGCTTTCAAAAGGTTGGTTACGAAGCCATCTTTTTTTTCCCCAAACTCTTTTATTTGAAGATTATCGGTTTCGAAAGGGGTACTTTCTCTTATACTCACTTTGACCCAAAAGATATGTTTAATATTAAACCCAATGGTTTCAAAGGGGTACTTTCAAATGGTTTTTATGCTATGCTTATATGAGTTAATAAGTGAGCCTTCAATACTTTCGATAGGTATGTTTTGATAGTTTCGATAGAGATGCTTTAAAGTGTTTCTAAGGCATATTCTTAATGTTTTGAAAAGAAGATTCGAATGCTTTCGAAAAAGATTTTCCAATGGTTTCGAAAGTAAAGGCCTAACATTTCGAAGGTCTTAATTTTCAAAACAAAAAAATAAACAATCTTAATTTTTAAAGGAAAAACCCATGGCACTATAAAAGAGCTTTAAAATGGGTATTAATTTTGAGGTTTTTGAAAAAGCTTTCCTTGATAAAATAATAAATTAAAGGGATTAACCATGTTTCATATGAAAAATGATTTCAAGGATATTAAACCATAAATGTTAGTATTGACAAGTTATTATGTTTACTTCTTCTAAATACATATTCACTGTGTAACGGATCCATAACTGTATTTTGGGGAGAAAGGGCAGAATGATCGGCAAGGTTGACCAAGTAGTGAATATAAATTGAATTAACTCTTGTATGAGTAGAATTGCATCTCGGATGTCAGATAGACCAGAACTTAAGATGCCTAACGACTGATTAAAGAAGTTGGCAGTTAAGACAGGTTCATAGTAAACCCATGAAAACTATATTTGAAAAGAGTTATTGACAGGGGCGAATAGGTTCGTAATGATCTCATGAAGACTATATTTGGATGAAGTTATTGACAGAAGTCAATAGGTTCATAGTTAACCCACGAAACTATGATATAAGGAGAGTTATTGGAGATACCAATAGGTCCAGGGAGAACCCATGAAATAATGAAGTTATTGGCAGGGGCTAATAGGTTCTTAATGATCCCATGAAAAGTATGAGATCAAACTGATAGTCTATTAGCTTTAAACAGATTATTAGTTAGCCCATGAAAACTAATAGGTTAATACTGACATTAGAAACTATAACTGAGATAGATAGTCAAATGAATGGGGATGGGAAATCCAAAATAATTTGCTTGTTGCATATCATCATAATATTTTAAATTTCTATGTTTTAACCATTGTGGATTTATAAATTTTGGATAAGATACTAGTGAGGGAAAACCCGTTTTGCCAAATAGCGTGATCTCACTAAATATCTAAATGGATCGAGATGGTAGGTTATTATTCACACCAAGCTTTATGTCTGACTCCAAGTTTATGTTTTTCCCTTAAACTCTCGGGTGCTCAATAAATTTTGAGTAGTTTGAGAGTTGAGGTTTATAGGTTCTCCTTTAGACGAAAAAGATTTCGGAGTGTAGGAGGTAAGCTAGCTATTAAGGAGTTCTCTTCTATTTGATTCTGTTGTGTATTGATGTAAAGGTAAAGTTGTTTAGTTGCCTATACACACACACACACTCTGAACATCAAAGGGGGCATCCTCATATGTCGCGCTTAGCGTAGTTTGTAATAATTATATTTTCTTTAAATATGTTTGTCGAATTTGGGATTATGTAATGAATTTGCAATAGGATTGAAATGGACTAAGAAATTTGTTTAATGGTTTAAAAAAAATTATGTCCATGTGTTTCTGTTATATCAATATATCTAACATTACCGCATTTGGTCACCGAGAATTAATAACTATGGATGACTGCGCATCCCTAACAATTAGTTTTGGGCCTCCAAGTGGGGGATGTTACATCCACACTCCCATTGCTTCCTCCAGATTGTTTCATGGCAATGTTTCTTTACATCACTTCCTCCAAGCGTAAGTATTCATTAGCCTTTCTATAGAAAGCATCCATTTTTTATGGTAGCTTCCTTTGCAACCATTTCCTACACTTCGTATCAAGATGAACCCCCCTATGCCATCAACACTATGTCATTCTTGGAATTTGTAACTTCTATCACAGCTTTATGGAATCTATTCAAGAAATCCTTCAATGACTCTCCCTCCACTTGGAAGAGGTTTGACAAAGACATCACATGCTTTGGACATGCAGTATGAAAATGGAATTTTTCTACAAACTTCTTTAATAACTCAACGAAAGACAGTATGGACCTTAAAGGAAGTTGAGTAAACAACATCATAGCTAC
Organism: Allium cepa; assembly: GCA_030765085.1. Classification (NCBI taxonomy): domain Eukaryota; kingdom Viridiplantae; phylum Streptophyta; class Magnoliopsida; order Asparagales; family Amaryllidaceae; genus Allium; species Allium cepa. The sequence goes on along the minus strand of CM060939.1, from coordinate 412,089,232 downwards.
TCCTTCCAAGAAAATCGAGAAACAATAGCGCTTCACGATATCGGAAGCTCTGGCTGAATCCATATGTCATTCATATCTCATTAAGGTGCTATCTAGGGTCCATCTTCCTCCATAGAACGACATAGTTGGCATTTGGCATCTCTGAAGGTATCTCCTACGTAGGAATATTCTCTGTAAATGGATTTCGGTTGGGAGAGTTACCCTACTCATTGCTACTCCTAAAACTATTTTCGCTAACAAGTCTCCTAACCATATCGTCCAAGTAGTCCGGGTCAAAAATTTCGACTGAACGGAGGTAAACAGGCTCCACTCTAAGTGTTCGGCTTGGAAAACGCCCTTGTTTTGGCTCTCTCTAGGTTCTTCGGCCTTTGGGAGATCCATTCGTCCAGTAATCCCCTCTATTTGATTCTCGTGAGCAATATCATTAGTAGCAACACGATTCTCCGGATTCTGACCACCAGAAATGCTTCCTAAAGCCGAGTCCACACCACCTTCTAGAGGATAGCTCTAGGTCTACTATTTGAGAGGTTGGTACCGGCCCCTAACCATGGGTCGGTACTGATCCCCAAGTTTGAGCCTAGGGCTCTTATTTGGTACGATGTTTTAGCAGTGTTATGAGTCTTCTTCTACTTTCTATCCCTCCACCATTTCTCAAATGATAAGGGATTTTCAGATGAAGAACTGGAGCCCCTTCTACTCCTTCTATGGTTGTTTCGCATTAGCTCATTCAACAGTTTCAAGCTTTGTTGCATCTTCTGATTCATCTCATTCTGACTAGCTTAGAATCTATCTTCCATTTGCTTCTTCGTTATATCCATCTCCATTCTGATCACGACGTCAACTTGAGTCCATATTTCCATTTGAGTAGGTTGGACAACCCCATCTCCTTGTCGAGATGCCGATTCTCAACTTTAGTAGCAGCTCTGGAATTAGTAGAACGGTCTCTTCTTTATTAGGCCATTGTAGAAAGCCCTAGTAGATCCTTGCAAATCTGAGTTGGAAAATTAAAAGGCTGAGAAATTGGATCTATCTCCTGGATATAGGAAATCCGATAGTAGATGATGGATCCAATTAGCCTAAGAATCTGATTTCACAATGAAAGCACCAAAATGTTTGAACCAAAAATGGCACAAACACCCAAGAATTAAGAGAATAAAATATGAAGAAAGTAAATGAAAATGAAGAAAATGGAACACACAACAATTTATAGTGGTTGATAAAGCAAGTCCTATATCCACTTTAATCTCTTATTGTTTATCTCTGACTTGGAGACAAAAGTTCATAGGGGTCGGTACAACTCTGATGCTTAAATTTTTAGAATTACAAGAATATGGCTTAGAATAGAACTAGACAAAAATATCCTAAAATTGAGCTATACCCTGATATTTATAGAGGTAGGGAGCCTAAAATCTCGCACAAAATATCTTCGAGCTACTGCATAAGATTTAGATCAAATCTCCCACAAAATAGGTGCCACGTCATTAGGAAGTAGGAGCCGGTACTGATCCCTTGGTAGGAGTCAGTATCGATCCTTACTTGGCCAAAATGGTTACCTTTGTCTCTTCATCTTGGCTCGCCTTATGATTAGCTTCATGATTTCATAGTTGTTTGCACCAATATTAGCTTGTTTCCAAGCCCAGATGAAGGAGTTGTGGAAGAACAGAGTTGCAGCTTTAAGTATTCATGGAGAACGATGGTGAATTGCATTGAATCAACATATCAATATCGAAAAATAGGCTTGAGGCTTCTTTAGGAGGCATAGGCAGAAGATGGGGTCCACGTGAGGTGGAAATAGGAGTCGGTACCTGTTCATAGGGTGGGGTCGGTACTGACCCCCAACTTTAGGGAATGTATTGTTGTTTTGGTTTGGGTAAGTCTTTTATCAATCTTATGACTTCGTATGTGCCTAGTTTTTGGACACCTGTCCTATATCTCTACGCTTCTTGCCTTGATAATTCTAAGTTTAGTTCATCCACTTTATCCAAATATTGCCTAGTCAAAAGGCTGAATAACACTTGCCCCTAAAGTACATCCCATTTCATACATGATGTGCTTTGAATCAAGACAAATCCTAATAATTGTAAAGGACTTGACTCTTTGTTTTGAATTGTCATTATCCTTCTCACGAGACATTGCTGCGAAAGGTTATGTCCATTGTCATTCGTTGCGACGCTCTACCAGCATTTGGGATTATAAATTTGCAATGTATCTTCATGGTTCGTCACCAAAGTTTGATGATTTTAAACAGATTCCATCCATAGATTTCTCTGGTTCGAACTTTATTTCCTTTTGATCCTAACCGTCGGATATTGGATATGCACATACAGGGTTCATTAGATGTTCATACATGCATATAATCCATACACACATACATATATACCATACATATGTTTATACATGTATATGGTTCTTTTGTTTAAAAAATAAATTAGCATACGGTATTGGCCCCTAATCTAGGAGTCGATATCGACTCTAGACTTGGAGAATTTTCTATGTTTTCCTAAGAATGTGGGTTCCGTACGGTTTATAACCCAAACCCTTCTACTTTATTTCCTCACTTGCTTTGTTTGCTTTCGCCGACCCAAACCTTACTTCCATTAATACCTTCGACTCTAAATTTCCTTCCGCCTTCATTCAGCCCTACAAACATCATCATCGCCTTATCTGAGGCCACCACCACCTACCATCCTTGTCTGTGCCTGACTTCGCTTGCTTCTCCTTAGGCTGACCCATCTCCATTAACTTGTGCCTTAATCTTCAACTTACGAATTAGCTTGATTCCAAAATAGATAATTTCGAATTGACCTTAGGTAGGTATTGGACTTGGTGATGAAGATGGACACGGTTGACTGGATGTGGGTGAAAAGGGGTTTGGATGGCCATGATCTAGGAAGTGGCAAAGGTGGAAGGAGTAGGATGGGAATTTTTCTAAGTGATGGAGTTGTACAACTCCAATAGTTAGACAAATTTCCAAGCATTTGGTTCATTTGAGTATTCCCCCTTGTGCACCAGTATCTTATTTTTGATCCTGAGCCCTTTTCAAAGCATGGCTAATAAAGTAGAACTTGTCGGGACAGTTAGCGATGACGGTCATGTCGAACGATACCCAAAACTTGAAATGAATTAGTAAATAATAATTCTGAACTACACAACACTGCACTAGAATCAACTTTAGTATGAAGGGTACAACTTGTAATTAATCTTCTAATGTTGATTATCTATCGAGTTGTTATAGAGATGGACTAGAGACGTTCCAAACATCTTACTACACAAGCCATAGGTACATCCACTTTAAGATATGTCGCATCTAATGCCAAGTAAAGCTCAACTATGACTCCACATGCACAGCAAGCTACGGTAAAGCATATACAACAACTAGAAAATCCATAAATAGAACATCCTATTCTAGACAATCCGGTTGAACCGACATATTGGCTCATAGTAGACCCCATATTCGACATCCTCGAGGATGTCGTAATCGTAAATGATTCTGTCGATTCTGTCATCTCCAAAATCGATGAAGGGTCCCTTTGAAGAATAAGCAACAAGCACATAATTCCATTCGATGACGTATTGGTTCCGGCTTGCAATCAAAGAGCCCACTATCCCTCGAAGGATTATATTGCCTGCAATAGATACATGTGCTTATGGGCTGCATCCCACTGTTCAACAAATTATTCCATCGATTTTTGAATTTTATAAGGCTTGCCTCAACACAATTGCACCTGAATAGCTATGCCTACCCCTCGGCACATATATGGTTTTCACTAAATACTTATATCGAGCGCCCAGCGAAGGAACGATTAAATATACATACAATTTCAAAAGCCGAAAAGGAAGTCCATCCTTTAGTTGATTCAGATTTTCCCCCATTCCTAAGTACTGGGTCGGAGTTGAAAACATTGAACAAGCACTAGAAAACGCCAAGGAAGACAAAATTATTGGTGAAAGTGGTGAGGTTAGCAAAGGTAACGCCGATACGGGTGATGAGTCTCAGACTGAACAATCTAAGAACGACTAACCACCTTCTTCGAAGAAGAGGTTAATCATGAAAATCTCCAAAGCCTAGACTTCTATCTAGCTCCCTCCGATCACAGATGCAGGGAAACTCTATTTTTTCCTTCGACGTCCACATTCACTGGCCGATGGCCAATTCCTATCGATTTTGGTTATTTCGATGTCAGTAATATTAATATTGAGGGCAACGACTCCCCTATTCGCATCGATAAGGAATTCATCCCTACCAGTATGGGAGAGGTTACTCCCATGAGTAAAGTTCCAGCTCACAGTCCATCAAGGGTACACTAGGACACTCATGTGCATATGCACTTCACAACATTCACACTTAATGCACAAGTAATTCACAGATAAGGAACAAACTTTGGATTTTATTACAAACTAAAAAAGTAACTATAGAGTCTGTCTTATTACATAGCTTTGAATTCAAATGCAAAAGCAAATTCCAAATGAAATATAACTGAATGAAACAAAATTACATGAAATAGCATCGTAAATGCTTGGTACTCCATGCTCTAGGGAGTGTGATGCCATCGACAATTGCTAGCTTAAAATTTCCATCGCCAAGCTTCTGATTGATGACATATGGTCCTCCCATCTTGGACCCGTATTTGTGGGGCTAGGAAAGATCTGTTTCAGGACAAGATCAATGATTTCAAAGTTCCTAGGCCGGACTTTTACATTGCAGTATCGGGCGATTCGGTGTCGGTATGCTGCTACCCTCAAGTCAGTTTCTTTGCGCTTCTCATCAACCATGTCTATAGATTATAAAAGGAGATCTTTGTTATTTATGGGGTCAAAGTAAGTCACTCAATGAGTAGGGACTTCAAGTTCTATAGGAATCACAGCTTCAGAGCCATAAGCAAGGGAGAATGAAGAATGACTAGTTGTGGACTTGTGGGTGGTTCTGTATGCCCATAATGCCGATGGGAGTTCGTCAACCACTTGCCTCTATCCTTTTGCAAACGCTTCTTCAGAATGGACTTTACAATTTTGTTGACAGCTTCTATTTTTCCATTAGTTTAAGGGTGAGCAACTATCGCAAATATTTTCTCGATATGATGTTGGCGAAAGAGGTCTTTGAACTCAACGCTGCCGAATTAGGTCCCATTGTCAGTTCTAATTGTTCAAGAGAGACCAAAATGTCAGATGATATTCGAACAACAAAATAGATTATTTTCTTTGTGGTGGCCATGGCCAAAGGTTTGTCTTTAGCCCATTTAGTAAAGTAATCAATTGCTATAGTGGCGTACTTCACACCACCTTTAGAAATCGGCAAAGACCTAATGATTTCAATACCCCAAGTTGCAGTGTAACACCCCATATTTTTCGTAACATTATTTAGGATATTTAACTAGCTAAATAAAATAAAATAATGGGATGATTAGGAGATTGAGATTTGTAATTAATAAGGGTAGCTGTGCCATGATAACAAATGAACTAAAATAAAAATGGTTAAGTATAATAAGTAAGGGCAAAATAGGAAAATAAGCATTTTCATACCCTAAACCCTTAGCTGTGTATCCTCATGGTTAAATCATTTGCAAAAATTAAACAAAGAGGCCGACCACCTTTAGAAGCAACTAGAGGAAGATAAAAGAATCAAGGGGAAGCTTAATCAACTTAAATCCATTCAAATCTCAAACTATTTGATCTTAAAAGCTAAGGTGGATAATGACTCCATCTCATATTTCCAATTATTTTCAGTCTTAAGACGAATTCGAAGTATTTTGTGTGATTATGCCATGTTTTTAAATGATTGATTTTTTTATATATATTGATTTTTTATATATATTGATTTTTTATATATGCTTGTTGATGATTTATGCTTAATCATATAGGTTTTATGATATGTTTTAATATGAAAATCATATTTAATGACATCCAAATGCCTTGTGATTTTAGATATAGACCATAAATGGTATTTTATAAATTTGTTTCAATTTTCATAATTTTCTGAATTAATGTGGATTTTATATTAATTTTCTAGTGTAGAAAATGATTATTTGGGTTTTAAATTATTACGGCAAAATAATTAATATTTTGGGTCTGGAATTAATATATGTTATAAAAATGATTTTTTGGAATTTTTGTAGAATTTTCCAAAGTGTTTTTATAGGTATATAAATTATTTAAGGTGTGGTACTAAAATATTTTATATATTTGTAAAAGGAGAAGGGGTATTTTATAAATAAATCAAATTTTTTTCTAAAATATTGGCAACACTTTTAGAAAAGAAAATTAGCAACCAATAATATTTTGACAAATAAGGCAGGTTAGTTGAAAAGAAATTCTTTTTAAAGTAATAATCAGTTTTTACATGCATTTAGCATGCTTCGCCACTTTCGGCACAAGGTTTCCGACCAAGTACTACCGCCTCTATGCCATTGAAAGCAATGCACATAGTATCAATAACTTAGCACGGAGTGAATTGGACTAAGACGGAAGGCACTAGGCCGAGACCAAAGGTTCCGAAGGGGTTGAAGCGTGTCTTTGCTTTTAAATGAAAATGCGCCTGCTTTGCTTTCGAAGGGTATGCTTTTGACTTAATTGGCTTTTGGCTGAGTCAAATGTTTTAAAGGAAAGGTTTCGAATTGGCCGCGCCTCTTATTTTAAGTAAATGCTTTCGCCAGGGTTACAACCCCTTAGCTGCTGCTTTTCTTCCTTTCGACGACAATGGTTTCGAAAGGCATACTTTGTTTTTAAAACTTAGCCGCTTCTCCAATGCTATCAGAAGGTTGGTTTTGACACCTTCACTTCTTTTCCTAGGAAATGCTTTTGAAAGAGTGCTTTCGACATAAGTGTTTTATGACCCTTTTTCTTTGTTTAAGGTAGAACCCAAATGGTTTCGAAAAAGTTAGTTTTTAATGGTTTCGAAAGGTGTCTCCACATGTTTTACTTGAAACCAAAGGCTTTTGAATAGTTTGATTTTTTTATTGCTTTTGAAAGGTTTTAAAGAATGATTTCGAAAAGGTGGTTCCTCGATGGCTTCGAAAGGATTGAATGGAAAGGTTTTCTGATATATCTGAAAGGTAATGTTTAAAGGTTTTGAAGAAGGATGTCTAAGGTTTTAATGCTTTTGAAGGAATGGTTTTTCCACGTTTTTGAAAGGAAGCTTATGAATGGTTTCGAAGGGAATGTTTTGGCCTTTCGACCCAGGTGAAAGAAGGGATTTACTTAGTTTCGAAAGGGGTACTTTCAATGGATTCGAAAGGGGTACTTTCAAAGGTTTAAATATTTCCTGTAACAAAGATTTGAGTAAAGCATATATAACATGGCAAGGTGATTTTGAGTAAAGCATAGAGTATATATTTTCCTTGTTTAAATTTGATTTGAAGATTTTTAATCAATTTGAGATGAAAAGGTTTTCAAGGAAAATTTAAGGGAAGATTACCCTGAGTAAACTGACTCGGATATTAGAATACCAGTTTGGACTGTGTATAGAATTGCACCCTATACATTAACAATTACCTTAGTGTAACATCCCTTACTTCGAGGCCCAAAACTAACGGCTACGGATGTTGCAGTCATCCACGGTTATTAGTCCTTGGCGATCAAATACGGCGGTGTTAAATACATTGATACACAGATCACAGGAATACGGAAAAAATTTAATAAATTAAGAAGCACATTTCCACATTCCATTCAAACCATTTCATGTTCGTTACATAATCCCATAAATGTTAACCACGTTCGAAAAAATATAATTATTACACATATGCTAAGAGCGACATATGAAGATGCCCCATTTGTTTATCAGAGAATATAGTAAGGCTAATAAGTTTATCCTTACATCCAAAATACATAGCGGAAAAGGATAACTCTAAATTACTAACTGCCTCCTACACACCTTCGGAAGCTTTATTTATCTAAAAAGAGAACCTAGAATCTTAAACCTTAAACTACTCAAAATCAATCGAGTACCCGAGAGTTTAAGTGAAAATCAAAAACTTCGAGTCAGACATAAAGCCTGGTATGAATAATAATCGAACATCTCAATCCATTTAGATACCTGGTGAGACTATGCCGCTTAGTAGAATGAGTTTTCCCCTCACTGGTATCATAAAACCCTTTTTATAAAACCATATACTATGCTCCTGCATCCATAATGGTTAAAACATAGCATTTCAAAATATAATAATGATATGTATACATAAACATTTTGGATTTCTCATCGCCAGTGTAATTAACTCCCTGTCATATATACATATACATATACATATACATATACATATACATATACATATACATATAGACACACACACACACAGAGTTTCTAGGGTCAATATTAACCTATTAGTTTTCATGGGTTTACTAATAACCTTTTATAATTCATGGACACAATGTCCTATTTTAGAGTTTTCATGGGATCACTAAGAACCTATAATCCCCTGCCAATTAACTTAATTAATTCATGGGTTCCCCTGAACCTATTGGCCATTTCAATAACTCATCTTATATCCTATTTTACATGGGTTGACTAGGAACCATTTGACTGATGTCAACACTTAATCTGGATATAGTTTTCATGGGTTCACTACAAACCCATAAGCCCTTGCCAACCATCCTTAATACATAGTTTTCATGGGTTTACTATGAACCTGTTGGTTACCCTCAATAAATTCCTAATTATAGTTTCATAGGTTTACTAAGAACCTATCTCCTGGACAACTTCAAATTTTAGGCACCCTATATTCTGGTCTCCCTAACTCCCTGGATGCAATTTTACTCATTCAGGAGTTTAATAACTTTATATTCACTACTGGGTTAACCTAGCTGGTTCTTCTACCTCTTTATCCCTCAAAATACAGTTATGGGTCCTTTATCATGTGACTATATTCATATTTAAAGAAGTAATTATATAACAACTTAACAATACCACTCTCGTAGGTCTAATATGCTTGAAAACATTTACACACAATACACGGTTAATCCCTTTAACCTATACTTTTATCAAAGAAATACTTCTTCAAATTTACATACTTGAAATCCTTTCAAAACTCCTTTATTTAGCCATGGGTTTTTCCTTAAAAATGAGTATGGGTTTAAAAAGCCTTTTGAAACCTTTGAAACCTTTCTTTCGACCTTATAGGATGACCTCCTTCGAAAGCATAAAAACATATCTTCAAAACCTTTTACTCCTGCCTTTCAAATACTTTAAAACATCTCTTTCGAAACCTTTCGACCTTGTTAAAGTATTGAGAATAGTTTCAAAACCATTCGAAAATACACCTTTCGAAATGGTTGAAGGTTACCCTTCGAAATCAAGTGAAAATACCCTCTTTTGAAACCATTGGAAGTGTACCTTCCGAAACCATTGGAGGTTAACCCTTCGAAACCATAGAAAATACCCCTTTCGAAATCATTGGGTTTAAAACATCATTCTGGGTCAAAGTGTACATAAGAAAAAGCATGCCTTTTGAAACCATTCTTTATCTCAAAAATTCTTGGGGAAGCTTGATGGTTTCGAAACCATCCTTTCGAAAGCATAAATCATCTAGGTAAAATAGGTGAAGGTTAGCTTTGAAACCCCTTTCGAAACCATTGCCTTCGAAACCCCTAACCCCTTTCAAAAGCAGTAGAAAGTAGCTAATATTTACAAAAACAAACAATACCTTTCGACATCATGGTATCTTCAATACCATCGAAAAGCATCTAAACACAGAAGGGTTTCGACTTGGTCAAAACTGCCCCTTCCGAAAGCATTAAATAAAAACAAAGTAACTTCTTCGGAAGCTACTACTTGAAAAAAGGTGGCGGCTCTCCTTCGAAAGCTTCGTTACAAATGCCATTTTGAAACCATTGGATTCGACTACTTCGAAACCCCTTTGTAAACAGGCAAGCGCTTTTCTTTTAAAATAAAGGAACCAATGCCTTCGGAAGCTACGTTTAGACACCCTACCTTCTGCCTTTCTCCAATCCATTACGTACCAGCTAATTGATACCATGTGTATTGGTTTATTGGCTTCGACCTAGAAGGTTTCAACTAGGTTGGAGGCGGAAGCTCTAGGTCGAAAGGACCTTCTAGAGAAGGCGGAACCCACTTTTCTAAGCTAAATGTTGTTTTTACTAGATAAAGTAAATTTTTTGTAACTAACTTGTAACGACCCACCATTTGGACAGTTTAAACCGACGATCAAATACACACGTCGATTCCAAACCATTCAAAAGGGCAGGTGGTTATTGGGGTAAATAAGAAAAGAAGAGGAAAGAGAAATAAAAGAAAGGAAACGACACAGAATCTTGCAGCGGAAAGATAAAATATAATAATCAAATAAACAGTTCATGAAGTTGTTTACTATACTTTGATCATTATTTATACAACATTTATCAGAGTTATACATATACAACAGAACAAATAAAATAATGCAGCAGACAACATGATGCAAAGCTAATAATAGTAATAGTATACCAAATCTTTGTCTTCGTCCTCCAGAATAGATCTTCAATAAGCTGAAAACTCAGGGCTGACCTGAGCGTAATGAAAAGACAAAACACTCGAGTTAGGACTAAAATATCCTCATGTAAGTTAAATCAATCGTAAATAAATATGAGTGTAACGGTGCAAGAGATGTTTACGGGGTTTGACATCTCCTATCCAGTGTCAACGTGCGTGTAATAACTTAAGAGATGTTACGGGATTTTCCATCTCTCAAGGATCCGTTAAACTATCTACTATGTAGTACAATACGCTATTATAATATGTCTACAGTAAAGTAAAAGTACTAAAATAGCGTTAAGGCGCTACCATAATCCCCCTTAACACATTTTTATAATGCCATAGTCTATACAGCACCGTAAACCCCACCGTAAACTAGTGGTTATCAGAGGGTACCCCATAGGTATAACACAAAACAAAACGTAGTGGTCGCAAATAGGATAATCAGTATGACAAGGTACATGAGGCGATACCAACAAGGATACTAGTAGTTGCCTGATCCGGACTGATGTTGAGCATAGCCAGCAGCTACCCCAACACCGCGAAACAACACTCCCAAATCAAGGGGTGCACCCAAATCGAATCACAAATGTAATAGATATGGTATCGAAGAAGTGTGTCCGCTAGAGATGGCGAACCTCAATGGCCCGGCGCGGCTCCTGTTTTAGTCATGTCAAGGGTCATCCACTATCGTTCTCTTTCTTCAGTCAACGCGTTCACCAAACCATCCACTTCATTCTGGATCAACACTCCGCGTATAATAGTTATTAAAGTGGTTTTCGGTATCAACAGAGAGTATGTCCATATCCGATCCCGATCTCTTTAATAACTACGTATTATTACACCGGTGGCTCTTTTACATTTCAAATCGATTCATAATTGATGTCAAATATCATATTCGCTTCGAAAATCAAATCCATTTCAAATATCATCATATCTATTCAAAATGTAAGGTTCCGTTTCAAAAATCATTTTTCGCCTCAATATCTCATTTCGATTTCCAAATCATTTCGAATTTCAATTTAGGTTGCAACTTCATTTAACCCAATTCGTATTTACATTCAAAATTTAAACACAAACATTTCACCTTATTGACCAGCTTGAAATTTTAGAAAATACTTTTAAGTAGTTTAAAAGTAGTTTAAATATTTAAAATAGTTAAAAATACTTAAAATCTTAAAATGGATTTAAAATAGATAAATTAGTTTAAAATAATTTAAATTGGGTTAAGTAGATTTAAAATAGATTAAAATAGTTTAAGTATTCAAAAATGGTTAATATAACTGAGTAATTTGGAGAAAAAAAATAAAACATCTTCAAAACCAAACCATTTCAATTATAACTTCCCAATTCAAAACAATTTCAATTTCCCTTCTACCGATTCGATTTCGATTTCGATTCAATCAACGTCAACTTTGAGTTCAAATTTATTAAATTTTATATTCACTTTCAATTAATTCAATTTCAATTTATATCGATTTGGAGCTTGATTTTTCAAAAATATCCATTTATAACACTTAACAAAATTATCCATCAATATTCAAGTTTAAATCCAAATTTCAAATATGATTCAATTCCAAGCTCGATTTAAAAATATCATTTTTATATCACTTTTATTTAGTAATATTCAAAGCTCGAATTAAGGTTAAATCTTTAAACAAATCAAATTTCGAAATTCAATCATATCCCGATTTTAAATTCCAAAGTCTCCAAGTTAATTATTTAACAATTTCTTTTAACCAAAATTTATTTCAACATTCCAAACTCAATTTTTCGATAAATTCGATTTCTATAAATTGATTTCTATTTATAACTTTTAAATTAAAACATTTAAATAAATTTCAAATCGACGATTTTAAAAATTATTAATTTAGCCAATTCGGTGTCCGTATATAATTTTCTATCCTATGGCCAAGTATTAGTTTTTTTCAATTAAATGTCAGGGATGAATATATATCACTTAAACCAATCACAGTGTCATATGTATGCATAACAGGATATATATAAGCAAATAAACATCCAAACATTTAAGTATCAACCAATAGCATCCATCGAAATACATCATCCAATAGACAATACAATTCATGGCAATTTCATAGTTATCAATGTCACGTATTTAATCGTAGTTCAATTTTATTTCAATTTAACTGTCAATTTAATCTTCAACGATTAATTCAAATGACAATCTATATGACAATTAAATTTCATCAAACAACGACAAATAAAATCATAACACTTCATAATGTCAAATTTAACTAGCATAAAGATATTTAGTACGTTGTGAGCGTTATAAAACACTCACCGTGATTTCAATGTAGTTCCAGCGTTTTATTTCGAATAAAATTAAACGAGCGTTTAACTTTACCCGAAATTTTCACTATCTCCAAATGATTCCAATCCAGCTCCATAGCGTAGTATTCGACAAAACGATTGCAATGCAATTCGTTTCGTCATTTTCTGACCTCGCATCACAAAGATATGATAGTTTAAAATTAACACGAATTTTTATATAAATTAATTACAACTTCAATTAAATTTTTAAACATAAATCCATCATCTGCCGTTCGTTCCAACAAGAAGAATCACGGCTGCTTGTTTCCTTCTTCCCTCACGCGCGTATACTCCCAGGAAAATCGAACGAAAGGAAACCCAACATCACGTTCTAGGGTTAGGAAACGCCTCCTCCACGCTCGCTGATAGGTTGATCAAAGACCACCAAATCGAAGCCCACGCTTTTCTCTACCCACGCCTACGACCGCCTTGAACTCGGCCACCCCCATTGTGCGCGAGACGAGGGCGAACGGCAACTAAACGCGGCCCCTTCTGGTCCTCTACGCTCCACCATATCCCATCTCCACCGTACGGATTCGAAGCTCTCGCAATGTTCTCCAATATTGTAGTTAATGATTTCGCGTGAATGTTGGGGGATTGGGAGTAATTGAGGAGGAAACGAAATTGATTTCTGGCCTTCGAATTTGAAGTGGCGGCTGCATATAAAGGAATTAGGGTTTTGGAATTTTTGTGAAGAGGATGGTGCTTTTATAGAAAATTTCTCGAGTTACTATTCATCCAGAATTTTTCGAACTCCAAACGAAGCGTGCCGGCTGGCGTTTCTAGGGTTTACCCCGCGTTCCGGACACTATAGAACAGGTTTCGAAAGCTAATTCGATCATTTGTGCGAGTTACGGCAATAAACGATCAAATTTAAATTAAACCGATTCAACAAATTTCTATGCGTTTTGGCTTGCCTCGGACAAACGGTAAATCCGATTGACATGAAATTTGAAATCTTACAATAATATCATGTTACGCGTCCGATGAAACTGGTTTCGTCGAAATCCGAGACTGCTTGAAAAATGACTATTTAACTCGTCAATTAAATATTAAAATATTCAATTTTCACAAATTTACTTTTAATTCGATTTTAAAAGTTCTACAACATTATTCTAACTTTAATATGATAAAATAAAATTTTACAAATCATTTTTAATCATATTAAACCCATTATTCAATTATCCAATAAATTCAAATTTTAAAATCTTATTAACTCTATTATAATCCCAATATAACTTACATTCACTTTGGAAACCAATTTGAATCGTATTAAATCAAATTTCAATTATTCACTCTATTTTCATATATTAAATTTCAATATCAAATTAATCATATCAAATTCGAAATTTAATTACTCAAACATCTGTAATATTAAATTTAAACGAATTTGATTATTCTTAAATCACTATCTTTTGAAATATTCAAAACGAACTTATAAGATTTAACCTTTAAAACTAATTCAAATTATAGAACAACCATTTCCATTAATCAGTTATCCATCCGTTATTCAATAAGTTTTAAATATTTCCTTTAAACAATTTACCTGTTCAATATTCAATTATTTGATTTGAACTAGATTTTACTTATCAATCAATTACTCTATTATACCCAGTGAATTCAACATTTATTATCCTATCCTACTGTTGATTGCAAAGGCATTCACTAAGTAGCATTTATTTTTCAATACTTATTACTATTCAAATCATCGAAACCAATCTATTAAAATTTGTATTACTACCTAAATAAATCACAATTCTTATTCACTTATTTGCATTTGTTTTTCCATATATTCCCTTAACCAAGTTATAACATTTGAGTCAATTCACTTAGATTACAACTCCATTCAATCTATAAATAATTACTTGGATAATTATTGTTGTAATTCATTCCAGTTATTATTATTCCAAACGACTTACAATTTTTTTCTAACACTAAATCACGAAATCTTATTAAATTAGCTATTTTAATTATCGAAAATTTATGGGTCGTTACATAACTTGCCCACTTGTGAATACATGATTGGTCACATTAAACTTTCAAATTATTTTACTAAAATTTGCCGCATTTTCTTAAATCTAAAACTAAACAACATTTAATAAATAAGCCCTTCCTATTAACAAAATAATTAAATCATTTAGGTCCTCCTTCCAAAATGAATTAGTTTCCATACTAAATTCAATAGTAAAAAATGCTAAAAATTCTAGAAATTTACTTTAATCATATTGCCTAATATATTAGTATTTCAGATCCAAAACCTTGATATAATTTCAGAAATAATTTTATAAACCCAAATAATCACATTTTCCTTTGAAAATTCATAACTAATTCCCCCCGACTTAAAAAATTATAAAAATTGAAACTCAACTCCAAAATCATGTTTCTCATAACATATAATTTTTCCATATCATTTAAAAATCATTTAATCTATGTTTTACCCTAAAATCGTGCATATCTCCTTTAAAACAATATTGTTTAATCTAAACAAATTATAAATTAAGCATATCATCATCCAATATATCATATAAATGAATTTACCCTTAAATACGAAATCATATGATTATAAGACCAAAATGGAGGTGTAGTGATTATTATTCACCTTGGTTTGGATAAGGAAATTAGAGATTGATTGAGATTGATTTCTTCTAGCTTGAATCCTAAGCTTTACTTGATTTTCTCTTCTTTTCTACCTTCTAATGGCCGGCCTTACTCTTTCTTTTTCTTACATTTTTGCTTATGATTAAAATGAACATGTATGGCTAAGGAATGATAGTATAATGGTGGGAAATATGAGCGGCTATTTACCCTAATGCCCTTATGTTTAATTAGTTAGCACTTAACCATTTATAAGTTCATTTAATTTAAATAAGCATGGCCACCTATATTCATTTACCAAACTCAATCCCCTTATCACTCTACATTATTCTATTTAATTTATTCTAATTAAATCTCGTGAATAAGTTAATAAAATTAGGGGTGTTACACCCAACTAATTTAGTATGAAATTCCAGTGTGTAGGGCTTTGTCACAGATAAGACTAAAATTATGATTACAAACAGAAGGAATATATGTTTGTATACAAAGAGGTTATTGGTGAGCCTGCAAAAACATTAGGATCAGGTGACTCTGGAAGATGTTAAGTTAGGGACAGACCATCCAAAAGAGGAGCATTTAATAAATAGTTAAGGATAGACCGTCCAGAAGAGGAGTGTTTAACAGGTGTTGGATTATTTTGATTATATTGTCTGGTAGGCGCGAGTCATCCAAATGTTAGTAGTTAGCCAAAAAAAACTATAGTGTTCGGACAGATAGTTCATTTGTTACCTGATATGTATGTTTATATAATAATGCTTTACAGTTTTAACCAGTTTTGGTTGCAGAATAAAGGTTTGTGAAAGATATGTTTTAAAAGGATATTAGTGAGGGGAAACTTGTTACACTAGGTGGCATAGTCTCACTTAATATCAAATAACCGAGATGTAGAGTATTATTCACAACAGGTTTTATGTCTGACTCCCCCTTAAACTCACTGGTGATCAACATCGATTTGAGTAGGCTGAGGGTTGAGGTTTTACAAGTTTTAGTAGGTTGATGAATAAAGTTTCTGGAGATGAGAAGTTGGCTGACGAATAGCTATTTAGGAGTTGCTGTTTTGTTTTGTTTTTTTCCATTGTGTTGTATTTAAGACAGTTATGTCTATATAGTACTCTGGTCAACCAATGGGACCTCATCTATGTTGCTCTAGGCATATTTATGTAATAATTTATTTTAACTGAACATGGAAAATGATTATGGGATTATGTAAACTGAATGTAAAACATGTGTTTAGAAATGTAATCAATAAAATGTTGCTTTTTTTAAATCTATGGTTTTGTTTCATATTCAAGTGCTTCTGATATTATGGATATCATTAACATAGCCGTATTTAGTCGCTATAGGTTAATACTATAGATCACTGTAGCATTTGTAGCACTTAGCTTTGGGCCTCTAGATAGGGGATGTTACAAGAAAATGACCATAAACTAACCATCCGAGTGATCTCCGTCGATAGGGCTTCCAGAAGTTTTGCAAACATCTAGCGCTTGTCGCATCATCTTACATAATCAGTTGCATCTCAATTGATAGTTGGCTAAAAATAACCATAGTGGAATATCTTTTCTGCCAAGTTTTGCCCTCTAGTGTGATCGTCACATTCTCCTTCATGGACTTCTCTTAATACTCACTTGATTTCATTATTTGTGGTGCATCGAAGCAGGGGGATGGAGAAACCCTTCATGTACATGACACCTTGGAGGATGTATCGTGACGCTTTATGAAGGATATGTCATTTTTCATTCCTTTGTTTGGGAAGGATTCCCCATTCCAAATAATCTTTAATCATAGTCATCCACAACTCCTTCTCAGGCTCTATTTCTAAGACGCAATCTGGTCAATGCTCGAAGCATTGAGTACTAAACTCGTTTGTTGTGCATCCTCAGAATTGGTCAGCTTGGCCAGTGAGTCGACTTTCTCAATCCATTCTTTAGGGATGTGCGTAGTGGTATAATGCTTGAAATAGGTTAGCAGCTCTTAGTCCGGTTTAAGATAAGAAGCAAATCATGCTCGTTTGGTTTCATATTCTTCTCGAGTTGGTTTACTACTAACTAGGAATCACAGAACATTTGCAAAGCTTTTACCACTAGCTATCTAGCCGGTTTAAGCCCCACTGTCAAGACTACATATTCAGCTTCGTTATTCATTTCAGGGAAGTCGTGTTTCAAGGCATAGCAGATCAAGTGTTCCTCAGGAGTTACCACTATAACTCCAGCGCCAAAAGATCGATCGTTGGATACTCCATCTGTGTACATCTTGCATTAGATGGTAAGTTATTCACTGCACTTTAGAGAATTATCTTATGTAGTGAATTCGACTTTGAAGTTCGCCTGTGCTTGTCTTTGGATAGCTCTTCAAGGGAAATAAGTGATATCAAACTGGCTCAATTCGATGTTCCATTTAAGCAACCTTCCAGATGTATCAGGTCACTGAAGGACCTATCGTAATGGTGGTCAATGAAGACATTAATGGGATGATCCTGGAAATAAGGGGATAGCTTTCTTGATGAAATCAATAGGTAGTACGGGAGCTTTTTAGCTTCATATAGCTTCTTTCATCACCTTTCAACCTCTTACTAACATAGTATATTGGCCTCTAGAGGATTTGATTCTCTTCACACAGTAGTGTGGCACTTATGGCATGTACCAACATCGATAAATAGATGCATAGCTCTTCATGATCCAATGACTTGGACAAGATGGAGGGTCTCTCTAAGTGATGTACGGAGCTTGAAAGGCATCAATATAATCATGCATCCGTTCAAAGTATCTCTTTCCTCTCCTAGTTAAGTCGGAGAAAGGAATGCACTTGTCGGTGGCTCTGGTGATGAACCGGCTCAGGGCAGCAACCTTCTCATTTAGACTTTGCACCTGCTTGATTGTCATATGCACCTGCATATTCCTTATTGCTTGAATGTTCTTGGGATTGGCTTCAATTTCATGAGAGTTGACGATGAAACCTAAGAATTTACCTGATACTATGCTAAAAGAGCGTTTCAAGGGATTAAGTTTCATTCCATATTTTCGAAGAACGCCGAGCATCTCCGTCAAGTCATCAACATGGTCATTTGATTGCCATGACTTCAGGAACATATCATCTAGATATGCTTCCATCGATTGCCTGACCTAGTGTTTGAACATATGGTTGACTAGTCTTTGGTAAGTAGCTTCAGCATTCTTTAGTCCAAAAGGCATCACGATGTAGCAGTATAATCCAAGATCGATAATGAAGCTAGAGTGCTCCTGATCTAGGATGTGCATTGGAATTTGATTATATCTGGAGTACACGTCCATGAATAAAAGCAGTTCATGTCCGGTGGTTGAGTATACCAGCAAAATTGGAAAGCTATCTTTTGGGCATCCTTTGTTCAAATTCGAGTAATTAACGCTTGTCTGCCACTTTCCATTAGCTTTTCTCACAAGAACTGGATTAGATATAGAGGGCATCATGGATAAACCCATTATGTTTGAGTTTATCCACCTCCTCTTTAACAGTAGCAGATCTCTCTAGATCCATGTCGCATTGCTTTTGTTTTATCGAAACATGCCTTAGATCGATATTCAATAAATGGCTCGCGATGGTAGGCGAGATACCACACATATCGGAATGAGTCCAAGCAAACACATCAAGATTCGATCGGAGAAAACCATTTAATTCCTTCGTCATCATTACACCAAGCTGTGATCTGATCTCCAGGACCCATGATGGGTTGTCATGGCTGACCGTGATGTCAATTGTCAGCTTAACAGGTGCAGCCTTTATTTATTTTGGCTACTCTTCTTCATCTCTCGGATCTATATCTTTATAGAACCGTTACTAAGCTTTATTAGTTTTGATGTAGAGAGGCCTCTCCGCGTCCTTTACTTACTCCTTTCGTTGAGCATGTTTCAACTCAGCCACATAGTAGGCACGTCCATTCGCCTGATCTCCATGGATAATTCCCACACCATTCTCTGTTAGGAATTTTAACATTAAGCAACATGTAGTGATAACTGCCCTGAATTCAACAAGGGTCGGTCGGCCTATAAAAGCGTTGTACGGAGGGCTCATATCCATCACAACGAACGATAGCACCCGCACTTACCTTCGGCTGCTGTCTCCTAACTCAACTGATAGCTCGACATAGCCTATCGCTTCGGTTGCAATACCATTGAAGCCATGATATGGGTTCTACATGGTTTTAGATATTTGGCTTCCAGTAACATCTAGTTGTAGGACTTTTTGAAAACAATATTCAGGGGACTTCCGTAATCAATTAGAATCTTTCTCACTAAGGCTTGGCCAATCATTGTCAAGATCACCTTTGGATCAATCGTAGGGGACTTCACCTTATCTAATTCTTTACTCTGATATACGATATCATCTATCATAGTTCGTTGTTGCTTTGTTGGAGCACTATCCTTCGTTTCGAGTAACATTCAATGTCAATATGTCTGATAGCATTCACGTAATGCTCCATCCCATTCCATCTTTTATTGACCAAATGTGGTCCTCCGATAGTGGTATTAATAACTAATCACCCTATCGTCCACCTAGGTTCCTCGGCATTGCACGGAGCTTTTTCTCGATTGGGGTCGGATGTCCCTTACCCGCATTCCTGTGGCGCTTAAACAAACTGCTGCAAATTTCTTACTTGAATTCACTTATCAATAACATCATGGAAGTGGCGAAACTCGTTGGTGGTATGTCCATATCTCTCATGAAATCTACAGTACTTTTCAGACTGTCTCTTCTTCTACGTTTGTTCCTTCGGAGGTAGTTTCCTGTACTATATGGTGTTACAAGTCGATAGATAAACATTCTCTAGCGACCTATTCAATGGCATGTATGTATCAAACGATGGGATCCTCAACACCCCTCTCCCAGAATCCCGCCTTCGGTCGCAGTTTCTATCATCTCTTTTCTTCTGCTCATTCGATTTGTTCTGACATTGATCTAAACTTTTCTAAACGATCATCGAATTTCTTTACTGCAACATTGCTCTATACTCTCTCGGTGCTCGAACCTACAACATCTCTCTTCTTGGTTCGTTTTGCCACCTCCTTTCTCAGAAACTGAGCCGTTTTTGCAAAGAAATGGTCCAATGTAGAAGAAGGCTTTCTCGCTAACAATTCATCAAACTTGGAATCAGGATTGACTCTCCTAGTCAGTGCCATGAGTATTGCATCATCATTAGGATTACTTACTTCTGTAACAGCTATGTTAAACCTTTTCAAAAAATCTTTCAATGACCCCCCAAGAGCATGAACCAAGCTAGAGAGTGACATTACATCCTTAGGGTAAGGCGTCTGCGTACAGTTTTGTTCTAAGAACTTCTTTGCTAACTCATCAAATGAAGTGATTAACAACGGTTGTAACAACCCGCATATTTCTCGATTTTATATTTAAATATTTTATTTAAATATTTTATCAATACTCGGAATTTAGTCCGAAAAGCTACTTTTTGCATACGGTCGAATTAGGACTCGGGACCACTCCCATTGAGTTTAAAATGCCATTTGCGACCTTTTTGAGTATAAGCTTCGATATGTTTGGAGAAAGTTGAATTTTGCTACTTTTTACTTAGGGCTTTGGTTTGGGCTGAGCCACTTATGTATTCAGTCCCAACCCCTTCTCCTCTTCATTCCTTCATTCCTCATTTCCTAATACTCAAGCTTTTACATTAATGGAGAGTGGAAGAGGAAATTAAAACTCCAAACCCTAGTTTTCTTTTGCAAATCAAACTCTAGCTCCAAACTAATTGTAGAACCCATTGGTAAGCTTCTCTTCTTCTTCTCCAACTCATTCTCTTATCATTTTCAGAAATTCCTAAACCTAACTTTGGGAATGTTCTTCTTTTAAAGCCTAGAATCAAGCTTCTTGAGTTGAATTTGAAGAGTGGTTGATTCTACCTTTCTTTCAAGCTTCTTCTTCAATCGTTTGGGTTCAAAGGTGAGATTTTTATCTCACATCTTTTTCTGTATCTATCTTTGTGGTTAGGTATGAATTCCTAACATTTGTGCATATTCATTTGCTTTTGATTTGAATTGAATTGGTGAATATTCCAATTTTTGTGAAAATCCTTTTATGGATGTTTGATCACGATATTTGGGGTGTATCGAAGAGCCTATAAGGCCGGGTTGTCATTTGACGTGAATCCTTAGTCGTCATTGCACGCTCGATCGCTCCCGACATCGTTTTGGCCATATGGCCTAGGCAAATTGTTGCCCTTACCAGGTTTTCAGACATCTGGAGACCAATGCCAGACGTCCGGTTTTGCAACCTGGAGAAAAATAAAATACGAAAGAAAAATAAATAAGGAAGTGCCTAATTTCAGACGTTTGAATTATCGTTTCAGACGTCTGGAATAAGGTTAGACATCTGATTTGTGTTTTCAGACGTCTGGTTGGTTTTCTGGAATATTTCCAGAAACCAAAACCAGACGTCTGGACTTTCCTCCAAACGTCTGAATGTTTTTCAGACGTCTGATTTTAGGTTTCAGACGTCTGGATGGTTTTCTGGGTAATTTCCAGAAACCAAATGCAGACGTCTGGACAACCCCTCAGACGTCTGGCAATCCCTAGTTTTGCCTATTTGCCTAATTTTGAGTAAAACTTACAATATTAAAACTTACAAAATTAAACGACTTACTAAAACAAGCGGTATGAAACGCTTGCGTTTACTTCGTTGGTTAATTCTTGGACTTTTTCGATTGAATCTCTTGTGACAATTTTCTAGTGGAGATCTACAATTTGTTCGCAAATATTTAAGTTAAGCTAGTGGTTATGGGACATGATGCTAAACTCATATATTTACTAGCTTATTGTAATTGACACTTCTTGATGATCAATGACGATCATTTTTGTGATTTAGACTAGCAATGTGCGATGTCTCTTTGTCTGCGAGGAAGACTAAACCCCGTTTTGTGGAGTTTCGACTCAAATTGGTGGGGTAGCAACCCATGGTCTTCGGGCCGTTTGTGGAGCTTCAGCTCAATTTGTGATGGTTAGCAACCATGGAATTAGCGTTCCGTTTGTGATACACGTGTTGGTGAGCTTTATGCTCCCGTTTGTGATAGGCCTTCCCCCTTTTTGTGATTTCTGGATTTCTTGAGATGATTTCTAGAATTTGTGCTTCACCAATTTTCGTGATTTCCATTGATAAGTTTTATCAATATTTGTGCATTGGTGAATTTGTATGCCATCGACTTTTGTGATTGACATTGATATAATCGTCAATATTTATGGTTTGGTGAACGAAATAAGGAGTATGACATTTCTTTGATTCTTGTGTAGATTTGGTGATATTGATTAATCTCTTGTTGATTTTCAATTACTTATATATATCACAACTTGGCATTGTGATTATTATGTGTTTAGTCATATCTCTTATTCTATATCGTTTCATCTGATATTTATAGTTAGACTGATCCGTTTATTATTTTCCTATTAAATAATACTCGGTTCAGACCGAGATGTTACAGGTGCTTCAGCTTGACTTCTCACTTGGGATTGATTTCTCTGACTTTTGGCCAACTACTTAGATTAGTAGTTATTTTGTTGTATACACTTGAGATATGGACTCATAGTTGTATTCTTTTGTATAGCACGTGTTGCTATTCTTTTGTATTATTGTGGATCTGCTTGACTACTACTCTGATGAACACTTTTATGTGTTATATATATTCATATCTATTTCCGCCTTTGTGATATGAATTATCTGTGACTGATTTGTGTTATGTTTATTTCTATATTTGTTTCTGAAGACATAATAGCCACTGTGTAGTAGCTTTGAGTTTGTGTCGGTATGTCGGATGTCCTCTTGAAAAGAAATGCAAGTTTCATCTTATCTGGCATATTGGTACTCGCCCAAAGCAATTATACAGATGGTCGCTCCTCAACAGCCTTATTCTCCGTGCTAGTTGATGACATTACACCGTAGTGTCCTTGGCTAGCGTGGGTATAGAGGTGGGGCGTCACAGCTTGGTATCAGAGCCAAACTTCGGAATAATGTAGAATAATTTAGCAAGGATCATGTCCTAAGTCTTTCTTAGGAGTTGTGCCTTAGGATTTAATTCGAGTCTTCGTACCGATTCATCCTATTTTCTTTATGATTCCTTGTTTTATCAATCAAGTTTGATTGAAATTTATTTTGAGAATAACTTTTTCCTCTTCTTTCTTTCTTTCTTAAAGAAGAGAAATGGTTAGACCTGGCCGTCCCAGCGCTGGTCAATCTAGTGCTACTCCCCAAGATGGAGTTTTTATGTCTGCCCAGCAGCTTCTAGATCTTGTTAAGAATGCTCAAGCAGCCGGTCCCATTCCAGAGCCTACTCATCCTAGATCCGGTTTTGCACGCTTGTGCAGAGACTATACCGATTTGGGTGGAAGGCCATTCAGGGGATCCGAGAGTGTTATAGAAATTCAAGCTTGGCTCAAATCATGCGATCGCATCTTTTCTCGCATGAACCTTATTGATCTACATCGAGTCCAAGTGGCTTCTAGCATGCTCCAAGAAAGAGCATTAGATTGGTATGAGCTTTTAATTTCTGAAATCATTGAAGCGGATCTCACTTGGGAGCAATTCCGGGAAAGGTTTGAATTGAAATTTGTGCCGGAGGCCGAAAAAGTAACTTTGGCCCGGCGTTTTATTGACCTCGTTCAAGGTGAATCTTCTGTGACAGACTATGTCGCATCTTTCGAATCTCTTTCTAAATACGGGGTTGAGTATATTAATACCCCGATGAAGAAAAATCAGAGATTTGTTTATGGCTTGAATAAGAATCTTAAGAAGCCATTGCTTTTGAAACTTGAGGTTTCATTTGATCAGCTTATTGATATCGCTCTTCGTCTTGAAGAGGCCGATAGAGAAAGCGATACTGAAGTTGTGCGTGCCAAACAGAACTTCAACAACAACATGAAGAGGTCTATTAAATTCGAAGGCCCCAATCCCATCAAGAAAGGGAAGCAACAAACTCCGGTAGCAAAGTCTCCTATCTCTAGTCGTGGACGATGCTACAATTGTGGTTCCACGGACCACTATGAAGGGAGTGCCCGAAACCTCTCTTTTGCCGTTATTGCAAAAGTTCGGGTCATCTTATATCTACATGTCCCATTCTTCAAAGCAGGAGAGAGGGAGAGCTGAATATTGTGCAAGCTCCTGGTAACACTTCTCGTGGTCAAGGTATTTCTCATTCAATCCTTGATGACATTTGTTTTATGATTTTCCTTTTCGAGTTCTTTTTGATATGGGTTTCATCTCATTATTTTTATATCAAAAGAACTTGTGATTCTTCTTCTTTAAACATTTCTGGGCTTGATGTCTTCCTTGAGGATTGCGAATCCGGTTGGTGGATCTGCAACACTCAATTTGCTTTTATTTGATGTTGAAAATTATTTTATGTGATTTTTCTTTCCGAGCAGATATTTTTATTTAGGCTCCGGAATTGATTTGTGCGATAGGATTGGCTTAATCATTAATGAAGCCTATATCCTATTTTCTCGAGTGGACTATTTATCTTTGACATTTTCAATCTGTCAAGTAGATTTCTATTCTTCCTTTATGATTCTGATTCCAACTTGATGGCATCATTTTATTCCTTAAGCCCACTTATAAGGAAAGTGTTATTTCTCTCATTCATGTAGTTTGAGAAATTTTTCGGTATTTCTGAGCTTGTCTTAGGATTATCACCTAAGTAATCTTCTGTGTGGTGCTAAGGTCTTTTCAGTTTGACCTTACCACCGGTTTTCATTTGCTACGAGTTGCGGAAGTTAGCATTCCACTTACCGCATTCCGCACTTGTTATGATTCCTATGAATGAATTATTATGTCATTAAGTTTGTCCAGCTTATTTCATCCATTTTAGGTATCGAGCATTCTATCGAATATCTCGATGATTCCATTTTTGCATTTATTGATTTTGGATGAAAATAGCAATTTAAAAATTTTGCAAATCTTTTTCATAAGATTTATTTATAAGTATAACTGGATTTTTGTTCTTAAAACGAATAAAGAATATTCTTAGAAGTTTTTGAGAAACTTACTTATCCTATAGAACATGATTTTGTGATTGTATTGCCCATTTAGTGTTTTAAGAATTCTGGTCGATGCGCTTGATCAACGTTATCGATAAGAATCTCCTAAACGCTTTGATGAGACAGTCAGACACGATATATTGACTTGTAAAAATGTAAATTTTTGTAGAAAGATTATTACATAAAAATAAAAATGTAATTTTGAAAGTTTTAACTTTTTGGGAAAGAGGATTATTTAAAAGAACTCTTCCTTTCGATACTCTTATTCTTGTGATTCCTGAAAGGGAACCAAGACTACGCTATTTGTACCGATACTAGTCGTATTGGTTTGGATGCCATTCTCTTGCAAAGGAGAACGTGCTATCACTTGCGCTTCTAAATTATTATAGCTTATCGAGATTAGATATGCCACTCATGATCTAGTGCTCGCGGCTATTGTTTTTACTTTTGGAATTTGGCATCATCATATTTGGATGAAAAATTTGTTCTCTACCTCGATCATAAATCTTTGGAATATTTATTTTCTCATAAGGAACTTCATGTTGACTCGAGTTCCTGGCATCTTATGATCTTGATATTCTTTTTATTCCCGAAGGGGAAATCGTGTTGCCAATACATTTTGTCGTAGGCAACAAGGTGTTGATTCTTTGATGATGTCGGAATGGAATTATCTTTTTATTAAGTTCATCAGGCGTTTTGATGTACTTCGTTTTATTGAGTATCATCTCATTTCTTTTATGGACTAGCGTCTGATGTTCTTTTATGGTGTTCGGTTCATTGGATGTACCATTCTTGTACTACGTCGGTGTTTCGAAATCATTCGGGCTTTGGTTCATTGGGCGTACCGTTTTTGTACTACGCTGATGTCCCAAATTATTTAAGTTTCTAGTTTGTCGGGCGTACTGTTATTATACTACGTCGTTGCACCAGCTCAATTTTTTGATATTCATGACGGTTTCTCACGTCTTTCTACTACGGAAATGCCTTAGGGATTTCGATTTTTATTTTTGAGCCCACTGTTATTGAGGAAATTGAAGTTTCACCGAATTTGATTTATGAGCAACATCCCATTCGCATCATTGCTTCGGAGGTTGAGCACCTTCGTAATAAAGATGTTCCGCTCGTTAAAGTTCAATGGTCTTCAAATCCTAAGAATTGTTCTTGGGAATCTAGAGAGTTCATCGAGCGAACACATCCGGACTTACTTTCTCGTGCTCTTTAAGGTGAACTTCTTATTTCAAACTTCTTTTGGGTTGAATATGCTTTTATGGTTGTTACTATATATCTTCTTCTTAAATATTGCGAGGACGCAATTTCTTTAAGGAGGGGAGTCTGTAACAACCCGCATATTTATCGATTTTATATTAAATATTTTATTTAAATATTTTATCAATACTCGGAATTTAGTCCGGAAAGCTACTTTTTGCATACGGTCGAATTAGGACTCGGGACCACTCCCATTGAGTTTAAAATGCCGTTTGCGACCTTTTTGAGTATAAGCTTCGATATGTTTGGAGAAAGTTGAATTTTGCTACTTTTTACTTAGGGATTTAGTTTGGGCTGAGCCACTTATGTATTCAGCCCCAACCCCTTCTCCTCTTCATTCCTTCATTCCTCATTTCCTAATACTCAAGCTTTTATATTAATGGAGAGTGGAAGATAAAATTAAAACTCCAAACCCTAGTTTTCTTTTGCAAATCAAACTCAGCTCCAAACTAATTGAAGAACCCATTGGTAAGCTTCTCTTCTTCTTCTCCAACTCATTCTCTTATCAATTTCAGAAATTCCTAAACCTAACTTTGGGAATGTTCTTCTTTTAAAGCCTAGAATCAAGCTTCTTGAGTTGAATTTGAAGAGTGGTTGATTCTCCTTTGCTTTCAAGCTTCTTCTTCAATCGTTTGGGTTCAAAGGTGAGATTTTTATCTCACATCTTTTTCTATATCTATCTTTGTGGTTAGGTACGAATTCCTAACATTTGTGCATATTCATTTGTTTTTGATTTGAATTGGTGAATATTCCAATTTTTGTGAAAATCCTTTTATGGATGTTTGATCACGATATTTGGGGTGTATCGAAGAGCCTATAAGGCCGGGTTGTCATTTGACCTGAATCCTTAGTCGTCGATGCTCGCTCGATCGCTCCCGACATCGTTTTGGCCATATGGCCTAGGCAAATTGTTGCCCTTACCAGGTTTTCAGACGTCTGGAGACCAATGCCAGACGTCTGGTTTTGCAACCTAGAGAAAAATAAAATACGGCAGAAAAATAAATAAGGCAGTGCCTAATTTCAGACGTCTGAATTATCGTTTCAAACGTCTGGAATAAGGTTAGACGTCTGATTTGTGTTTTCAGACTTCTGGTTGGTTTTCTGGAATATTTCCAGAAACCAAAACCAGACGTCTGGACTTTCCTCCAAACGTCTGAATGTTTTTCAAACGTCTGATTTTAGGTTTCAAACGTCTGGATGGTTTTCTAGGAAATTTCCAAAAACCAAATGCAGACGTCTGGACAACCCCTCAGACGTCTGGAAATCCCTAATTTTGCCTATTTGCCTAATTTTGAGTAAAACTTACAATATTAATCGATTTTTGTCGATCCGATTAGTTGTTATCACTATTACCGTCTTTGATGACTCTTTTTATGGATTTTTGGGAATATCCATTTCTATGGATTTGGTATCGATTTCTTTGGAATTTTATTCACGTCTTCGAATGTGAATATTGGCGATCGATTGTTTCTACAATCTTTTGTGATTTGTCACTTTAAAAATATAAAGATTTTCTATATTAGTAGTAAATATTTAACTCTTTCACAACGTTGATTTCAACCCTATTTTCAATAACAAAACTCGTTTATAAAACCGTTTTCCAATCTACTAGTATATACAAACCTTTACCTCATTCGTATGAGAAATCTAATTAAACGACTTAGTAAAACAAGCGGTATGAAACGCTTGCATTTACTTCGTTGGTTAATTCTTGGACTTGTTCGATTGAATCTCTTGTGACAATTTTCTAGTGGAGATCTACAATTTGTTCGCAAATATTTAAGTTAAGCTAGTGGTTATGGGACATGATGCTAAACTCATATATTTACTAGCTTATTGTAATTGACACTTCTTGATGATCAATGACTATCATTTTTGTGATTTAGACTAGCAATGTGCGATGTCTCTTTGTCTGCGAGAGAGACTAAACCCCGTTTTGTGGAGTTTCGACTCAAATTGGTGGGGTAGCAACCCATGGTCTTTGGGCCGTTTGTGGAGCTTCGGCTCAATTTGTGATGGTTAGCAACCATGGAATTAGCGTTCTGTTTGTGATACACGTGTTGGTGAGCTTTATGCTCCCGTTTGTGATAGGCCTTCCCCCCTTTTTGTGATTTCTGGATTTCTTGGGATGATTTCTAGAATTTGTGCTTCACCAATTTTCGTGATTTCCATTGATAAGTTTTATCAATATTTGTGCATTGGTGAATTTGTGTGCCATCGACTTTTGTGATTGACATTAATATAATCGTCAATATTTATGGTTTGGTGAACGAAATAAGGAGTATGACATTTCTTTGATTCTTGTGTAGATTTGGTGATATTGATTAATCTCTTGTTGATTTTCAATTACTTATATATATCACAGCTTGGCATTGTGATTATTATGTGTTTAGTCATATCTCTTATTCTATATCGTTTCATCTGATATTTATAGTTAGACTGATCCGTTTATTATTTTCTTATTGAATAATACTCGGGTCAGACCGAGATGTTATAGGTGCTTCAGCTTAACTTCTCACTTGGGATTGATTTCTCTGACTTTTGGCTAACTACTTAGATTAGTAGTTATTTTGTTGTATACACTTGAGATATGGACTCATAGTTGTATTCTTTTGTATAGCACGTGTTGCTATTCTTTTGTATTATTGTGGATCTGCTTGACTACTACGCTGATGAACACTTTTATGTGTTATATATATTCATATCTATTTCCGCCTTTGTGATATGAATTATCTGTGACTGATTTGTGTTATGTTTATTTCTATATTTGTTTTCGAAGACATAATAGCCACTGTGTAGTAGCTTTGAATTTGTGTCGGTATGTCGGGTGTCCTCTTGAAAAGAAATGCAAGTTACATCTTATCTGGCATATCGGTACTCGCACAAAGCAATTATACAGATGGTCGCTCCTCAACAGCCTTATTCTCCGTGCTAGTTGACGGCATTACACCGTAGTGTCCTTGGCTAGCGTGGGTATAGAGGTGGGGCGTCACAGCGGTGGTGGCTTGGTAAACCATATGGTCGCAACATCTTCTAGAAAGATAGGAAAACATTTGCACTTGACTGCAGTAGTGGCTCGGGTGGAGTCCATGTGCCATTCATATTTCAAGAGTTGTTTCCCAAGGTTTAATTTTCCCACATAAGCAGGCATCATAGGCATATGGAACCTCCATGGATATTTTGCTTGTCGAGTGTTGACAGTGAATAGAGTATGACTTCTGGAGATTCCCCAATCATCTTTGGTCAAGCCTTGACTTTCTTTCACTAGCTACCTCACCATAGCTGTTAAGTCTAGTGTTTGGAAAGTTGGTACCAGGTGGTAGTCATGCTCCACCTTGCATGAATGACCAGATCCATGCCTTCGGGTAGTGCCACGTTGCCTTGGCTCAGCTTGCTCCTAATCCATTTCCTGAGTGGCATTTATATCGTCGTCTCTCAATTGCGGTTCAACCACATTTTCCTGAGAACCAGCACTTTGATTGATCGCAGCACCTCCAGAGTAAGCTCCTTCACCTGCATATTGATCCCCCCTTGATTAGAGGGTTCATTTCCCATCCCCTTGGGGAGTTCGGCATCGATCAGTGCTGATCGGCATGGTCAATCACCTGATATCATCCTGATGTTCCAGTTTCATATGCATCCATTTTGCGGTGTCAGCTTCGGCGATGGTCGTCAGACGAGGAGGAATTTTTGATCTTGAATATGGAGTAGGCTCCCTCCTAGTCTTTCCACCCTGATCTTTCAATTGGTTCATTAGGTCGATGTTAGCCTTGATTTATTGATTGAGCTGCTGACGGCTATCCATCAATTCCTTCATTAGGACTTCAAAATAAGCTCTGGTGATACATTCAATTGGATTCAGGGCATCGACATATGCCTGTTTTACATTTTGGTCAACTTGCTAAACACTAGCATCATCATTTCCTTCAATAGCATTGGAAGTACTAGACTTTTCTTTGGCTATGGCTAATAGTTTCCTTCTAAATCTTCTTCAAATCTGAGTAGTAAGTGTGATGACCCGGAAATTTTAACAAATTATATTGGAATAATTAATCGATTTTAAATATTTAAAAGTTAATTTGAACTTGAATTCCTGATATTAAGATTTACTTGATAATTAAATCATTGGATTGTATAGTTTAAATATTGATTTTAGTAATCGAAGATTGGGTAAAATTGTTGAATCGGAAATTTCTAAGCCTGTTTAAATAATTGAAAGGCTTATAAAATTTATAATGATGATACTGAAGATAATATAGTGGTTGGAATTTAATTTAAAGGTAATTTGTTCAATTTTAATAATATATCGTTTAAATTGATATTTAAAAATAGCCTTCCGAGGCACAGTCACGGAATTCGACGAAACCAGTTCCATCAGATCTGTAATAGTTAGTTATTATCGGATTTCAATTTTCGTAGCAATCGGAGTTGTCGGTTGACCCTGGCAACTCGGAATGCGTATATTTATTTTAATCGATTTAATTGAATATCGATTGTTTAATTCCGTAACTCGCACATACGTCCAGATTTGCCTCCAAAACACATTCCTTTGTGTTCGGAATGCGAGTAAAACTTTTTTTAACGCCTGTCGACATGTTTGATTCGGGGTTTGGGATTTCACGTTATGGTATACGAGATATTTTCATATTTTATTTTATTATAATCTTGAGCGTACACTGGAAGCCTCCCCAGATGGCTATAGTCTCCCCGTCCCTCCCTCTATTTTCTTCCAAGCCCTAATTTCTTTCCGTTCCTTTCTCTAAATTTTTCAACAGAATCGAAACCTTCTTCCTAAAAAAAAGGCCGATTTCCCCTTCTAATCCAAGGAGCGGCGGCACTGCTCTCGAGCTAGGGTTAGGCGTCTCGAGAGGGTTGTATTGTGAAGGGAAAAGTACGCAGCCTAGAGATTATCGCGACTGTTCGTTCGTGGTTGGTTCGGTCGCGCATTCTAAATCAACTCGAATCGAGTCGTTCAAAGATCTGGGGCTGCAAGTTGAGGCGCAATGATTAGGTATGGGGATCTCGTGAAGAAGCTCGCGTGGCTGTAGGGTTTGAGGGATGCTCGAGTGATGCTGGGCTTGAGAACGTGAGCGGCGACTAGATTTTGGAGTGGTTTTCGAGGCTTGGGTGGACTCGACGGCTGCGATGGAGGAGTTGATCTCCTTTTGTGTGGCGCTCGACGATGCAGTGAGGTAGTTTTGCTCTTTTTAAGATTTTAGTTTGATTTAAAATATGTAAATATATATATATATATATATATGATTGCAGTAAAGAGGTAGTATAATATTAATATTGATAAGAAAATTTGTATCTTGGTTTTGAAATGGTTACTGGAAATATATATATATATATATATATATATATATATATATATATATGACTGTTTCAAGCTTATTATTTATTTATTTTAAAAAGAGTATCATGGTGATATATATGTAAAGGGAACATATTAAATGGTAAATTACTAATTAATAAATTATTGTACATGGTAAATTTATTTTGGACATTTTTTTAGTACTCTAGTAAACATTGGTTAATTTGTGGATTTCTCTTTAATTCGTTATCAGTAAATTATTTTACAGATGAGACTTTGAAGAGTGGGAATTCTAAAATATTTGAAGGAGTTTATAAAATTAGAATTTTTGAAGTCTATAAATTTATTTTAAATATATATTTATGAAAGTTCGAAAATAAAATAAGTATATATATATTTTAAATATTAATTTAAAAATAATGGAGATCAATTTATTTAATTGAACTTATTTATTTGTTTTAGTTACCAAAAGATATTGATTAAAGGAAAATTGGTTTAAATAAATAAGTAACTAGGTAAATTTATTAAAAAGGAAATTAGTTAGAATTAAATTAACAAATGATAATAGGCTGATCGATTGGTTCAAATGTTAATAAATTATAAATGTTTTACAAGGTCAAAAATCAAGAAATCAAGCAGTTGGATCAGATTGCAAAATTTAAGGGGGGGCAAAGGTGAGTAAATCCCACTCTGTTAGATTTTATTTAAATTTAAATGTTTAAATTTAAATAATTGGATGAATGATTAGATTGATTTGATGTGCACTGTGAATTGATGACGTGACTTTGGTTTGGTTGATTCTCAAGTGCTGGGACTTTAAGTTGTTTCAAATTTAAATCATAAATAAGAAAAGGGTTTCAAGTTAAATTTAATAAGGGTTAATGAATTACGATTCATTTGAATAGAAGAGTAATTAAAAAGGACAAGTAATTAATCCAATTAATCAATGATTTAGATTAATTAATTCAGTAATTGAGGACTTGAATTAATTAATTAAAGTTTAAATTAATTAATTAAGATTAATTAATTTAGAATAATCAATGGATGGTTTGATAGATAATTACTTAATGTAATCAATAAAATAGATTACTTTGTGTAATTAATCAAGAGATTAATTGGAATAACAAATTAAGGAGTAATTAATTTATAAATTGAGTAAACAAGAAGACAGTTAATTACAGGTTGAGGGTGATCGAGAAGGAATAATATTGTGTCGAATTAAAGTAAAATAAAATTGGAAATCATTAATTTGTATAATTAACGAAGTAATTGAAAATTGATTAATTATGATTGATTAATCCATGATAAGTGACTTGTGAGGGATTAATTTATATAAGTAATTAAGAGTTAATGTAATTAATATAGTTAATTAGTTTATGAAGTAACTAAAATTACTTATTGATTCTGGGTTAAGTGTAATTAATATCATGAAATTAACCAAAGATAATTACTTAATTTGGAAGATAAATAATCCAGGGAGATTAATTACGATGAATGGATAGGAAATGGTTGATTGATCAAGTGATTTGGAATTAACTATTGAAGGAATCTAGGTAATTGAGGTTTGAAATTCAATTAGAATCAACTTAAATTGATTTGTATGTGTTTAAGTTCTGTCTATGGATGATTGAATTGGTATTGGATGTTTTGAATGAGTAATATCTCTGATATGAAATGTTGGGTTTCATTTGGATAACTTGGGATAGGGTAATATGAGTTTCGAAGAGGCCGGGATCGGGTATTAGGAAATACCCGATACCACTTCGAATTTTTATAAATTGATTTGTAATATCATTAAGCGGAAGTGAAACAGTTTAAGTGATTTGGATTATTTTATCTAAGTTGGCACTTAGAAATTGGTTTGTGAAATAAGAGTTGATTATAGTAAAATTGTGAATTGGATAAAATGATATAAGATACCCCGGGCTTTATATGAGTCGATTGTTTTTGTATTCCATATTAGTTGGGTTTACTCACGCTGGTTTCCAGCCTGACTCTGGTGTTACTTTGATGTAATGCTCGGGTCAGACCGAGTATTACAGATTTTCAGGTAGGACGTTCTGGAGCTCAGGAGACGAGCTGGATGGCAAGTACGTATAGAGTATTTCTGCTGCAATATTATTGTATTTCTGAGACATGATTACCGTATATATTCAGTGACTGTATATATTTGAAAACTCTGATGTATATTAAATGTAACCGACAGTTATAATATTCTTTTGTAAACTGTAATTATTTATTATATTTTATCCGCTGCGATTGTGAGATGTTTGGTGTTTCTGTTGTTCTTCTTCTATCTCTTTCTTCTTTTTCATAACTATCGGAAATTTTCGGGTTCGAAAATTTCGGGTCGTTACATTTGGTATCAGAGCAGAAAGGATAAGCGAGAACCTTGGCTCTGGTGGGGATTGCTCATTTAATAGAGTCTGTAGTACTCTAGAATGAGTTGAGTGTATATATATGAGCGCGTACTTGTTATTTTCTTATATAAAGATTTTAAATGATTTTATATATAAAGTATATTTTGATATATAAAGCGATATTTCCTTCTAATAAATATTAAGGCGAATGGTTGTTAATTATTGAAATTAAAATTAAGAAGTAATATAATACAACCATGTTAAAATTTAAATCACTAGAAAATGAAATTCTAAACATAATCCTAGAATTTGAAAATTTTGTTTCAAAGTAATGAAAAATAATAAATAAGTATTATTTGGATAATTGGGATTTGTTGCAAACAAAGGGTTGTTTGAAGATTGATTTGAATTTAAACCAAAGGTGGTTTAAAATTGTAAAACATGGCTGGGAGGGCCAAGGAATAAATATGTATGTATGTATGGATATACATGATATCAAAGATAAATTTAAATAAACTCTAAGTGGTTGAGTTTTGATTTTTCTCTGAAGTGATGTAAAAAACCCAAAGTGATATAGGTTTTGAACTTATAAGAGGGTAAGAATTTTGAAGTTTGAAGCGGGAATTCAAATTGAGTAAGATTGATTGGATTAAGTAAATCGAATTTAACTTGGAAGAAGTTAAATAAGTTTGAATGAACAACTTGAATTGGAAATTTTAGATGAAATTAGAATTTAACTTGGAAAATTGAATGGTTGATTTGAATTGGGAACGTGTGTGATTTCAAAACGGGTTCGAGATTTAAATTGAAAATAAATGGGCGTTTTAAAAATAAATTGGATGATATCATCCTATTGTTAAGAAAAATCTTTAAATTGAGAATAGTATTGTATAAATAAAATAAATCTGAACAATTGAATTGTAAAATAAACTTGTTTAAGAACTGGCTTCAAAACTGAAAGATAAAATTTAATAATAAATTAAAATTTTAAAATAAAATTGTATTGAACCATGAAATACATAAGTAAAGATAATTTAAAATGGAATTTTGAGAATTGAACTCAGAAATTAAATTGATTCAATTTTTTTTTAAAATAGGTTTAAAGAGTTAAACCAACCTTTGAGAACTTAACTCGAATTTATATAATTCGAGATAGTATGAATTCAAATTGAAATTGAATTAGTTCAAAATTAAATTTGGTTTGAATTAATTGATTGGTAATCGAAGATGTATAAGTTTAAAAAATTGAAAAGGGAAACTGAATTGGATTATACTGAAATGATTTGAAGTTAAAGTGAGTTCAATTGATAATAATTCAAATGGATTGGAATAGTTTGAACTTATAATAAAGTTGAACATGATTAAAATTAAATGGAATTTGATTTAAATTGGGAAAGGAATCAAGGTTGATTCAACTTGAAATGGGATTAAATAAATTTCAATGGAATTTGGAGTTATTCAAATTGGAATTGGATAAATTTAAATGAAAGTGTACATTCAATTGTTGGGGTAGTGAACAGTTTGACTCTTGACTATTTTAAATGAATTGTTTTAATACAAACTTATTTTTTTCTAAGCTATTTAATATATACAACTTTTCTTTCTTAAAGCTAACTTATTATATATTTGTTTTACCATTATTTTTGAAGCCATTTAACCATTTTTCAATTGTTTTCTAAACCAATTACTATTTTTCAACTATTTTATAAATAAATTATTAATTTCCAACTATTTTGCAATTATCTAAAATTTCTGAAACTATTTAGCTATTTCTCAACTATTTTACAGTTATTTTGCACACTAATAATTATTTTTCAACAACATATCTATTTTTTTAAATTTTCAAGCTATTTTCTAAATAAACTGGTCGGAGTTCAAACTGTTATTGGTTAAATACCCAACTGAGATAAGAATTGAGGTAATAATCCAAATGGGGATTAAGGCAAATGTGAATAAGTGAATGAAAATTTAAGTGAATGTGAATAGAAAGGAAATTGATATTGAAAAGAGTAATCAAATTGGAATGTTTGATTTTGAATAAACAAAGTTATATATCTTTGTTATATAAGATAAACCTTTCCTTGTTAAATCTATTACCGGAAGAAAAAGATTTTTGAAGGTGTTTGAAGTATAAAAGGAGTTTTATACAAGTTTGAAATGATCCAAGTTTTAAAAATTATATATATCTGTATATATATATATATAAAGGATTTTATGAGGATTTTGAAAAAGGTTTTGAGAACCTTTGGATTTGGAAAGGCTTTTGATTTTTGGGTAAAATCAATATGAGAATTTGGAAAGCCTAGTTTGGGAATTATCGATTTTGGAATAATCGATTTTGTATAAATGAGCTTCGTATGAGATCATACTAGGTGTATGATTTGAAGATACTATATGTGTATAGTATAAAATGTTTTGATGATGGCTCTGGGGAAAAAGGCGCTCCCTTGAAACGAACTTCTCAGGAGTGCCACCGGGTGGTGCTTCCTTGAGCCCGGGGGGGTTCTAAAGTTGATCCTGTGAGGAGTTCGGACAAAACTAGTTCCTGAGGATTATGAATAGTGTATACCATAGTGGGAGTCGTGTGTGCCGCTGAGAGACAACAGTCTACGTTTGATTTTATATCGGTAGACTGCGACCTATGGTATAACATAGCGAAAGTCATGTGTGCCGCTGAGAGCCAACAGTCTGTGTTTGATTTTATATCGACAGACTGCGACCTATGTAGGAGTGGAGAGGTTTCATTTCGATAGCGAAATCAGAGGCCGCGGAGAGCCTGCAGTTACATGGACTTTTGCTGTGACAGCAACGTAACCCTGGATGTAACTGTGATCTGTTGTGTGAGATCCATGGCGTAATCGAGAGGCCACGGAGAGCCTGCAGTTACATGGACTTTTGCTGCGACTGCAACGTAACCCTGGGATGTAACTGTGACCATGGATGGGGGTGATGATTTCCAGAGCATTCTCACCAAAGATATTTCCTCTATTTCAAATTGCTTTCAATATTTTCAATAAATTATTTTCCAAGTATTTTCACTAGATGCTGAAACGAGTTTACCAAGTACTTCTAGATTTTCAGTCCTACGCCTGATCAGCGTATGACTGAATTTCTGTAAGAACAAGGATGGACTAGTTGAGACATCGAGTTAGAAAAGTATTTTTATAAAGAGCTATTTTATTAAGTATGATGTGAATTTAAAAGCATTTCTAATGTTTTTATAAAGATGTTGGAATTTTGGGAAAATAAAGGAAATCCAAACTGGAATTTTAATGAAGTGATTTTGTAATTGAAATCGAATATTGATTTAGAAATTGGAAATAAGCTAATTGG
The DNA here is from genome assembly GCA_030765085.1 of Allium cepa. Taxonomy (NCBI): domain Eukaryota; kingdom Viridiplantae; phylum Streptophyta; class Magnoliopsida; order Asparagales; family Amaryllidaceae; genus Allium; species Allium cepa. The sequence goes on along the minus strand of CM060939.1, from coordinate 412,051,570 downwards.
TTAAATAATTGGTTGATTGAGTATGTTAATAAAATTTAACTTAGGTAAACAAATGGTTGTAAATTAATAATGGAATTTGGTAGTGAATTAGAATTGTAAATAGAATTCAACTTGGATTTGATAATGAATTGAATAAGGAAAATGCTATAAAATGCAAATAAAATAGAGTTGGATTGAAAATGTGATGGTTGACTTACAAATAAAATTCAAGGGTGATTTGAATAATATTTAATGAAATTTGTAAGTAAATTGGATATAAGAGAAGTGATTATAATAGAAATGGGTTGAGTTGCAAAACAAAACCCAAGTAAATAGAAATAAATTGAGAATGGCCTTATATTGATAAAATAAATTTGATAACGAATTAAGTAAGTAAACCAAAAATTTTAAATGGGTTAATTGAGTTGAATAATAAATGGATGAAGTCTGGTTGAATAAAAGCTAAATCAAAGATGTGATTGGAATTGGATTATCAGACTGAACTTAAATTTGGGGGTATATTAATTTGAAGAATAAATGAGTTCAGTATGTGCTTAGATATTATTTTGATAAATTGAGAAGATGAATTAAAGTTAAAATTTAAATGGATGGGTTAATTGAATTTAATGGAATTTGATTATATGAGAATCAAGTAGAAGTAAACCTAAGTTTGATGTTGGGATAAATTAAAGAAAATTCACTTAAGTTTAAAATTTATGGAAGTTTGGCTTCGAATAAGAGTGAAAGCCCATTAAATAAAAGCTTGGATTGAATTAATTTGGGAATGGCTAGTAGTATACAAGGATGAAATGTGTTGAGCTAATGAATGGTGGGTGAATAAATTAGAAATGAAATGGAATTAAATATGAAATGAGTTGAAAATTAATTTAAGATAGTTATAAACTAAAATAGATACTTTATTAAGCGAATATCGTCGAAATTGCATAATAATGATTGTCGTTTGGCATAAACAAAAGTGATTAAATTCCAGTGAGTTAATAGGAATTAAATAAAATTGGTTCTGAATCATTTGAAGTGAATATGGGCTTGTTTGGATTATAATAGATGGAATATCAGAAATTGAGTTGTGAACCATTAAAATTTAAATGAATCGACATATGAATTGGTTGAAAAGAAATTAAATTAGCTTTAAAGCATGTAAATTGTTTATGGGAAGTGTTTGGTGTTGGGTGTTTAGTAATATATATGTTTAGCTATTGAAAGTAAGTAGAATGTTAATAAATTCCCCATATACGGCACTTACATATCTAAATTGAGTGAGTACAGGTACCTAAAGGCCGTTTGGCTGGTTTGGATCTAATTGCTAAAATTAATAAGCTGCTTGCTTAAAATGCTAAATAAGGTACGCCTACGCAATAAGAATAGGAAATATGAACTGTTTTTGTTTTTTCCGATCGTGTGGGTCGATGTATATATATTTATATCTCTTGTCAAATTGCAAAAGCTCCTCTGTACAAAGGAGACTCTGCCAAAAAATTTCCAAAATTTTGGGAGTTCGAAAATTTTTGTAAATTTTAGGAAATTTTTATTAACGACAAAACAATTTCAAATTGAAAATCTAAGTAAACTAGTAAATGAAATTTATATGAATCAGTTTAAATGAAAGATAAAACTCAATATTAGAAATCGAAAATAAATTGAATTCATATGAAACAGTGGAAACTTCTGTGAGGAAATGTATAAAATGATTTGAAGGGCTATGATTGGATATTATTGCTTAGTAGGTTATGCAGGTATTATAAAGAGAAAAAGAAAATTTGGATTTGATATTGGAAGATAAATGTGAATTGCCCGACAAAAAAGGTATGTATTTTGGTTTCTGTATGAAATTGGATTGGGTTTTTGATGTGGCCACTTGGCTTTTGTTTTCTTTTGGAATTTGGGAGCCCGTAGAGGCCTTTTGTAGTAGCACCGAGCTAGCCGCGCAAAGGAGACGTTGGCAAAAATTTTCGAAAATTTAGAAAGTTAGAAAAATTTTAGAGAAAATTTTGATAATTCAAAATTTGGTTTTAAATTGAAATTTAGATGATTGAGCAAAATGGATATTATTTGAGACTATAAAAGGTTTTGGGAGGTTGGTTGATGTGATAATGGGTTTTAATAAAAGATAGTTGGTAGGATGTTGAATAGTGAGTTTTGGGAAAAAATAAACGTGTATTGGACCATTCTTCCTAACTAGTAATTTCGGGGACGAAATTCTTTTAAGGGGGAAGGAATGTGACGACCCGGAAATTTTAACGAATTAAATTGGAATAATTAATCGATTTTAAATATTTAAAAGTTAATTTGAACTTGAATTCCTGATATTAAGATTTACTTGATAATTAAATCATTGCATTGTATAGTTTAAATATTTATTTTAATAATCGAAGATTGGGTAAAATTGTTGAATCAGAAATTTCTAAGCCTGTTTAAATAATTGAAAGGCTTATAAAATTTATAATGATGATACTGGAGATAATAGAGTGGTTGGAATTTAATTTAAAGGTAATTTGTTCAATTTTAATAATATATCGTTTAAATTGATATTTAAAAATAGCCTTCCGAGGCACAGTCTCGGAATTCGACGAAACCAGTTCCATTGGATCCGTAATAGTTAGTTATTATCGGATTTCAATTTTCGGAGTTGTCGGTTGACCCTGGCAACTCGGAACGCGTATATTTATTTTAATCGATTTAATTGAATATCGATTGTTTAATTCCGTAACTCGCACATACGTCCAGATTTGCCTCCAAAACACATTCCTTTTTTGTTCGGAACGCGGGTAAAACTTTTTTTAACGCCTGTCGACATGTTTGATCCGGGGTTTGGAATTTCACGTTATGGTATACGAGATATTTTCATATTTTATTTTATTATAATCTTGAGCGTACACTGGAAGCCTCCCCAGATGGCTATAGTCTCCCCGTCCCTCCCTTTATTTTCTTCCAAGCCCTTATTTCTTTCCGTTCCTTTCTCTAAATTTTTCAACAGAATCGAAACGTTCTTTCTATAAAAAAAAGGCCGATTTCCCCTTCTAATCCAAGGAGCGGCGGCACTGCTATCAAGCTAGGGTTAGGCGTCTCGAGAGGGTTGTATTGTGAAGGGAAAAGTACGCAGCCTAGAGATTATCGCGACTGTTCGTTCGTGGTTGGTTCGGTCGCGCATTCCAAATCAACTCGAATCGAGTCATTCAAAGATCTGGGGCTGCAAGTTGAGGCGCAACGATTAGGTATGGGGATCTCGTGAAGAAGCTCGCGTGGCTGTAGGGTTTGAGGGATGCTCGAGTGATGCTGGGCTTGAGAACGTGAGCGGCGACTAGATTTTGGAGTGGTTTTCGAGGCTTGGGTGGACTCGACGGGTGCGATAGAGAAGTTGATCTCGTTTTGTGTGGCGCTCGGCGATGCAGTGAGGTAGTTTTGCTCTTTTTAAGATTTTAGTTTGATTTAAAATATGTATATATATATATATATATATGATTGCAGTAAAGAGGTAGTATAATATTAATATTGATAAGAAAATTTGTATCTTGGTTTTGAAATGGTTACTGGAAATATATATATATATATATATATATATATATATATATATATATGACTGTTTCAAGCTTATTATTTATTTATTTTAAAAAGAGTATCATGGTGATATATATGTAAAGGGAACATATTAAATGGTAAATTACCAATTAATAAATTATTGTACATGGTAAATTTATTTTAGACATTTTTTTAGTACTCTAGTAAACATTGAGTTAATTTGTGGATTTCTCTTTAATTCGTTATCAGTAAATTATTTTACAGATGAGACTTTGAAGAGTGGGAATTCTAAAATATTTGAAGGAGTTTATAAAAGTTAGAATTTTGGAAGTCTATAAATTTATTTTAAATATATATTTATGAAAGTTCGAAAATAAAATAATTATATATATATTTTAAATATTAATTTAAAAATAATGGAGATCAATTTGTTTAATTGAACTTATTTATTTATTTTAGTTACCAAAAGATATTGATTAAAGGAAAATTGGTATAAATAAATAAGTAACTAGGTAAATTTATTAAAAAGGAAATTAGTTAGAATTAAATTAACAAATGATAATAGGCTGATCGATTGGTTCAAATGTTAATAAATTATAAATGTTTTACAAGGTCAATAATCAAGAAATCAAGCAGTTGGATCAGATTGCAAAATTTAAGGGGGGGCAAAGGTGAGTAAATCCCACTCTGTTAGATTTTATTTAAATTAAAATGTTTAAATTTAAATAATTGGATGAATGATTGGATTGATTTGATGTGCACTGTGAATTGACGACGTGGCTTTGGTTTGGTTGATTCTCAAGTGCTGGGACTTTAAGTTGTTTCAAATTTAAATCATAAATAAGAAAAGGGTTTCAAGTTAAATTTAATAAGGGTTAATGAATTACGATTCATTTGAATAGAAGAGTAATTAAAAAGGACAAGTAATTAATCCAATTAATCAATGATTTAGATTAATTAATTCAGTAATTGAGGACTTGAATTAATTAATTAAAGTTTAAATTAATTAATTAATTTAGAATAATCAATGGATGGTTTGATAGATAATTACTTAATGTAATCAATAAAATAGATTACTTTGTGTAATTAATCAAGAGATTAATTGGAATAACAAATTACGGAGTAATTAATTTATTAACAGAGTAAACAAGAAGACAGTTAATTACAGGTTGAGGGTGATCGAGAAGGAATAATATTGTGTCGAATTAAAGTAAAATAAAATTGGAAATCAATAATTTGTATAATTAACGAAGTAATTGAAAATTGATTAATTATGATTCATTAATCCATGATAAGTGACTTGTGAGGGATTAATTTTAAGTAATTAAGAGTTAATGTAATTAATATAGTTAATTAGTTTATGAAGTAACTAAAATTACTTATTGATTCTGGGTTAAGTGTAATTAATATCATGAAATTAACCAAAGATAATTACTTAATTTGGAAGATAAATAATCCAGGGAGATTAATTACGATGAATGGATAGGAAATGGTTGATTGATCAAGTGATTTGGAATTAACTATTGAAGGAATCTAGGTAATTGAGGTTTGAAATTCAATTAGAATCAACTTAAATTGATTTGTATGTGTTTAAGTTCTGTCTATGGATGATTGAATTGGTATTGGATGTTTTGAATGAGTAATATCTCTGATATGAAATGTTGGGTTTCATTTGGATAACTTGGGATAGGGTAGAGTTTCGAAGAGGCCGGGATCGGGTATTAGGAAATACCCGATACCACTTCGAATTTTTATAAATTGATTTGTAATATCATTAAGCGGAAGTGAAACAGTTTAAGTGATTTGGATTTTTTTATCTAAGTTGGCACTTAGAAATTGGTTTGTGAAATAAGAGTTGATTATAGTGACATTGTGAATTGGATAAAATGATATAAGATACCCCGGGTTTTATATAAGTCGATTGTTTTTGTATTCCATATTAGTTGGGTTTACTCACGCTGGTTTCCAGCCTGACCCGGGTGTTACTTTGATGTAATGCTCGGGTCAGACCGAGTATTACAGATTTTCAGGTAGGACGTTCTGGAGCTCAGGAGACGAGCTGGATGGCAAGTACGTATAGAGTATTTCCGCTGCAGTATTATTGTATTTCTGAGACATGATTACCGTATATATTCAGTGACTGTATGCAATTGAAAACTCTGATGTATATTAAATGTAACCGACAGTTATAATATTCTTTTGTAAACTGTAATTATTTATTATATTTTATCCGCTGCGATTGTGAGATGTTTGGTGTTTCTGTTGTTCTTCTTCTATCTCTTTCTTCTTTTTCATAACTATTGGAAATTTTCGGGTTCGAAAATTTCGGGTCGTTACATTTGGTATCAGAGCAGAAAGGATAAGCGAGAACCTTGGCTCTGGTGGGGATTACTCATTTAATAGAGTCTGTAGTACTCTAGAATGAGTTGAGTGTATATATATATGAGCGCGTACTTGTTATTTTCTTATATAAAGATTTTAAATGATTTTATATATAAAGTATATTTTGATATATAAAGCGATATTTCCTTCTAATAAATATTAAGGCGAATGGTTGTTAATTATTGAAATTAAAATTAAGAAGTAATATAATACAACCATGTTAAAATTTAAATCACTAGAAAATGAAATTCTAAACCTAATCCTAGAATTTGAAAATTTTGTTTCAAAGTAATGAAAAATAATAAATAAGTATTATTTGGATAATTGGGATTTGTTGCAAACAAAGGGTTGTTTGAAGATTGATTTGAATTTAAACCAAAGGTGGTTTAAAATTGTAAAACATGGCTGGGAGGGCCAAGGAATAAATATGTATGTATGTATGTATGGATATACATGATATCAAAGATAAATTGAAATAAACTCTAAGTGGTTGAGTTTTGATTTTTCTCTGAAGTGATGTAAAAAACCCAAAGTGATATAGGTTTTGAACTTATAAGAGGGTAAGAATTTTGAAGTTTGAAGCGGGAATTCAAATTGAGTAAGATTGATTGGATTAAGTAAATCAAATTTAACTTGGAAGAAGTTAAATAAGTTTGAATGAACAACTTGAATTGGAAATTTTAGATGAAATTAGAATTTAACTTGGAAAATTGAATGGTTGATTTGAATTGGGAACGTGTGTGATTTCAAAACGGGTTCGAGATTTAAATTGAAAATAAATGGGCGTTTTAAAAATAAATTGGATGATATCATCCTATTGTTAAGAAAAATCTTTAAATTGAGAATAGTATTGTATAAATAAAATAAATCTGAACAATTGAATTGTAAAATAAACTTGTTTAAGAACTGGCTACAAAACTAAAAGATAAAATTTAATAATAAATTAAAATTTTAAATAAAATTGTATTGAACCATGAAATACATAAGTAAAGATAATTTAAAATGGAATTTTGAGAATTGAACTCAGAAATTAAATTGATTCAATTTTTTTTTTTAAAAATAGGTTTAAAGAGTTAAACCAACCTTTGAGAATTTAACTCGAATTTATATAATTCGAGATAGTATGAATTCAAATTGAAATTGAATTAGTTCAAAATTAAATTTGGTTTGAATTAATTGATTGGTAATCGAAGATGTATAAGTTTAAAAAAAATGAAAAGGGAAATTGAATTGGATTATATTGAAATGATTTGAAGTTAAAGTGAGTTCAATTGATAATAATTCAAATGGATTGGAATAGTTTGAAATTATAATAAAGTTGAACATGATTAAAATTAAATGGAATTTGATTTAAATTGGGAAAGGAATCCAGGTTGATTCAACTTGAAATGGGATTAAATAAATTTCAATGGAATTTGGAGTTATTCAAATTGGAATTGGATAAATTTAAATGAAAGTGTACATTCAATTGTTGGGGTAGTGAACAGTTTGACTCTTGACTATTTTAAATGAATTGTTTTAATACAAACTTATTTTTTTTCTAAGCTATTTAATATATACAACTTTTCTTTCTTAAAGCTAACTTATTATATATTTGTTTTACCATTATTTTTGAAGCCATTTAACCATTTTTCAATTGTTTTCTAAACCAATTACTATTTTTCAACTATTTTATAAATAAATTATTTATTTCCAACTATTTTGCAATTATCTAAAATTTCTGAAACTATTTAGCTATTTCTCAACTATTTTACAGTTATTTTGCACACTAATAATTATTTTTCAACAACATATCTATTTTTTTAAATTTTCAAGCTATTTTCTAAATAAACTGGTCGGAGTTCAAACTGTTATTGGTTAAATACCCAACTGAGATAAGAATTGAGGTAATAATCCAAATGGGGATTAAGGCAAATGTGAATAAGTGAATGAAAATTTAAGTGAATGTGAATAGAAAGGAAATTGATATTGAAAAGAGTAATCAAATTGGAATGTTTGATTTTGAATAGACAAAGTTATATATCTTTGTTATATAAGATAAACCTTTACTTGTTAAATCTATTACCGGAAGAAAAAGATTTTTGAAGGTGTTTGAAGTATAAAAGGAGTTTTATACAAGTTTGAAATGATCCAAAGTTTAAAAAAAAAAATATCTGTATATATATATATATATATATATAAAGGATTTTATGAGGATTTTGAAAAAGGTTTTGAGAACCTTTGGATTTGGAAAGGCTTTTGATTTTTGGGTAAAATCAATATGAGAATTTGGAAAGCCTAGTTTGGGAATTATCGATTTTGGAATAATCGATTTTGTATAAATGAGCTTTGTATGAGATCATACTAGGTGTATGATTTGAAGATACTATATGTGTATAGTATAAAATGTTTTGATGATGGCTCTGGGGAAAAAGGCGCTCCCTTGAAACGAACTTCTCAGGAGTGCCACCAAGTGGTGCTGCCTTGAGCCCAGGGGGGTTCTAAAGTTGATCCTGTGAGGAGTTCGGACAAAACTAGTTCCTGAGGATTATGAGTAGTGTATACCATAGTGGGAGTCGTGTGTGCCGCTGAGAGCCAACAGTCTGCGTTTTATTTTATATCGGTAGACTGCGACCTATGGTATAACATAGCGAAAGTCATGTGTGCCGCTGAGAGCCAACAGTCTGTGTTTGATTTTATATCGGCAGACTGCGACCTATGTAGGAGTGGAGAGGTTTCATTTCGATAGCGAAATCAGAGGCCGTAGAGAGCCTGCAGTTACATGGACTTTTGCTGTGACAGCAACGTAACCCAGGATGTAACTGTGATCTGTTGTGTGGGATCCATGGCGTAATCGAGAGGCCGCGGAGAGCCTGCAGTTACATGGACTTTTTCTGCGACTGCAACGTAACCCTGGGATGTAACTGTACCATGGATGGGGGTGATGATTTCCAGAGCATTCTCACCAAAGATATTTCCTCTATTTCAAATTGCTTTCAATATTTTCAATAAATTATTTTTCAAGTATTTTCACTGGATGCTGAAACGGGTTTACCAAGTACTTATAGATTTTCAGTCCTACGCCTGATCAACGTATGACTGAATTTCTGTGAGAACAAGGATGGACTAGTTGAGACATCGAGTTATAAAAGTATTTTTATAAAGAGCTATTTTATTAAGTATGATGTGAATTTAAAAGCATTTCTAAATGTTTTTATTGGAATTTTAGGGAAATAAAGGAAATCCAAACTGGAATTTTAATGAAGTGATTTTGTAATTGAAATCGAATATTGATTTAGAAATTGGAAATAAGCTAATTGGTTAAATAATTGGTTGATTGAGTATGTTAATAAAATTTAACTTAGGTAAACAAATGGTTGTAAATTAATAATGGAATTTGGTAGTGAATTAGAATTGTAAATAGAATTCAACTTGGATTTGATAATGAATTGAATAAGGAAAATGCTATAAAATGCAATAAAATAGAGTTGGATTGAAAATGTGATGGTTGACTTACAAATAAAATTCAAGGGTGATTTGAATAATATTTAATGAAATTTGTAAGTAAATTGGATATAGGAGAAGTGATTATAATAGAAATGGGTTGAGCTGCAAAACAAAACCCAAGTAAATAGAAATAAATTGAGAATGACCTTATATTGATAAAATAAATTCGATAACGAATTAAGTAAGTGAATTAAAATTTTTAAATGGGTTAATTGAGTTGAATAATAAATGGATGAAGTCTGGTTGAATAAAAGCTAAATCAAAGTTGTGATTGGAATTGGATTATCAGACTGAACTTAAATTTGGGGGTATATTAATTTGAAGAATAAATGAGTTCAGTATGTGCTTGGATATTATTTTGATAAATTGAGAAGATGAATTAAAGTTAAAATTTAAATGGATGGGTTAATTGAATTTAATGGAATTTGATTAAATGAGAATCAAGTAGAAGTAAACCTAAGTTTGATGTTGGGATAAATTAAAGAAAATTCACTTAAGTTTAAAATTTATGGAAGTTTGGCTTCGAATAAGAGTGAAAGCCCATTAAATAAAAGCTTGGATTGAATTAATTTGGGAATGGCTAGTAGTATACAAGGATGAAATGTGTTGAGCTAATGAATGGTGGGTGAATAAATTAGAAATGAAATGGAATTAAATATGAAATGAGTTGAAAATTAATTTAAGATAGTTATAAACTAAAATAGATACTTTATTAAGCGAATATCGTCGAAATTGCATAATAATGATTGTCGTTTGGCATAAACAAAAGTGATTAAATTCCAGTGAGTTAATAGGAATTAAATAAAATTGGTTCTGAATCATTTGAAGTGAATATGGGCTTGTTTGGATTATAATAGATGGAATATCAGAAATTGAGTTGTGAACCATTAAAATTTAAATGAATCGACATATGAATTGGTTGAAAAGAAATTAAATTAGCTTTAAAGCATGTAAATTGTTTATGGGAAGTGTTTGGTGTTGGGTGTTTAGTAATATATATGTTTAGCTATTGAAAGTAAGTAGAATGTTAATAAATTCCCCATATACGGCACTTACATATCTAAATTGAGTGAGTACAGGTACCTAAAGGCCGTTTGGCTGGTTTGGATCTAATTGCTAAAATTAATAAGCTGCTTGCTTAAAATGCTAAATAAGGTACGCCTACGCAATAAGAATAGGAAATATGAACTGTTTTTGTTTTTTCCGACCGTGTGGGTCGATGTATATATATTTATATCTCTTGTCAAATTGCAAAAGCTCCTCTGTACAAAGGAGACTCTGCCAAAAAAATTCCAAAATTTTGGGAGTTAGAAAAATTTTGTAAATTTTAGGAAATTTTTTGTTAACGACAAAACAATTTCAAATTGAAAATCTAAGTAAACTAGTAAATGAAATTTATATGAATCAGTTTAAATGAAAGATAAAACTCAATATTAGAAATCGAAAATAAATTGAATTCATATGAAACTGTGGAAACTTCTGTGAGGAAATGTATAACATGATTTGAAGGGCTATGATTGGATATTATTGCTTAGTAGGTTATGCAGGTATTATAAAGAGCAAAAGAAAAATTGGATTTGATATTGGAAGATAAATGTGAATTGCCCGACAAAAAAGGTATGTATTTTGGTTTCTGTATGAAATTGGATTGGGTTTTTGATGTAGCCACTTGGCTTTTGTTTTCTTTTGGAATTTGGGAGCCCGTAGAGGCCTTTTGTAGTAGTACCGAGCTAGTCGCGCAAAGGAGACGCTGGCAAAAAATTTCGGAAATTTAGAGAGTTAGAAAAATTTTAGAGAAAATTTTGATAATTCAAAATTTGGTTTTAAATTGAAATTTAGATGATTGAGCAAAATGGATATTATTTGAGACTATAAAAGGTTTTGGGAGGTTGGTTGATGTGATAATGGGTTTTAATAAAAGATAGTTGGTAGGATGTTAAATAGTGAGTTTTGGGAAAAAATAAACGTGTATTGGACCATTCTTCCTAACTAGTAATTTCGGGGACGAAATTCTTTTAAGGGGGAAGGAATGTGACGACCCGGAAATTTTAACGAATTAAATTGGAATAATTAATCGATTTTAAATATTTAAAAGTTAATTTGAACTTGAATTCCTGATATTAAGATTTACTTGATAATTAAATCATTGCATTGTATAGTTTAAATATTTATTTTAATAATCGAAGATTGGGTAAAATTGTTGAATCAGAAATTTCTAAGCCTGTTTAAATAATTAAAAGGCTTATAAAATTTATAATGATGATACTGGAGATAATAGAGTGGTTGGAATTTAATTTAAAGGTAATTTGTTCAATTTTAATAATATATCGTTTAAACTGATATTTAAAAATAGCCTTCTTAGGCACAGTCTCGGAATTCGACGAAACCAGTTCCATTGGATCCGTAATAGTTAGTTATTATCGGATTTCAATTTTCGGAGTTGTCGGTTGACCCTGGCAACTCGGAACGCGTATATTTATTTTAATCGATTTAATTGAATATCGATTTTTTAATTCCGTAACTCGCACATACGTCCAGATTTGCCTCCAAAACACATTCCTTTGTGTTTGGAACGCGGGTAAAACTTTTTTTAACGCCTGTCGACATGTTTGATTCGGGGTTTGGGATTTCACGTTATGGTATACGAGATATTTTCATATTTTATTTTATTATAATCTTGAGCGTACACTGGAAGCCTCCCCAGATGGCTATAGTCTCCCCGTCCCTCCCTCTATTTTCTCCCAAGCCCTTATTTCTTTCTGTTCCTTTCTCTAAATTTTTCAACAGAATCGAAATCTTCTTCCTAAAAAAAAAAGAGGCCGATTTCCCCTTCTAATCCAAGGAGCGGCGGCACTGCTCTCGAGCTAGGGTTAGGCGTCTCGAGAGGGTTGTATTGTGAAGGGAAAAGTACGCAGCCTAGAGATTATCGCGACTGTTCGTTCGTGGTTGGTTCGGTCGCGCATTCCAAATCTACTCGAATCGAGTCGTTCAAAGATCTGGGGCTGCAAGTTGAGGCGCAACGATTAGGTATGGGGATCTCGTGAAGAAGCTCGCGTGGCTGTAGGGTTTGAGGGATGCTCGAGTGATGCTGGGCTTGAGAACGTGAGCGGCGACTAGATTTTGGAGTGGTTTTCGAGGCTTGGGTGGACTCGACGGCTGCGATGGAGGAGTTGATCTCGTTTTGTGTGGCGCTCGGCGATGCAGTGAGGTAGTTTTGCTCTTTTTAAGATTTTAGTTTGATTTAAAATATGTAAATATATATTACTGATTAGACACTACCGTATATAGCGTATATTACTACATAGTAAATAGTTTAACGGATCCTTAGAGGATGGGCGGTCCCAAGCATCCTTTAAGTTACTGATGCATTTTGTTACTGTTCACTTGAGTTGATTTACAGCTTATAAGTATTTATGTCCTGACTCGAGGGTTTTGTGTTTTGCTTTACGCTCGGGTCAGATTGATTGAGTTAGCATTCAAGATTCACATTCGGCGTTAGAGCTTTCCTTGAAGATCCAGCCATCTATTTTGTTTCAGTATCCAATGGTTCAATGATGTATCTGATTTGTACCTGATGTATCATGTTACTCTTCTGTTGTATCTTATTTAACTCTGATGTATCTCATATTTTATATAGTAGCTTCATGAACTACTATCTCCTCTTTTTCTTCCGCTGCATTTTTATATACTCTGTGTCTGTGATCTGTGATTTTTATCTACTGTATATTCTGAGGTTTGCCAAAATTTTATTTACAACACGGTATTTTGAGCAATTCAATTCCGGCATGAGTGTCCGCCTATGCACTTATAATGGATGCAAATGGTTGAAAATACCGAGTCGTTACAGTTGGTATCAGAGCTTTGGTAGCTCTAGGCAAAAACTCAGCATATGGAGTGAATGTATTTACAGAATCACTTTTATTCGAGTTTGAATCTCTTCCTTTTTGACTCAATTCCTTTGAATTTTGGAACGTTCCCTATGGTTCCAAAACCCATTCGTATCCCTCACTATTCATCTTCTTTTGACTCTGGAGTATTCCATAACTCCGCTTCGAATGATCTTTCTAGTGAGTTGGCGGTCACGCCAATTTCAAATTGAATTGAAAAAAGGGGAAAACTCTTTTACAATTAGCAACGATTCACCATAGATTTATATCTATCCTTGGTTTAGATGCTAATATCTTTTGTTATTTCAAACTCTAACTCTTGAGATCGAATGTAGATTTACCCCAGAAAAATCCACATTTGATCTTATTCTTTAAGCCACGGTTGACCCGGTAAATGTTGCCCGTGATTTATTTAAGCTTATCCACCTCCCTATTTTGTTATTTAATCATCTTGTCCTTTGTTTCCAACCTATCTTCAAACATTGTGAATTATACTTGTAAATATATGTTTTTTTTATATTGTGTTGTTTGAGTTGTTGATGTTGATTTGGGTGTCCAATCGATTCGTCTGATCAACGATATCGATAGGATTTCTAAAACACTTTGACAGAACAAATTGACATAATATTATTTTAAAAATTTGGTTGATGAAATAAATTTTGATATATAAGTAAATTTATGAAACTTAATAAACTGATTTAGATTGATTATTTGAAAATGATAATACTTAATTTACCATTTATTGTTCTATAAATGAATTTATAGATAGTTATAAATTGATTTGGGAACTGAAAAGAATTTAGAACAAGAAATTTGAGAATTTAATTTCTGATGGTTTCAAACTTTGTGTTTAAAGTTTTAAAAAGGGGATATATTATTTAAAGTATTTTCAAATAGAATTTGTTTCCAAAGAATTTTATAGTGCTCTTCTCTTTGTCGCTGGAAAATAACTTCGGTGATGATCGCGACATCATCGACGTTCATTTTCGAGTTTCAAAGTTAAGAGACTGTTCTGTAGTCTTGCTATAGCTTTTTTTGGGGAATTTAATTTGGTTTGAATTTTCTGAAATATGACTTGATTTATAATATATATGTATATATATAGATATATGATTGAAATTTGATTTGACATATTATGTATATATTATTACTTATCTCTAAATGGTTTGAATGTAATCGAAAATTTAATTCTTAAATTTTAGCTTGAAGAATAATTTCAATTGTAAAAAGAAAATCAAAAATTTGGATAAATGATTCAAACTTGAGATAATTGAATTGGAAAGTTTTATTTGTATAATACAATTTCATTCCAATATAACTTACCATAATTTCAGAAGTTAACAATCTAATTGGATAATATACAATATAAAAAGATTTTATAAATAAAATCTGAGTGGTTATAATAAATGTTATACATTTAAATTTTAATGATTAACAGAGGTAAATATAATAAAGGGTAATTGAATAACTTACAATAAAATGATGTTAAAAGAACTAAGAACGAAAGAAAGTAGTTATAAAAAAAAGTGTAAATATATTTAACATGAGTGATAAATATATTGAGAGGAATAAATTTAATTTTGATTAGGAATAAAGAAGAATAAAATTTATTAAGTACATTGTGAGTGTAATAAATGATTATTTTTCAAACCCATGGTTTTAAAAATGGTTAATTTTAGATGATTGGATAATAAGATAATGAAATTTGAGATAGTTAAGATTTATTTAACTTGTGTAAAGATTTATTCTCTGTTTAAGTTGAAATTTCCATGCTTTCAAATTCATTTCCATATTTTGTTTTCAAACTATCTTTTGGTTGTCCTTATCATCTTATCTTGCAATAGACCGGTATAGGCATCTTTCTACAATCTTTCTGTTTAGAAATCTTTCTATAATCTTTGATAGACCTTTGGTAATCATTTTGAATCCACTTTTTTCGTGCTTGTGTTCTTGATTCTGGAGGATCTTGGAAAGATCACCTCCACTTTGTAAAACTTACCTATAACAACAGTTATCAGGTATAACTTCAATCTTCTTATCATCTTATCTTAATCCTATTTCACTCTATCTTTTCTGTGCCCTTCCATACCTCATTCCATTTCGGGGACGAAAAGTTTTGAGTGGGGGAGAGTGTAACAACCCTGTATTTTGTAATTATTTTATTGTATATTTTAATTATTTTTAATGTAAGATTTTGATTTAAAAAATTATTTTACTTATTTTAAATGATTAAATTTATTATTTAAATATAATCTTGATCTTTATATGAGTTATAATTCCAAACTTGTGTAAGTTGAATATTTGCCTGAAATGCTGATTTTGGTCAAAATAGTCAAACTGTGACTTTCAACTTAAAATTTTAAAAGTTTAAAAAATTTAATTTTTTCTTTTATTATTAAAGTACATAAAATTCTAAGAACACCACTTTTCGTTTCGTTGAATTTGGATGTAAATTGTGAAAGTTATACCCTTTACAATATTGTGCGTATATAGGGTTATTTAACAATGACTATTTTAAATTGTATAAATTACTTCTTCTTTGTTATATTCTATTTTAATATGTGATAATATGTTATATTATGTATATTTTGACTTTTAAGTATTTTTAAAATGATAATATAATTTTTCTAAAGTTTATTTGAATTTATTTCAATTTATAAAGCCTAGTTGGTATTTACTGCATTTTTCTTTATTTAACTTTCTATTTAATAAAAAATAAATAATTATTTTACCTTGAAAATGTTTTAAAACCATTTTTAATTCAAATTTTGTGTTATAATATATTTTTTTGTGAAGTAATAAATTTTCCAAAGTCATCGGAGTTTTTTTGTAATTTTTATGTCAGGGTTGCTATTTTTAAGCAATTTCTTATTTCCTTTTTCTATTTTACTTAAAATAAATTATTTATTTTATTTTATTCTTACTTAGTTTCGGTTTTAAATAAAATTTTTGAGTTTATTTTGTTTTTATAAAATTAAAAAGAAAAGGAAATGCAAAAGGTTTAGAAAGTTAAGAGATCTTAAAAGCCTGAAACGTAAAGGCGTTTTATCCGTTTCTTTTTGCAATTAATACATCAATTTATCATAGTCATTCCTTTCCTCATCCTTTGAAGCCGACTCTCTCATATTATTCACGAATTTTCAAGCTCCAAAACCCTAAAAATCATGGCCTCCATCTTGAGAAAAAAATCTGGTAATGGCTACATCTTTTTTCTACCTTTTTCTTCTCATTTTCTATGTATTTTGCCTAGTTTTCTATGCTTTCTGGATTGGCCTCTACCACCCACCATCACCACCATACTCTCAACCATCCCCTACCACTCTTCCTTGGCATCATCTCCAGCCATCATTTCAGATCCATCCATGGCCACACCTCCCTTGGTGACAAAACTCCACAAAATTTGCAAATAATGTCCAAAACAATGCACTAGCCACCACTATTACTTCACCACTTTCATACTTAACCATGGCCACCACCTCTAGCCACGACCACCACCTTGCTACCACCACTACACTTCATCTTAGCCTCTGTCCAGATCTGAAATTGACACGGCCAAGACTCCATGAACCAAAACTCCACAAAAACAATGCATAAAGCCTTGAAACATTCATGATAGCCACCTTATCACTTCATATCTTCATCCACCACCTTGGCCACCACCATAGGCCGCTACCACCACCTTTTCCAGACCTCCCCACACCCCTCCATCTACTGTCCAAACCTGTATAAGTATGTCCAAGCCCCACTTGACCCAAGGCCGAGCCTTGTTGTGCTCAAAAACTTCATATAGGTTGCCTTGACCAATTGTATGCTTCATGTTATAACCCTACCACTCCATACTCCTTCTAGCCGTGAGTTATGGTACCAAACCTGAGCTATATCATCATCATGGCTGAACCCAAGAACCTCCTAGGCCAAGCATTTGAATGGTTAAAGTAAGGTCAAGTAATCTATTCCTTTGTTGCTTCGTATTTTCATTGTTTCAACATTGTTTTGCGTTGAATATTTATGTGTGTATTGTCTTGTTTTGGTTATTGTTTACAAGACAAATATCAAGGCTCTCCATTCATTCAAATCAAAAGTCGTGCTGTATCGTGCTTGTCATACTTTTGGAACCGCTCTTGTGTTTGTTGTTTTGGTCTTCAGCTTGAAAAGGTGAGTCTTTCTCACTCTGACATTTATACTTATGAAAAGTGAATTGATGACAAGTGTTTAGTAATAAAAAATGTTTATGCAAGTTAATGATGATCATATGATATGCTATGCCATGTTATTACCATATTATTACCATGTTAAAACTGTTAATTTTCACTTGACATCTGATATATGACTGTATATTGTGATATTGACCTTGTTTATATTATTTCTGTATATGATCACACTGCAAGTTCCCTGTTAGAAAAAATGTTATGGGCTGAAATGATAGGCCTGAATGGTTTTAAAATTTTCATTTTGACTTGGGATTGCTGGTTTGAAAGGATAAAACCCGGATTTTCTTTGTAAATTATGGGTTGAAATGATATATTACCCATATCACTTTACCTAACGTAGAAAATTATATACAGGCCCGTAGTTAAAATATGTTTTTCTAAAATTTTGAATATTTTAGAAATTTAATTATTATAATATTTTGATTTTAAATTTAATAAAAAAAGATTTTTGTAAATTATTATTGATTTTCTGAATAATTGTAAGTGAAATGAATTAATGAAAAAGTTAGAAATTTTGAACGTAAGTTATTTTGGAAATTTTGATTTAATTATAATTGGAAATTTAATTGAATATGAAATTATGATAAATTTATGATAATTTGAATTTAAATGAATTTAAAGTGATTTTTATATCATATTAATGATTTTAATAAAGTTGAAATGTCAAATGAATGAATATTGTAAGTTGAAATTTTGAAATATAACTAAAACTGGAAATTTATGAAATTGACGTAAAAGTGAACTTTTAGTTAAGTAAATAAAAATAAAACAAAGTTATATTTGAGGATTTGAACTTAAGTGTTAAGTTGAAATTTAATGTAATGGATTTTAAAAATTCAACATTGCAATTTAATAAGTGAATTATTATTAAATCTTGATTTTTGAATGGAAATTTAACTTTATAAAATCATGAATTTGAGGAAAATTAAATGATGTTTATAAATGTGATAAATGTATGATTTTATAAGTTAAAATGTTTTAAATAAAAATATAATTGGTTAAGAAATTATATTGAATATTTGAAGTTAATTGACTGCATTTTGAAATGCTATTAATTACAATGTAAATGATATTACGGCATTTGTAAATGCTGAAGTTGATGATAATGAACTAAAAAGCTAAATTGAATTAAAAGCTATTATAGAAATTTTTGTAAGTGCTATAAATTGTTGAATTTAACTAAGTTTATTCGAAATTTAAGTAAACCCTATTGTAACATTTTAAAATGTTGTCTTTTGTTAAATTGAACTGCTTTGAATGTATTTTTCCGTAGCGTTTTCTAAATGTCACGAAAAGTGAATTTTCACTGCGTTGATAAACTTAAGTGAATAAATGAACTTTGAAAGTCGAAAATTTTAGAAATTTAATAATTTAATTATTAAACATAATAACTTAATTTTAATGATTAAAAATGATTTTTGGAATATATACTGTTTTGAAATATGGATTGAAATGATATTTTAAATTGAATAAAATGAATAATGATTTGAAATGAATGTGGTTTCGAAAGGATATGATATTTTGATATATTAAATGATTGAAATGTGATTTTGAAATATATGATATTTTGATATTAAAATGATTTGAAAAGAAGATCCGAAAGATATAATATTTTGGAATGATTTAATCTTTATTTTGATAAAGATTTGGGTTGAAATAATATTTTATTTTGAAGTATAAATATTGTTTTAAAAAGTCATAACTACGGGTTATAATAACGATTGGTTGTTAAAGAGACCGGGATCGGATATTGCCTTATAGCCGGCCAATACCGAAAACCACTTTAACAACTGTATACGCGGTGGAGATTCCAGAATGAAGTAGGATGGTGGCGACGTTCTCGAGGTATATATTACGTGGACCCAACTCCCGTGAGTTGGCATATATGACTAAAACAGGAGCTATACCGGGCTACACAAAGGGTCGCACCCTTTCATCGAGCATGCTCCATCGGAAACCATTCTATTACTGTTGTGATTCGATTCGGTGGCGCCACTTTGATTCGGGGGTATTGTTCGAGGTGGGCGGAAGCTGCTGGCTTGCCGTCACCACCGGTCCGGGAGTGCAAACGGTGTATCCACCCTGGCATTGCCTCGCGTGTCGTGTCATATCCTTATATCGAGCCCACTACGATTTTGGTTTTAAAGATCCGACCACGTTAAGGTTCACCATCCCCTTAACGCTATTTTCTATATGATTATACTTTACTGATTAGACACTACCGTATATAGCGTATATTACTACATAGTAAATAGTTTAACGGATCCTTAGAGGATGGGCGGTCCCAAGCATCCTTTAAGTTACTGATGCATTTTGTTACTGTTCACTTGAGTTGATTTACAGCTTATAAGTATTTATGTCCTGACTCGAGGGTTTTGTGTTTTGCTTTACGCTCGGGTCAGATTGATTGAGTTAGCATTCAAGATTCACCTTCGGCGTTAGAGCTTTCCTTGAAATCCAGCCATCTATTTTGTTTCAGTATCCAGTGGTTCAGTGATGTATCTGATTTGTACCTGATGTATCCTGTTACTCTTCTGTTGTATCTTATTTAACTCTGATGTATCTCATATTTTATATAGTAGCTTCATGAACTACTATCTCCTCTTTTTCTTCCGCTACATTTTTATATACTCTGTGTCTGTGATCTATGATTTTTATTTACTGTATATTCTGAGGTTTGCCAAAATTTTATTTACAACACGGTATTTTGAGCAATTCAATTCCGGCATGAGTGTCTGCCTATGCACTTATAATGGATGCAAATGGTTGAAAATACCGAGTCGTTACATACAAAGCAAGACTAGTAGCCAAGGGATATACCCAACAGTATGAGTTTGACTTTACAGAGACATTTAGTCCAGTAGTCAAACCCACCACCATAAGGGTCATCATCACAATTGCCTTACATAAAGGATGGAATATAAGGCAATTGGATGTTAACAATGCCTTCTTAAATGGAAAATTGGAAGAAGAAATCTACATGAAACAACCACCAGGATATGAACAAGACTCAAGTCTTGTATGCAAATTAAACAAGGCAATATATGGGCTAAAACAAGCCCCGAGGGTTTGGTTTGATAGACTGAAATCAACTCTAATGTCAATATGATATCAATCTACCAAATCAGACACCTCACTATTTATCAAAAGTAATTCATCCTCAATCATTTACGTATTAATCTATGTTGATGATTTAATTGTTACAGGTAACAATCAGGTTGAGATCAACAAAGTTATATGTTATCTGAACAAAGAATTCTCAATTAAAGATCTGGGAGATCTTAATTATTTTCTGGGAATCGAAGTACAAAAGATATCAAACTCAGAGATTATCTTATGTCAGAAAAAATATATATCAGAATTACTAGCAAGAACAAAAATGGAAGATGCAAAACCCATGACCACTCCCATGATCAGTCACCAAAAATTTTCAAAGAACAAGGGAGAAGTCATAAATAATATTAAATAATATAGAAGTGTCATAGGGGCATTACAATATGTCACTATAACACGACCTGATATTGCTTTCAGTATTAACAAACTTTCTTAATTTATGCAGAATCCACTGGATGAGCACTGGAAGGCTGTAAAAAGAGTTCTGAGATATCTAAAGGGAACAATCAATCATGGTCTGGCATTCAAAGCAAGTAAAAATCTCAACATAACAGGTTATGTAGACTCAGATTGGGGGACTGATCCTGATGATAGAAAATCAGTTACAGGATACTGCATATTTGTTGAAAATAATCTAATATCATGGAGTTCAAAAAAGCAATCAACCATTTCTAGATCCAGCGCGGAGGCCGAATATAGAAGCATAGCAAGTGCAACAGGAGAAGTGATGTGGCTACAGTCAATCATTAAAGAACTAAGACTGGATACGAACCTTAAAGCAACACTATGGTGTGATAATCAAAGTGCGGTTTACATGACCGCAAATCCTATAATGCATTCAAGGACTAAGCACATTGAAATAGACTTACATTTTGTCAGAGATCAAGTACTTAAAGGGAATTTACAAGTAAACCACTTACTAGCCACTTACCAAATGGCAGATACACTGACAAAGTCACTCTCAAAAAGAAATTTTTTGCAATTCAGAAGTGACCTCAAAGTTACAGAAAACAGATCCACTGTCAAGCAGAATCATTCAGAGTCAGAAAATGCTCAATCTCCCCTTAATTGGAGCAAGACAGATCATAACTCCAAGCAGCAACTCAGATCTACTCAATTCAGAACTCCAAATTGATATGTTCTTCTTGAGTGAAGACTGAGAAAGGAAAGCATCACAAAGTGATCAAATTTCGCATAACACAGCTCAGCAATCTCCTGCTGGAGCTCAAATCAACAAAGATTATCACTGATTTCTTCTACAAATCAAGGATTTTATTCAAACCCTAACCCTGAGAGTGCTAGGGTTCGAAGGGGGGAATAAGAGAATACGAGATATTGAAATGGTCAAATGGTCAGTAACATTCAGCAATCCATGTAATATATGAAAGGATCATTATCCCAGTCGTCCATTGACTCAAAGATCATCACAGCCGTTGATTACATTTCTCTGTTTATTCATTCAAATATGGGCCAGATTATACAAAGCCCATCACTATGCATATAAATGTAACCTGTACAAGAGATTTGTACTATTCCATTCATCGTTACAGCAATAAAGCATTTTCATATTCAGCTTCAAATCTTTTAATAACTTCAACAAAAGCTTTTATCACTGCACATTATCTCAACATGAAAGCATCTCACAATATACAAGCACCGTTCCACTCTTTGACAAACATAGTATCTCAAATTATATTCATTGGCTCAGCATGCAAATTATATTATTGCCTACAGTTTGTACTTTATAGGACTTCTGATTTACTGATGCCAATAGTTTTTAAGTTTATGCTGATCCGTTAAGGTTTCAGCTACATGCACATTATCTCCTATTGTTTCAGTTCTCAATTGTTCGAACTCTCGGTATAACAAAATTAATGCCCAAACAGATAATGGTAAGTGAAAATCCACTTTCATATACCAACCAAGTATATGACAGTGATCGGAGCAATAGAATTCATTCTAGGCCAATTTCATTATCAAAATTTTGCATCACATGCTGTATGAAAACAATAAATAGTGCTCATAAACTTTTTTTAAATGAGTAATCAACGTGCATATGCAAATTTTTTTTTTACATTTTTACTTTACTATAATATCAAAGGTATGGGACCTTAAAGGACTTAGTAACAAGCATATAGAAAACATTGCGACAAAAAATTCATTTTTTCACATTTCCTCCTAAATGTTTATTTTAATTAATAATCAACCATAAAAATTGTAAATGCAAAATCTATGATATACTATAGTGGAAGAATTTTAATCCAAAATATATCAGTGAACAAAAAAGGCATTAAACAAGTAACATGGAGGACTTTATCTATCTAGACGTCTCATGTTATAAGTGTCCATATTGTATCCAACATTTGAAATTTTATTTGCACATGATGTATAACATCGAATAAGAAATAGCGACCTTTAGCGTGTCCAAATTCCAACATACAAGCACCGTTTTTGCAAAGAAATGTTCATAAACCATTAATTTACAACGTTTTTTGAGTAAAAGTTGTAATAATAATTTTTTTTACAACGATTTTATAAAAACGTTGTCATAAACAACTATTTTATAATGTTTATCAAGTAAAACATTGTAAAAAATGCTCTATTACAACTTTCAAAGTAAAAACGTTGTAATAGAGTATTTTTGTTGTAGTGGTAAGATATAGTATAGAGTGCGTAAAACATATTACTTATCTAAATGATATTGTCCAAGTACTATTATTTTAAGACTTGAGATTTCTATCACCAGGCATTGTCGTTCCGAACTCCTTCTTATTACAACATATGGGTTAGGGGAAACGATGCTGATTTAGAGGATGAATGCAGAGGTGAAGTCTTATGGTAGTTTACCTATCTATTTATGCTTTTGATATATTTTTACTGTAACCTGTTTCAAACATGTTATTATTGTTTTTGGTTATTACTTGGGATGATACGTTGAATTTTTGAAATTTGGATTTTTTTTATGAAATGGGTACATATTTCTGATATAATATTTTATCTTTTTCACTGTAAGATTCTGATAGCATAGATAAATAGCTCTGTATATTATTCATTGTATCAATTTTACCAACCAACAGCCGGCTTTGGAATAGGTCTAAGGTTCGATGAGCTTTTATTGGGTTGAAATTTAGGCCCCTTACGAGGTGGGCCATTACATTTGGTATTGAAGTATAGGTTATCCGATCAACGGGAATAGGTATATGTAAGAGTGCATATTTGTTATTTTTGGAAGTATTTTTCAAAACCCGACTATATATACACTTTTTTGAACATACGCAAACATACTAGGCAAACCTTTTATTTCAAAAAATAATACTATCTGAGGAAGTTTTAACTAAAAGATTAAACCTACATATAGTTGATTATGGCTAGAAATTATTTCTTTGAGGCTGGGAACCCCTCTACCCTAGAGACACACAATCCAAGGGATGCAAGAATGGTTCAAGAAATACGTAAGCATGTAGAGCAAATTTCCATTCCTTAGCAAGCTACACCAACAACATCCACTGCCCAACCTACTGAAGTAGCACCTCACCCACTAGACTTTCCAAAATTATGTAAACACTTCCAAAACACTGGAGGACGGGTGTATATGGGAGTTGAAGGTTTCGTAAAGATAAAGACTTGGATTAATGACTATGAAACGTATATTTTGGAAGCTTGGATGGGAGGACCAGATCAAGAGGTGGATGGTTACATGGCATCTAAATTGGAAGGCCCTAGATTGGTGGACTATAGTAGCTGAGGAGAATGTTGAGGAAGGAACCAATTAATTTGAATTCAGAACTCGCTTTGAGTCGTGATTAATGTCCAAAGCTGAAGTAAGTATGTAATTGGAGAAGTTTATATAACTTAAGCAGGAAGACTCCACGTTGAAGGAGTATATCAGTAAGTTTACTGAAATGGTAAGTTTTGATTGAAACCCCATGAAGAAGGCCATAAAGTTCGTTGAAGGCCTGAATTTCCCACTGAAGGAGTAGCTTTTGACCCACGTACCCACAGAAACCACTTATGAGATGATAGTTGAAATGGCCATGCTGCAAACTATTGGTTGTGAGGAGAAGGAAAAGGTGGGACCTATACATAATCAAGGGTAGAGATAAGAAAGGATGATTTTTGGCCGATAAAGGCTAAGGGGAAAATCAAGAAGGGAATTATAACATATTATAGATGTTAGAAGAAGGGACATGTTGTTAAGGATTGTAATGTGAGTTTGATATGGGAGGAGTTCAAGGGAAGATGCTATCACTGCCATGAGGAGGGACGGTACAAGAATAGGTGTTCGAAGGCAGTTAAGGAGGGACAAAGTGGGAAAGCTTATGTCATTGAGGATGTACCTATCTCAAGTAGACCTCCTCCTAGAGATCATGGAAAAGCTGCAATGGAAAGTACAATTGTTATTTCTAGGAATACTATTCGTACCTTATTTGACTTGGGAGCATCACATACATTCATAGCTAGAAATATAGTTAACTCCTTGAGTATAAAACCCAAGCACCAACCCAATAGTCTATCAAATTCTATTGGAGGACAGACGCATCTTTCTTTAATTTCCTCTAGGTGTTATATACGAATGAAGGCAGTTGGAGTTCCTCTTAAATTTTAATTTTCAACCATCGTTGGATCCCACTATAGGTTCGCATTGGGCAAGAGTAGAAGAAGGATGCAACAATAGTAGGTATTTTGGGAAAGTTAAGTAGAGGAGAGAATTTCTCCCATAGAAATAGGTATGCAATTGACGAAAGAGGATGCTTAAAAAAAGATGGACGCCTTTGTGTTCCCATGGCGGAGGATGTTTTGGAGCAAGTTCTGGCTGAGAGTCACTGTTCTAGGATGACAATTCACCCCGGTGGGAATGTAATGCATAAGGATATGAAGTGAATTTTCTATTAGTCAGGGATGAAGAAGAGGGTAGTGGAATTTATCTTTAGGTGTTTGACTAGCCAAAAGGTTAAGGAGGAACAGGGAATCCTAAAGAACTATTATTGTCCTTAAAAATACCAACTTGAAAGTGGGAACATATATCGATGAACTTTATAAATGGGTTTCCTAGCAGTCAAAGAGACAATGAAGCTATTTAGATTATAGTGAATAGACCCACTAAAAGCGCCCACCCATAGACATTGATAGGGACATCTTATTCACTAGAGAATTTTGGTGGAGTTTGAAATCAGCTTTAAGAATGACGTTGAATCTTAACACTGCTTACCACCCGTAGACTGGCGGCTAAATGGAAAGGATAAATAGGATTTTGGAGGATTTGTTGAGAGCTTGGATCATGGATTTCAAAGGACATTGGAAGCAACACTTACCCTTAGTAGATTTCGTATACAGTAATAGTTACCAAGTAACGATTGGCATGGCACCCTTTGAAGCGTTATACGGAAGGCCATGCAAATTTCCTAATTGTTGGTGGGAAACCACAAACAAACTTCTACTTGGATCAGATTTGATTCCCAAGACATCGAAACAGATAGAAATGCTTAGATGGCAAATGACGACCCACAAGACCATCAGAAGTCCTATGCTAACAGGCGAAGAAAGGAATTGGCGTTTGTGTAATGGACATGGTGTTTGTTTAGGTTTCCCTTCTTAGGAAGATTATGAGGTTTGGTACATCGGAGAAGTTGGCGTCAAGGTTTATTGGGGCCTTTCTCGATTTTAGAAAAGAGGAAAACTTGCATATTGAGCAGAGCTTCCGGATAAGTTAGCAGGAGTTCATGGCGTCTTTTATGTTTCGCACTTGAGGAAATGCCTTCATGACACTGCCATCATAGTAGAGCCTGATCGGTTAGTATATATTGAGACATAGCCGATAGCACCAAAAGCCACCGTACGCATAGTGGAGCATGAAACTAGGAAGCTCTGCAAAAAGAAATTAGGTTGGTCCGAGTATAATGGGGAAATAATCTGATGGAAAGCACATAGGAAACAGAAGAGAAAATGAAGGCTTCTCATCCTGAACTTTTCTCTTGTAAATTCTCTATCCAAAATTTAGGTTTTTTGTTTGCATCATGGTTTCTAAATTGGATGGTAGGGGAAGGTTGCCACACTTTTTACTATTATTTTTGCATTCATGTAGAATTTTTATGCATATTTAAGATACTTGCATACGTGCCTATATGTCACGATCTTGCATTCACTCTAGGATTGAGCTTGGTTGTAGTATCTTGCATACATAATCACATTGCACTTTGGTTGAGTAGATGGTTGTGTAGATAACTAGGTCGTATAACATGGACGTTGAGTGCATGTCACACTTTGTCCCTTAGAGATTTCGAGGACGAAATCCTTTTTAGGGGAAGGGAGAATGTAACATCCCATAAAAATTAATAAGTAATTAACTACTTAACTAATAAGGTTAAAAATGGAAATTTTGTAGATGGGAATTTTGTAAATGTCAGAATATGGCCACGAAAGTTATATCGTTTTGCTCATGGCAATTTTAAATCAACTTTCATATATAAAGTTCTGTAATATGAGCTCAAATAAAAAAGTTATTGACATTTGAAGTTTTCGAATTTAAAATAATTCAAACAAATTCAAATTTTGGTTTTCGCTAATTTTAACGTAAAAAGAATTAAATAAGTTAATGAATATTTTTAACATTAATGGGTACTTAACTTTTAAGGAAACATTGACATTAGTTCTAAAAAATAATTAAATAAAAAAATAGCAACCGAATAAATTCATGTTCCCAAATAGGGACCTGTCGACCCCCTCACCATGGCCAGTCGACAGCTTAAGGGTGAGCGATCAACCGGTATTGTGACGGCAGCTAGGGTTTAGTTAGGCGCGAACATCCCAGATTTTATTATTTTAAACCGACTTAAATCCAACAGTTTTGATGCTTTCTAACCTCTATACATAAGAGGCTAACCCCCTTTACTTTTATTCATAAATTATTTAGCAATACTAGCGAAACTTTGTCGATTAAATTCAAGAATTCAAATCCAAGGGAATAAGTTAATAGGTTTATATATATTCATTCTTTTATTTTGATTCTTCCCTAATCCCTAAATTCTGAATATAATTTATTTACAATCAAATTATTGTATAGCTCAAGAGAAGATATCTAAAGGAGCAATTAGGAAAGAGCATAATCAAATCCAAAAGGGAGCTGAAAACCATCTGTGAGTGAAAATCTTAGTTTTTCACATTTTAGTATTTGTATAGTAGAAATTTGGATTTGTTTTATGCCTTGGGGAATTTTGTTCATGAAAACCCTAAAAATAAAATCCAAAATTCCCCCAAAATGAAATGTCAAATCTTATATTTATTGGAATCTCAATTGCTTTATATTAAAATAATTGAATTTGTTTTGTTATTGCAATTTGAATATTTATATTCTATTCCACTTTCAACTTTTCCCTATTTTCATGTTAAAGGTCTTTGAAATGAAAATGAGTTTGGAAATGGTGTGTAAAGGGAAAATTATCTTATTCGTAGTTTGCACTGCCCATTTTCGTAATTTAATATGAATCCCTTTTTCACTTTATATGTAAAAGTGGGATAAAATATAAAGGGTTTAAATTGTAAGCTTTATTCCTTGAAATAGATATGTTGATTCTATTGTATTAATATAGAATATGCTTGGCATTTGATTCTATTTATTTATGCAAGTCTATCGTAAGTTATTGTATGGAAGTATACTTGTACGTATTGGAAGTTTTGACATTTAAAATGATTAGTATAGGATGCAAAAATCTTTGCATGCTTAGCGGTATTTAGTTACCCTATTATGTATGTATAAATATATTATTAACGTATAATTAATAATGTATAAATCACGTAGTGTAAATAGGTTAGTAATTTTCATTAAACCCTATAGGTAGGGATTAAGGATAATTATGGAAATTAATCTATAATTAAAGGCGGAGTAGGGAGCTTCCCTATATGGCCTTAATATGAAATGCAACGAGATATGTATATAGTAATATGTTAAAGGAATGGAATTATGAATAATTTATAGGTATGCAAGGTCAGTCAGAAGCATATAGAAGCCTGCCCAGGTAATCTGGCTATCAGCAGTGCGACTTGGGGATCGATAGGAGACAATGCCTATAATAAGTACCATCGGAGGACGTAAGGTTAGTCCCAATTCTATAGGGTAAGTCTGCCTAGTTAATACGGCTACCAACACCAACGAGTAGTCGGGCTAATGTGAGACGTCACAGCTTGGGTTATGGGTCATAATACGCAAGACCTGCTTCTACGTCAAGGGTATTAAGTGGTTGTTGTAGGGTCCACCTCCTTCCCACTTAAAAAGGTATTTAATGGTCAAGATTATTTGTAGGTGCAATAGAAGGGAATCTTGGGAGAGGTCCGCTTTGAGATCGAGGTAGTAAATGTCTTTTATAGGATCCAACCCTTTCTATAAAGAAATATTAAGCGGTCTGATGAGATTTCAACCGATGTTATTTAGGTAGTACCAGAAAACACTCTGGGATTAGGTATTAAATGATAGGGACCTGCCTAAGATATATGTATTGAAGGTCAGAGTATTCCTAATTCCCAATAAAAAGGTATTAAGTAGCTTATGTACTTTCTCGCACATTGTTATGATATGACTGACGGTAGTGGACTGGGACTGGAAAGGACCTTTGGCCTACAGTTGAAGGTACGTTATGAAGTTGGACTAGAAGAGTCTTTGGGCTTATAGTTGGTGGTATATTTGGTAGGATATAGTATAGAATGCATAAGAAATATTACTTATCTAAATGATACTGCCTAAGTAATATTATGGTAAGACTTGAGATTTCTATCGTCGGACATTGTTGTTCTAACCCCTCCTCGTTACAACACACAGGTTTAGGGAAGACGATGCAGATTTAGAAGATGAAGGCAGGGGCGAAGTCTCACGGTAATTATTTAAGATTTTGATATATTTGCTAGTCGAGCGTTAGACTTCTATCATTAGCTAGCTGAGCATTAGACTCATATCATGTTACAGTATTACTTTTGAAGTATATGCAGAGTAAAGTATGACTCGCTCACCAGACTTATATCCAACCCACTCCTTTTTTTCCTTTTATCTATGTACCTAAGTTAATGGATTTTGGAGACGAAATGGTATTAAAGGTAGGGATTCATTTATGTATATTGTATATGACGTAAATAAGTATTGTAAATTAGGTTTAACTATGTGTATGGTTTGAGTTTACTTGTATCATTCAGACATATATGATAGATAGACATGTTATGGTGATGCGATGTGATTATGATAATTGTTGGATTATATTTTATTTCCTTCCTCTATGAGACTCTGAAAGCTATTAGTTAGAACTGAATCTGTTTATTTTATCTTACACTAATGACTCGTCCTTTTCAGTTCTAAGGTGTTGATGTCAGTTCGAGCATTGAACCAAAGGGTTGAAAAGGCAGTTTATTACACATGCTTAGTTGTCTTTACTCGCTTGACCACTTTAGCGAAGAGCTCTCACAAATCCTCATAGTATGCAATTATCCCAATGTATTTAAGGAAGTTAAAGGTTTTCCTCCTCATATAGAAATAGAATATTGTATTAATTTGGTGGAAGATGAGACGCTGGTTATACCACCTATTAGATGAATGGCACTAAAGGAAAGAAAGGAATCAGAAATTCAAGTTGTAGGCTTCTCAATGAATTTTTTTTTAGCTCGACATATCTAACTAGGGAGCACCTATTGTATTGCTACTCGAGCATATGGCTCCCTAAGATTATGTGTTGACCGTGAATTAAATAAGCTAACAAGAATGAATAAGTATCCTTTACCTAGTATGAATGACTTATTTGATCAACTCGGTAGTGCTAAGGTAATTTCTTAACTCGATTTAGCTACCGGTTTTCATCAACATAGAGTGGCAGAAGGTAGCATTACAAAAACAACTTTATGGACTACTGATGCTTCTTATGTGTGGTTGATTATGTCATTTGGTTTAGCTAATACTCTAGCATATTTTATTGATTTAATGAGCGGAGTGTTCCAGGAACAACTTAATAAGTTTGTAGTAATTTTTTTGATTATATACTTATGCATTCTCATAGCGAGGAAGAACACAAACTTCATCTTCTAATAAAAGAAACTGGTTAAAAGAAGAAGAAAAATTGATATGCCATTTTAGGAGAAAAGAGGTAAACTTTCTTGGTCATATTGTGCAGCGAAGGTATTGCGGTTGACCCTGGCATAGGTATAGCAGTCCAAGTTTGTAAAGCACCAAAAATAGTTACTGAAGCTAGAAGTTTTCTTGATTTAGCTAGGTATTATCGAAAGTTTATTAAAGACTTCTCTAAAGTCGCTGCTTCTTTGACATGCTCACTAAGAAAAACCAACCTTTTATATGGGATGCTAAGTGTGAAAGTGCTTTCACAAACATAAAGCAACTTTTGACTTGCGCACCATTTCTTGTTATCATTGACGGAACCAAGCCTTTTATTATCTACACTAATGCATGTAGTACGGGTCTTGGAGCTATTCTGATGTAAGAGAATAAGGTTGTAGCTTATCCAAGTAGATTATTAAAGACACATGAAAGAAATTACTCCACTAATGAGCTTGAGTTGACAATTATTGTATTTACACTAAATATGTAGAGGCATTATTTCTTAATAAGAAGTTTGAGTTATTTACCAACCATAAACCTCTAAAATATTTATTCTTGCAAAATGACCTTAATCTGAGGCAATAGTAATGGATATAATTTCCCCCTTCTTATGATCTTCATATTCATAATACATTCAATAAAGGAAATGTTGCAGTACATGCATTAAGCAGAATGCATGCGGTCTTAGAATCAATGTTTGTAAGAAATTGGAATTTATCTCAGAGTTCAACATATGTCCACTTGTGACATTTCTTTGGTTGGTTAGCTACCTTGAAGTTCAACCCACTCTTATTAACTGTATTGGAGGAAGTCAAAAATATGATAATAATCTAATAAAGATTTTTGCCCAACTCTAAAGTGGTGAAAAGATCTAGCTTTTTGGTGTTAATGGATGGCTAAGAAGAAATGAGAGACTTATGTAATAGAAATTAATGAAGTAACAGATGATGTATTGTGAGAATACCACCATTTTGAGATGACTATTCATCCAGGAGGCAGTAATATGTATAGGGATATTAAACAGGCTTTATATTGGAAAGGTATGAAGAAGCATGTTACTAAATTTATCAAAAAGTGACTTACTTGTCAAAAAGTTAAAGTCAAGCAAAAGAAACCTCATGGACTTTTAAAACCATTGGAAATCCCGATTTAGAAGTGTGAACATATTTTCATGGATTTTATTGATGGCTTGACTAAAAGTCAAAAAGGAAACGAAAGCATATGGGTAATTATTGATAGGTTGACAAAAAGTGCACATTTTATACCGATCAAAGCTACACGGACTGCTAAGTATCTAGTGACATTGTATGAAAAAGAAATTGTTAGGTTGCATGGTATACCCTAGAGTATAGTTTGTGATAGAGATCCTCCCTTCCTTAATCAATCCTGGCGTAAGCACAACCTATCATCGCAAACTGATGGTCAAAACAAATTGTTGCATCGTGTTCTTGAGGATTTACTTCTTGCATGTATTTTAGATTTTGGTGGTTCACGAAAAGATCATTTACCTCTAATAGAATTCACATAAAACAATAGTTATTATGCAAGTATTGGGATGACCCCAGATGAAGATTATATCAAAGACCGTGTAAATCACCTAGGTTTTGGTGGGATACCAACAAAATTATTCTTGGATCATATTTGATTAGAGAAACCTCTGAGAAAGTCGAGCTTATCAATAAGCGACTAAAGACTGCCCAAGATCGAAAAAAATATTGTGCTGATAGAAGGCATTCTGACTTAGAATTCGCAATAGGTAACACGGTTTTCTTAAAATTTCTCCTCTAAAGAATGTTATACAATTTGGAACTTTAGGAAAACTTGGCCCTTGATTTGTTGGACCTTTCCTATGGTCGGCCGTGTAGGAAAGATAACTAATAAAGTAGCTCTTTCCAAAAAGATGGTTGGCATTCACAATGTATTCCACGTATCTCATCGCCGCAAATGTGTGCACGACCTTATAACCATCATTCGACCGAGTTAATTAGAGGAGGTAAATGTTGAACCGACTACAGATCCACAAAGAGGACCAAAATGTATCCCTAAATCCTATGTCAAGAAGCTTCGAAATAAAACAATAAAGCTTGTTTGAGTTCAAGCGATAATTTGAGTGATTCTACTTTGGACCGAAAGAGAAGATTCAAACTTCTCATCTTGAGCTCTTTAATTGTATGCTTACATTTACTTCTTACGTCACTAGATTTCACACACATCATTGTTCATGTATGCATATACCTATGTATATGTTAGTATACCTATGTACTGATATCTATTTATGTTTATGTACATTATTACACATTGATATATCCATACCTATGAATGTTCATAACTGGTTTTGTTGCCATTCTTAGGATATATCAATATTATATTGAGATAATAATTTTTTGACCTTAATTTTATGCACTTATAACTTAAACATAATTTCGGGGATGAAATTTCTTTAAGAGAGGAGAATGTAATATCGTAAAATTTTGAAAACTGGAATTTTCAATAAATTTGAAAATTTTATAACATGCTAAAAACAAAATTTTCACAAATGGAAAATTTATAGACGAAACACTGTTGCATCTGCCTTGTCAGTCTAGTGAATTTTCATTTTTGGTTTAGCTCAATCCGAGTCCTTATGAAAAAGTTATTAAGGAAATACTAAAAATCAAAAAAAATATTGAATTTATTAAACAAATTTTATAATAAAAAGCAGTGGGGATAAACCTGGATGCTAGAAAACCCAGATTCGATCTTCTTGTGCCTATATAAATGCCTGACCTCCTTACCTATTTACATAATTTCAAAACCCTAATACTCACAGCCGTCGTTCATAATTCTTCCACCATTTTCTCAAATTAAATATATTTACACTACAATTTCAATATATATTGGTTTACGCATAAGTTTTAATCACATCAAAGGATTTCAAGTATGAATCTACACCAATTTCTAATTTAATAATTATACATGTCCTCCTAATTCTCCAAATCTCTAAAACTTAAATTCTTATTATGATATTGAGACTGAATGTTAAGTTATAATTTTTTATTCATATTCATGTTGAATTTGTGGATTTATTTGATTGGATTTAATATTGTTCACTAAAAATATGGATTTTGTTAATGTGAAATTAGTATGCAATTAAGTTTGAATCATGAATATTTATATTGAAAGATTTGAGTGTTAGATATTCAATAATATTTAGGTTTGAATATAATGGATTTATTTGGTATTAATAAAGTTTATATATATAATTAGTCGAACTGTATACATATATAAATTGCATGAGTTAGATTTAAACAAATTTATGTGTATATCCATTTGATTCATGCAAGTTTATACGTATTTGTTATCCACGTTTTTAACCCAACAGAATCCAGAGGAAGTCGAGAGAACTCCATCAAGTTAGAATAGCTCAAAAGCCAATCGAAGGGACTAGAACAAGAAGCTAAACACAACTAACAGGAAAATCGTCCTCAAAACAAAGCGATATGCAATGAGACAAAAGGAACAACATCGATATAATCAAAAAAAGCATGCCAGACATCAAAGTCCAAAATAATTCTAAGTGCATGGATCGCGAGCGATCCATGCACTATGGATCGCCAGCGATCCATGCTTCATCACCGTATCGCTAAGGCACATGGGAAGCAAAGAAAGCCAAAACAGGCTAAGTGTATGGATTGCTATGGATCTCCAACAATCCATACTTTTTCATGGATTCTTGGCGAGCTAAATAGGCAAAGAAGGGAAAGGAGGAGAAAAGTGATTGGCTCGCACGCAAGCAAAATCTTTAGATCGATAGCGATCCATAGACCATAGATCGCTAGCGATCCTAGTTTTGGCTTGGGTCGCGAGCTGAGCTTCGTTGCATCTTCCTGAGTCCATCTACAAGTAGTCAGTGAAGAGGTCTGGCCTAGAAACTCTCTAATCCTATAAATACCATCATACCTACAACACAAACAGGATCTTCTCCAGACTGGTTGCTGAAGCTCTGCTAGAAACTTTCTTCACTCTTCGTCTCCCTCACAACAATCTCCAAAGGAATTCACTGTGATTCTCAAGTGGATTCTAACCTTGAGATTTAATCTTGCTAAGGGAAATCAAAGCCTTGTAACCAAACACTACTTGTAATAGCAATCAATTTATAATAAAAAACTATAAAGTGGACGTAGACTTCATTAACAGTCGAACTACTATAAAAATCTTCCTGCCTTACTTCTTTTACTATTCTTTTCTATAACTATTATCTATATTATTGCTCTGTAAGAACAGGATTGGTGCTTTCACACTCAAACCAGGATGTTGATCCACTTTTTGGGTCGTTCAAAAGGAATATAATCAATTACAAGGCCAAGCTCCCATGGGATATGGTGACCACTCTCGACCGACCAGCTTCGAATCCCATCATGGAGCTCCTACCAAGAATGGTCATCATTAAAAATCATTAAAAATCGTCAAAATGGTTGTTAAAAACTCACTTCAGGATTGACTCGAAGTCAAACTCGGGTGATCGCCCATTTGACTCGAAGCAGACTCTAGAAGTCCCGACTCGAAGTTGAACTCGGGTAATCACCCATTTGACCCGAAGTAAACATAGAAAATTCTGGCCCGAAATGGCTCAAAGCAATTTTGTCACTAACGTAGCACTTCAAATTTTGCGACTCTAAGTGAATCATGTTTCGACTCCAAGCCAATGAAAATTTTTCTCGGGTTGGGCTCCAAGTAAAATACCACTAATCCATCATCGATCCATCTTCTTTTGCCCATAACTTGAACGTGTGAACTCCGAATACCTTGAAATTTGGAATGCAACCTTCTGGGGCCTTCTTTGTCACCCTAGACCGATCTTACCTAGTTTGAAATTTTTTAGGATCGTCACTAATCCATGACCCATCATAAGTGATTTGTCAATCAATCGGCATTGCCAATCATTCAAGCATAGACAATCATGCATATATCATTCTCAAGCATTATAAACAACCGTAACTTGAAAATGGACCGATCAGACAAAGATTAGAGCATCTTCCCTAATTGAAACCCATTCCTCGAAGTCATTCAACATGCAGAATATCTAAAGAAGTTTATCATGCCAATTATACCTATTATACAACTGTACAACTGATTCAAAATTGCTTATTTACAGATATGACTAGCATATGGATGAAGCGAGGACGGTGGATGCAGTATGCTGCAAGGCCGTCAGGAATCATTAAAGGATGAAACAACCTGCTACCCTATAAGAATTCTGATGGGAAGGCAAACTGGTTCTAAAGAGTAGAAGTAGTGTAATTGGAAGAAGGCAAACCCGACAATTTGCCAAAGAACAAACTAAAAAACGAAGGAGCTATAGGACCACAAGGACCTTCTACCCAAGCAAGGCTACTAAGACCTGTAGAAAAGTGCCCCAGCTAACTTACGAAATCAGACGAACGGATGATTATCAAATAACACTCTAGCTAGCTAGCAATTAAGGACAGGGGAAGAAACCTAAAACGACGCCTTCTCATCCATCTTTGTCTACTTTCCTTTTCCAAATGAGCCATACCGGGACACTGGGGGCATTGTAGACAACATGGCAAAAAAATACTTCTAAGCCCTCGACGAGTCAAGCCGATCCCCTTTTTGAGAACTGGCATTTCTCAGGTAGCATCGAGAAGTCTTATCAAATATATCATTGAACAAATAGATCTAACCCCTTAGTCTTCAGGAACCGATAAAACTATGTTCCCGCAAGTTGAATCCTAAAAAAATTTGTTGAAGTCAATGAATCACTGCATTAAGAAC
Source organism: Allium cepa (assembly GCA_030765085.1). Classification (NCBI taxonomy): domain Eukaryota; kingdom Viridiplantae; phylum Streptophyta; class Magnoliopsida; order Asparagales; family Amaryllidaceae; genus Allium; species Allium cepa. Next base: position 412,015,115 of record CM060939.1, on the reverse strand, counting down.
ACCGAGCCATCGGGACCAAAATTCCTCTCAGAATCAATAAATTATAGTTCCAAGGCCGTCTAGTCATCGGACATCCGACCACAAAAACCCTTCGTGAATATGAAGGTCTTTTACATAAACCATCGTGAAGGTGAATCAATATATTAGCGGTTATTTGATCCAAGAAACCCTTCACGAAAGTGAAGGTCTTTCGTGAACTAAACCATCGTAAAATTGAACCGGTAGATCAGCGGTCATCTGATCCCAAAAAATCTTCACAAACGTGAAGGTCTTTCATGAACTAAAGCATCATGATGGTAAACCGGTAGATCAGCGGTCATCTGATCTAAAAAACCCTTCATGAACATGAAGGTCTTTCATGAACTAAACGTCATGAAGGTAAATGGGTAGATCAGCGGTTATCTGATCCAAAAATGCCCTTCACGAACGCGAAGATCTTTCCCAAACTAAACCATTAAAAAGGTGAACAGCTAGATCAATGGTCATCTGATCCAAAAATCCCTTCGCGAACCTGAAGGTCTTTCACGAACTAAACCGTCATGAAGGTAAATAGGTAGATCAGGTCATCTGGTCCAAAAAAAACCTTCATGAACATGAAGGTCTTTCACGAACTAAAGCATTATGAAGGTAAATCGGTAGATCAGCGGCCATATGATCCTAAAATCCCTTCGCGAACGTGAAGGACTTTCATGAAAAAAACTATTATGAAGGTGAACCGGTAGATCAGCGGTCTATGATCCAAAAAATTCTTCGTGAACTTGAAAGTCTTTCACGAACTAAAGCATCGTGAAGATGAACCGATAGATCAATAGTCATCTGATCTAAAATACCATTCGCGAACGTGAAGTTCTTTTACAAACTAAACCATCGTGAAGGTGAACCGGTAGACCAGCGGTAATCTGATCCAAGAAACCCTTCGTGAACATGAAGGCATTTCAGGAACTAAAGTGCCGTGAAGGTAAACCGATAGATCAGCGGTCAGATGATCCAAAAAATCCTTTTAGAATGGGAAGGTCTTTCACGAACTAAAGCATCATGAAGGCGAATCGGTAGATCAATGAAATTTAATTATGACTGATATCTATGAAGGTGAACTGGAAGATCAGTGATCATCTGATCCAAAGCTCCCCGAAGTCAAGGAGGTCATGCTCTGGGGCCACAAATCGGCGATCATATCAGTCACTCCGCAAAATTAATAGAATCACTTCCAACGACCGATGAAACAAACAGTGTTGAACTCCAAAGCTTCAAAGTCACCCAAAGAAACTAGAAAAAAACTGAACCGACCTTGTGATTAATCAGAGGCTAACTCGAATCAAACCAAGATTTCGAACTCGAGAGAACCGTATCGACTGGACTAGGGGAAACCATACAGATGTAGATAGACCTTGGGTGCAGTTCATGTGCGCCGACAGCCCTATGGCATTGGGGGTATCACACACACTTGAATAACCATAAGGAAGACCGAGAATGATCATACCATGGTTCTGTTATTCCTAATCAAAAATTCTAGCATTCTGACAACTATAGACCTATTGATCTAACAAGCGCAACAAACAAAATAGAAGCATAATACTTGCTTACTTCTTCCCAACTCTTCCTTTACCACCCTTGGTGACTGGTTCCTTTCTCTCTTAGACTGTATGCCAGTTAGAGACCAAATTCTCTAAAGGAAGTTTGGACCAAAAACTGAAAGTCTTACCCCTAACTCTCATAAGCTCTTTCTCATAACCATCTCCATGCGGTCGGCTGTAGATCTCTCCACCATGGCAACCTTGTCTATTTGGCCGTGCACATCTTTTCGAAATATGAGAGGATCATCCAAGCCATAGTTATCCGATCCAAAAGCTAATTATCTCTTAGAATCGATGAAATTTTGTTCCAGTGAAGTTAAATCGCCCGATTGATAGGAAACTCGATCCTTAGCTTCTAAGAACTGGTATTGCTCCTCGAGCACCAGGAAGGCCCAAGCCATTGCGTGCACTCCCTTAAGCTACGCATCACTTCTTGAGCTATGTAACCACATTCTCGAAGCATGAACTCCTCACATTACCCGAAGATTGGCAACGTCAAGAAGTTCCAAACTATTCTGGGTCGATGGGTCGTATCTATCCCTACGAACCACGCACTCTCAAAAGAGGAGCATTTTGGAATCCGCACATGCTTATAAGCCACGCGCCTGATAAGCTGTGCAAACACTGCTTGATGTTGCTCTACAATCGTCAACGAACCATTAAAATTTTCTAAGTACTTGTATGGTCCCGATCACATCGGGAAACTTTTCTATTACAGGCTTAACTGGGATCAACTCCCACTAACCGAAAGAGACCAAGAAGTCGGCACAGAATTCTGATCTTTGACCAAAAGTAATGTACAAAATTCAAGACACCTAAGCCATGAGTTCCCAGAGATAGGAGCTTCGATGTACCTTTGACTAGTGGCATCCAAGGAGCCGCCCAAAACATCAAGTCTCGCATCAATTGTTCAGAAAAATTCACCTTGTGGACTGAAGGGCATATAACACATTAGTACTTAGTCAGAATAAATGATTGCTCCAACTTGCAATAAAAGGAGGAACTTACCGTCGTATAGAGATAGACGACGGAATGCATTTCCAGAATCAAATCATTAACGCACCAGCTTCCAAAGACAGAAGCAGGTGCTCGAATGAGGTCTCAAACCCTAACTTGCATAAACAAGCTGTTATCCGAAGACAGACAACGACAAGGAGAGAACGCACAAAATCAAGCAACTAAACCATTGATTCTCGAAGATTGGAGCCAACAAATAAGGTAGATATCCGCAATAATGCTATTAATCCAACATAACACATATGGCCTGAAATAAGCAAGGTTAGGTATCACAGATTCAAGACAAACACTACCAAATTCTACAAGTCCATGATCAATATAGGAATAGACGCAGTCGTACCTGGGGCAATGTGATGACTTGCTTCACAATTTCAAATTTTCTATGGAAACCAGGAGTTTGACACCTAGAAATGAAGGGTTTCGCTAATAATTGTCCAATCATAACAAAATCAGTTGGAGGAAGTTCAATTTTTCATGAATAAGAATAATTACAGAATTGGTTAAGCAACAGCCTTGCATCTGCAAGGGTAATACTTGACGGTTATGAACAAAGCTATGCAATGGAAATGCCTAGGACTCTCACCCTTCCAGAACATGGCGTATCCCAGATTTAAGCAACGTTGAGAAAACAACCACATAGATTAAAAGGAATCTACTCAACTCTATAGGATCAGATGAATGATTCAATCTTTAACAACGTGGCTTTAACACTGCCCGATTATAGGCAGCACTAAGAAAATACTTCTACAACCAATAATCGAAATTGGTACCAACTGGACTAAAAATACAGCCGAATCGACGAGGAAAATCGATCCCAAACTCCTGACTGTCGGTGTTGCCCCGACAACGCCAAGGCTTTCTTTTATCTTTCAAGTACTAATGTGGCACTAGCAACGTTGGGAAAATTTTCCATTTCCTAAGTAAGTTGCCCCGAAAATGCTGGGAAATTTTCTACTTCATAAGTACTGGTGTTGCCCCGCTAACTCTGAGAAACTTTATACTCATTAAGTATGGGTATTGCTCTAGCAATGCAAGGAAAACTTTAATCTATAGAACTTGTGAGAAACACTCATCGTAGTGACCCATCGATGCATTAGCTTTCAAAAATAAATGTTAGACCTCGGCTGAGTTTATACCCCTATCTTCAGAAAACTACTGTTGCCCAATGACAGGCGACGACTGAAAGATATATTCTTTCATAAGTCAGTCGGATGGTTCAACATAACATTACAGGAATCAACCACTGCACAGGGACAAAGCTGCATACAAAGGAAATCCCAGGATTGAATTACTTCTGTGCTAATTTATAAGGATGAAAGATGGTGGACAGTCGAATTTCCAAAATTCAACTTAGGAAGAATTTAGATACAGCCAAAAAATTGGCAGCCTCGAGGAAGTATTGTTTAAAACCAAGCAGCTAGGTTATCAATTCACAAAGACATGAGTTGACATATGAACACAACTTCTGTGACGACATCGGCAACCAAGAAAAGCATGCATGGCCAAGGACAAGCGGGAACAATCATGGAAGGTCAAAAATAAAACCCGCCAACTTCCCCAATTCCAAAATGGGATTGAGAGCCAGACTGGGGGAAATGGAGCAATTCGCCACACAGATCTCCATCTCTCATGACCACCCAAATACAGGCGTTCGAAATAGGTAGTCCCCCAAGAAAAGGATAGACACAAAGATACTTGATCATAAGAAATGTTTCAAATCCCAAACACGAATAACCACGAGGTTAGTTAGATCATGGTCCTGTATGACAAAGCGGAGCATTCTTGCAACAAAATCGACAAAGGAAATGAAGGACTTAACATTCAGAATTCAACCGTCGCTTATAGTTTGGCGATGACAAGAAAGATCGATGATCTACTCAAGGTTTAAATAGATTATCTGGTTCCAACTTGCATGGATATGCCATTACCCAAAGCATATTGATGCTAAGAAGAAACTCCCAAAATGAAACTATCGATGCATCGGCTTTCAGAAATAGAAGCAAAAGCTTAATCGGCTCTTTAATACTACCTTCTTGAATCTTACATAATCTGAAGGTCCACAACATCAAGGAAAAATCCACTGGTTTGAGTCATCTGTGCATGAGTTTACTAAGATAGAAACAAAGACATGATTAAGATCTCAACGGCAGACTCAGAAGAATTTACTTTAGTAAGAGATGCCAGAAAGCATCTTTCTAATGCCTACAGACATTATTACAAAAACTCAAATCTTGGGATCAAGCAACAAAGTCCCTAATTCTTGAAGATAGGAGTTATCGCGTCAATCAAAATAGGGCAATCAAACTTATTGCTTATAAGACCTAACCTCCCAAATGTTGGTTCAGTAGTCAAAGTAATCAGCCCTGCGGACTAAGGCATTTACACCAACGCTCTGTCAAATGAGCTCAGCTGAGCATGAAATCGACTAAATATAAACAAGAACAGTCATGAAACTGGCTAGACCAAGCTACCTCATAGTTCTATAAAAGAAATTGTCGAAGCCGAGGAATTTAGCCAATTGTCCCTTGAGGCAGAAGCTAATGTGCAGATCAAATTCCATAAACCATAAAGGAAGGATATTCACGATCGAATAACTCATGCCGTAGTTTCCGAAGAATAAAGATGTGCCTAATTGAATTTAAAATACTCTACAAGGGTAAGTGTGCGTTGTAATTTAACTGTAATCGATCATCCCAATATGAAAGATATAATAAGTGAAGCCTAAGTTGCAAAGGACCCAGCTTCTGGAAGAGTGGAAGTCCATCCGCAGGACTAAAGATTGGAAGATCGAAAAGTCATTTGCAACAACAAAACTTAGCATTCGAACCTGTCAGGTATGTTTTACTTTAAATAATATCCTCGTATAACCAACGCCCGAAATCCAAGGGAAATCGACATATGTTGACAGTCGGGTTCCGAGCGTTGACCGAGGTAAATGCAATGTGTTATCTACATGAGAAATGTCCAGTATCCCGAATACTGCAGACAAACAGTCTAGTGTAGAAAGCTTTCTTACATTTGAAAAACAATCCATACCGTCCTTTGAAATTATCTCTCCTACACTTACACATTATCGATCAATGATTGATAATGGGGCCGCTGCCTGAAGCAACGTAGAAAGCTTTTCTTTTCAGGATCATTGGAGTACAGAAACGGGAAGAATGATACGATTGAATCATCCATTATATCTGATTTTTAAACAAATCATCGCATTGGAATTTAAAAACATCGACGGGAGCTTAACTAGGTTCTCGAAAAGAAACAATCAAAGACAACGAGCAAGACTTCGCTCCAAAATGGCATACAATCATTCGAGACAAAACTTAGCTTCACCGCCGGTCGAATTAAAACTATATATGATAACTCCAAACCTAAATCAAGGACCCACTTGCTGACCTAAACCTTTGCATAAACTATAGATAAAAGATTTCATCGTCAATACTAGGAATTGAAATTTAGATCGAAATCACAAGACGAACGACTATCAGAAGTCAATCAATTGAGAACAACATCTTAAGGTAGACTTTGACGATTCACATCGATAATTCAAAAGTCAAAGCCAAATTTGCATGGTAACCTCGACACGATCAACTAGATTTCACAAAATGAAAACTCAAAGGAAGTTACTTCAGAGCATGCCTTATTTTCAATGAAGGCATACTTGGGGCAAATGTTATCAGGGTTTTTAACTCAACAGAATTCAGAGGAAGTCGAGAGAATTCCATCGAGTTAGAATACCTCAGAAGCCAATCGAAGGGATTAGAACAAGAAGCCAGACGCATCTAACAAAAAGATCATCATCAAAATAAAGCGACATGCAACGAGACTACACAAACAACATTGGTACAAAGCAACAAAAGCAAGCAAGACATCAAATTCCAAAAAAAGTCTAAGTGCATGGATCGTTAGCAATCCATCCACTATGGATCGCCAGTGATCCATACTTGATCAGTGGGTCGCTAAGGCACGTCGAAAGCGAAGAAAGCCAAAATATGTTAAGTGTATAGATCGTTAGCGATCCATACACCATGGATCGCCAGCGATCCATACTTGTTCTTGGATTCTTGGCGAGCTAACTAGGCGAAGAAGGGAAAGGAGGAGCTAAGTGATTTGCTCGCACGTGAGCTAAATCTATGGATTGCTAGTGATTCTGATTTTGTCTTGGGTCATGAGATGGGCTTTGTTGCATCTTCCCTAGTCCATCTACAAGCAGTCAGTGAACAGGTCTGGCTTAGAAACTCTCCAATCTCTATAAATACCATCATACCTGCAACATAAATGGTCTCTTCTCCAGCTGAAGCTCTACTGGAAACTTTCTTCACTCTTCATCTTCCTCACAAAAAACTCCAAAGGAATTCACTATGATTCTATAGTGGATTCTGACCATGGAGATTCAACCTAGCTAAGGACAATCAAAAGCCTAGTAACCAAAAATTACTTGTAACAGCAATCAGTCTACGATAAAAACTATAAAGCGGACGTAGGCATTAGTAACAGCCTAACCACTATAAAAATCTTCTTGTCTTCTTTCATTTACTGTTCTTTTCTATACCTATTATCTATATTATTGCTCTATAAGAATAGGGCTGGTGCTTTCACACTCAAACCATGATGTTGATCCATTTTTTGGGTTAACAATATTGTTCAGAAATCAAATTCGTATCAAGTTTCATGCAAATTATTTTCAGTTGATAAGAATGTATGTTAAAAATCACATCCTTATAATTGTCTTCACACATACGCATAGATTTGAGTTATATTGTGAAATTATGTATTACAGTCAATACATATTATTTACAGTAATTAATTTTAGGTATACCTGTATTGAAAATATTTTTTCATATATAAGTATATTCTGTGTTGATTTATAAAATATTTCAAATTAACTTCATACAAAATAAGTTTGAAAGCCAAAGTTGCTCATAATCAATATGAATTAGCTAACTCACTCGAATTATGTGATTTTCATTCCTCTTTTATGTTTTCGCATGTAATTAAGCTTTATGTAAACCAATTATGTATAGGCTGCACTTCATTAATTATTTTATGTATAAAAGTCTACTCGTATGCAATTGGTATACACTTAATACACATAACTGCTAAATTTGAAAAGCTACATTAAATATGACATTTAACGGCATTTAATGACATTAATACACATTACATAGAATATTCTATTCAAACTTCAATCAAATAAAATAATGAATTTTGATTAACTTACCTAATTAATCATTTGAGTATTTGATTTCACAAATGCACGAGGTTGTTCTGATAGTCTAAGAAAGAGTAGGTCTTTGACCCTCGAATCAATATGAGATGCAAATATAGAATAAAAAATCAAATAAATAATAATTTAAATAAGGTAATGAATCTTATACTTGTTGTAAAATAATTATAGTTACTACAAATACATTACAATTAAGTACCGGTTAGTGTTATCGAAATTTTTTCCACAGTCTCCAAACAGAATCGAATGATTGAACCAAACTAAGGAACAATGAAGAAATGGATAGAAAACATCATAAAACAAAAAAGTAGAATACCATAAAAGTGATAGCCAAAATTGGCCTGGGTTTCACAACCCATCCCCTCTCAAGTCGGCATCGTATTGAGATGCAACCATGGATGAGTTATCATGACTATTTGAAGATGGGAAGGCAAGAAAGGAAAGAGGTAAATGGGAGCCAAGGCTCTATAACTTGGGACCAAGTAAGCATCCTAAACTCGGTATCGAGTTGAAAAGTGTGGTGGGCTCTACCAATGATTTTCTAGATGCAACTTCGTGATGATGTGCAGGACGTGGCCGAGAGTTTTTAGGTGGTTTCAATGGCATCTTTTGCTTATAAATACGGGAGGATATACACTTTAAAGGGATCATTTTTGAATAGCTCTAAATCCATATGAGTTGAGATATTCTATTCTAAACTAATGAATGTATAACTCATACCTTAGTTGTAAGCAACCAGAGTTGTAAATATACTTCGTAGAAGCAATGTACGATCAATGGAAAATGATTAAGTGGACGTAGGCTAGAGTATTTGTCGAACAACCGTAAAAGGTGTACGTTACTTTCTCCCTTCTAATTTCTTTTCTTTCATAATTTCCATTTATTGCTTGAATGGGCATTTGTTCCATTTTTGGTCCAAATATTTTGGCGCTTTCATTAAGAGGGGCTTGGATTTAAGAGCTTAAGACTTGATTTGGAGAAGATGAAGAGTCCTAATACAAAAGTTGTTACTGGAGGATGGTAACAGGAACGTGGAGGCAACTAGGGGGTAATCTAGAATTCAAATCCATCAATCTGCAGACTAGAGAAGAGAGGGAAAGGATAATAACCAAGATGCAGGATAGATCGATGGCTTGACTAGAGGAGATAATGAATGGATTATTAAGAAGAGTGGAACAATAAAGGATGGTTGGAGTAGCTAAAGATCAAAATCAGAGGCTAGAAGACAAATTGAGTCGAGTAACACATGGTAGAATAGACATGGGGTTATCACAACTCCCTATCAAGTTGAGACAACTTGGTATCGATCTAATTGGCCTTGCGAGAAGTTGACTGCAGGAATCGGGCGACATGGAACTAGTCTGTAGAATGATGTTGAGTCATGGAATGGAGATCATAATGTGAATTTACGATAACAAAGAGACGAACCAGAAGTTCCCCGTAGGAATGGGAGGAAGAGTGAAGATATGGACTAGAAGCATGCGAAACCTCGGAGATTTCAGCCAAATGGTAATGATAGGATTGCTGAGATGATAAGATAGGTATTAAGGGGTGGACTCTTGAATCATAAAGTATGTAAATAGAAACCCATTTACCCTTAAATATCTGATACATCAGGAACCCATATGATTTTAAACTAACAATGTTGGGGATGTATAATGGAAGAACGGATCCAATTGTTCATTCGATTAGATATATCCAACAAATAGGAGCGTTGGATGCTCCGGAGTAAGTGATGAAATTGACTTTCCCATTATACATAGTGTATTTGGCAGCGATGTAGTTTCGATAGTTGGAAAATGGGTCCATAAGTACATGGACGAATTAGTGGATAAATTTATGGAACAGTTCATAGTTCATATACCATGACTAAGATTGTTGTGACACTTTCAAGTGTGAAATAGAGGGTCGGATAGGCTTTATGGGGTTACTTAACCAGGTTCAATGTAGCAGCCACTATAGTACAGAAACTAGACTCGTTGATAGTCCTAATGAGGGCAGTTTCTTGAGTTGTAAGTAAGACGGGTTCCAAAATATGGAGAGAGAACCACCAATGGGTCTAGCTGATTTTTTTTATCAAGCTGAGAGATATTTGCTTTAGGGGGACACTGAAGTTGAGAATGCAAAAGTCAATGCCGCGGAGAATGAAGGACCATACAAGGTAGGATATGGGATGGATAAAGGAAAGTGAAAAGCTGATCATGGCCTTGAAAGACCAAAGAGATAGGGGAGGGAGTCAAAGTTTTCCTCTTGCATAGATTTGACTAAAAACCTAGAGAGGATTTACTTGGACATTGGCGGCAGATTCCTTAAAAAAATCCTATTAAGAAGAAGCCTGTAAACTGGTAGAAGAGATCTAGAAAGTTTTGCCTATTCCATGGACTAGATAGGCACAAAATGAATGAATGCAGACACCTGCAAGACTTAATATGGGAGTAGTTTAGAGTAACTACTTGCAGTACTGTGCTAAAAATAAAATGGCCATAGCACAAACTTTGGCTGTTTTTCTGGAGCGACCACCACCTATGATGGATATACCTGGATGCAGTCGTGGAACTGGCTGAAGGATAATTGTCCCATGATTGGGATGGATTGGGGTCAGGTTTGATTTTGTACTTTGCTTTCTATGAATAAAATATGAAGGATTATCATTGGTCTACTCACCCATGCATGGGATCATGAACGGTCCTATTGGCATGCGCTAGGTTAAGGTTTAGGTGTAATCCTCGACTGGAATAAACCTTTTAATTTTTCTTGAGGCATCTGATTTGAATTCAATGGTTAACCAATGGATATTCCAACATGAATATCATTTGAATGTTATGACTAATATTGACATTATTATAGGATAACAAAGGAGTTTGGTTATTCCTTATAATTGATATATGGACTGATAGGACATGGTTTCCCTAACCGGAGGGATGAGATGAAAACTGTGAGGTACAAGTCCTCTCATTGGGGAGCAAGTGGATGAACTTATATGGGATAATGAGTCCCCTCACTGAAGAGTGAGCAGATGGACTTGCTCAGGTAGCAAGTCCCCTCATCGGAGAGTGAGGGCATGAACTAGCTCAGATAACGAGCTCCCTCGTCAGAGAGTGAGCGGATGGATTTGCTGGGATATGGGGTTCCTTCATCGTAGATTGACCGAATTAGGCTTAATTTGGATATATGATCCGAAAAGATCAAAAAACAAGCTAGATATCGATTATATGTTCCATATAGATAAAAAAACTAAACCTAAGGATAGAATTCCTTAAAATGATTCGATAATGAATACTCATCATTGACTCGATTCAGTTGGACTTACTTATTATGGGATGTTGGGCGATAATAGATGTAACCTTCCAATCGATGGTACTGTACGGTGATGATTGATGATGCCTAATCATATGATATAGGATAGTTAAATCCAAGGCGAACACAGTACGATATTGAGACTAATGAATGATGATTCAATCCTGAGCGAAGACAAGATAATCCTAATTTATGATAAGTGATATATTAAACTCCTAGGAACTTGGGACGATATTGATACTAATATACTATATAATAATCCTCAAGGAATGCAGAATAATGATGATCTTTGACTAACACCTAAGCAAGGACTTAAATCCTTAACTATGATGAGCCTGGAATGACTTTTGGTTTGCAGGAGAATTTGAAGGAACCGGTTAATTTGCAATAGTTAGTCCAGTGGATAGCCAGAGAACTCAACTATTAATTATTTGCCAGCTTTCGATATTTTTTCTTGAGGAAGTCATATATTATATTCACAATGCATGCTTTGGGGTGGGATATTATCGGAAAATTTTCCACAATCTCCAAATAGACTCAAATGACTAAATTAGACTAAGGGATGATAAAGAAATGGATACAAACTCTTGGGAAACAGAAAAGTAGAACACCAAAAAAGAGATAGCCAAAATAAACCAGGGTTCCACAGCACAGCATCCTCTCAAGTCGAGACCCAGTTGAGAGGTAACCATGGATGAGTTAGCATGACTACTTGAAGATAGGAAGGCAATAGAAGAAAGAGGCAAAAGGGAGCCAAGGCTCTACAATTCAAGACCAATTGAGCATTCTCGACTCGATACCGAGTTGAAAATGATGGTGGGCATGCCCACGATCTTCTGGCTACAAGTTTATAACGATGTTTTGAACATGGTCGAGAGTTTTAAGGGATTTCGATGGTGGGTTTCGCCTACAAATAGAGGAGGAAATCCATATGAGTTGAGATATTCTATTTTGAATTAAAGGTTGTATAACTTATATCCGAGTTATGAGCAAACCGCGCTGTAAAATATATTTTGTAGGAGCAAAGTATGATCAATATAAAATGATTAAGTAGACATAGGCGGAAGTATTTATTGAACCACTACAAAAATTATGCGCTTTTCTCTCTTTTAACTTTTTTCTTTTGTAATTTCTATTTATTGATTGATTGGGTGTAAGTACCATTTTTGTTGCAACAGTTATTGATATGATTAATGCGGTGAAGTTCTGACTCCCATCTTTCTAGTTAATTGTCATTTACATATGAAATATAACTAAAATGGAGGAATAACAAACATTAATTAAAAGTTTATCTTTTCAAAATAAAGAACAATTTTGTAAAAAGGAAATAGAGAAAGGAGAATATTGCATCTTCCATATAAATAATAAGCATTGTGTAATCAGATAGAGACTATTTAGCAAATAAGTATACATTTGGAAGTCGTATTTGCTACTTTGCAGTACCGAGGTGAGTGAAGTATGATATTTCATATTTGTGTAAATGATTGGATAATAAATAGGGACTTGATTAAATTTGTGAAGGTATTTAATTAGTTAAATTCATAAATGAATCAAACCTATAAATACTCCATTATGTTATGTTTCTTATGATGTTGTTATGCATGCTTGATTATTTGTCTATTGATGCTTATGTAAGAATGTATGTAGATTATTACTCGGTCTAGCTATATTCATGCATCAAGATGTAGTTAATACCATGTAATAATTTACTATTTACTATTTTCTATTTAATTTTTATTTATGTTAGAATTAATACCACATTTATGTTAGATACCTTTGATAATACAGTAAAATATCTTCTTCAACTTTAACTAAAATATATTGAATAAGTATGATGTGAACCCTTAATAATAAACATGATAATTAAATATTGAAGTTAACATAAATATGTAATGGATATTTTCCCGAATGCCTATAATGAAAAGGTGTTAAAACAAGATAAGTTTCTTAGCATGATACCTCTTATTAAAGAGCCATCCCATAAAATACTGAGCTGAGAGACCAATGGTAATCGGTTAAGATTCCCATCTTAATTAATTACTTGTTTGTCCACTTTTCAAATAACTCCACCTCTATAGCTCAGTATTTGCTTTATGAGTGTAGATGTAAACCTTTAGTCCCTTATTGGTGTAAACCAATCATTTAATGCTTTAATATAATTATTATATGTACTTTGTCATTATATCTATTTCCAACCAATGAATATGTTACACTTTATGTTTAACCTTACTTGTTTAATAAACCTTTGGGCCTTTGGGTATAAAAATCCTTTTTACCAAACTAAACACAAAATATTATAAATGATGATCCAAGTAGGCAAACATTTACTTTTATTATAAAACTTTGAGATAAGAGAGCACATTGCTTGCGTAAGTCCTTATATTTTCTTTATTATATGACACTAAAGGCCAAGTGCCTATAACCTCCAACTTCGTTGACATCCTACTTTTCTTGAACCACCATTATATGTATGGTTTATTATTCCATATCACTAGATATTAGTTTAGAATATATATGTGTCTAATGAAAGCATAAGAACTGGTGCTCCTTATGGCATTAAATGCCTATATGTGTGTGTGTGTGTGTGTGTGTGTCTATATATATGTATATATATATGTATATGTATGTGTGTATATATATATATATATATATATATGTAAGGATCTAAAATTTAAGTCATTTGGAACGTATATTTAATTTATTTTAAATATTAAAAAGTTAACTTTATAAGTTGAATAACTTATATTTCGAATATCTTGATTTAATTGGATACTTAAATTATTAATTTAGTATTTGAAATTGCAGAAATAAATGGAATTTGAATTTAATGTGAATGAAAATGATTTATGAAGTTGAATTAAATTCTATTTGAATAAGAATGATGTTAGTGAACTTTTAAAATTGATTTAAAAATGACTTATAGAAATTTAATATTTTAATATTTAATTAATGTGTAAAAATAGTCATTTTTGGTATAGTCTCGGATTTCGATGAAACTAGTTTCATTGCATCCATAATGTTATATTATTGTAGGATTTCAAATTTCATGTAAGCCATATTTACGTTTTAGTCGTGGCAAGCTAAAACGCGTAGAAATCTGTTTAAGTAAATTTTAATTTAAAATAAGTCGATTTAAAAACCTATCTTCCAAATATGATCAAATTGGCTCTCAATATGTATTTCATTGTGTTTGGAATAGGGGTAAAACATTATAAACATCAGGCGCCGTGCTTCATTTTGAGTTCGAAAAAATTAAGGATGAATGGAGCGCGACAATTTTCTAGAAGTAAATCCCATCTTCTGCTCATTATCTAATCCTAAGTCAGCAAAAATTCTTTCATAGTGCAATAACAAGTTTTCTACTTCAACAGCATCCTATGTTTCCAAAAATGGCTTCCCACCAAGGTTGCTGTAATCCCTGCTCAGCTTGGCATAGTTATTGCCAATTGGGGCCATAGGATTAGCTCCTCCGACGTTCACAACATTCCCTCAGCTACTCCTGCAGCTGCTTTAACTTGCATCAGATTAACAAAGAACTAATACATCATCCCGTATCTACCGGTGGGGTTCCAGCACCTATGTTGACATGTGCATTTGGATTAGCATTTGCCTGTCGACCCGGATTCCTCCTGGTGTTGGGTCGAGCAATTCTATTAGTTGTGGTGCATCCTCTACTTAGATTTCCCCTTCCTTTTCCTACCTCCATATCTTCCTTTCTCGTAAATCTGCATGCAAGACTTGGTAAGATACAGAAAAAAAGTCTAAGAGAGAAGGGAATATGTACTTATAGATATATATACAATAAATGCAAGTACGTTACTATAGCGTTAACCCAACCCCGATAACATTCTCTGATTCATTGGGTTATATTTTGAAAATCTTTTAGGTTAAAATTTCTTTTAAATTTACATAAACCTATACTCTGATGCCAACTTGTAACATCCCCCATTCGAAGGACCAAAACTAACCACTACAGATGTTGTAGTCATCTATAGTTATAAATTTTCAGTGATCAAATGACGCAATTGTTAGGTATATTGATATACCAGAAACACATGGATATGAAAAAAATTAACTAAATTTTAAAACAAATTGCTCATTCCATTTCAAATCGCATTTTAGATTCATTACTAAACCCAATTCGTAAACCTTGTTCAGAGAAATACAATTATCACAGGTTACGCCAAGAGCGACATATGAAGATGCCACTTGGTTGATCAGAGTCTAAATATAGGCACTAAGTAATTTTTACATTACATCTAATTACACAACGGAATCAAATAGAAAGAATTCCTAATAGCTAGCTTGCCTCTTGCACGCCTCCGAAAGCTTATTCATCTGAAGGAGAACCCAAAAACCTTAGCTCTCAAACTACTCAAAATCAATTGAGTGCCCGAGAGTTTAAGGGGAAAACACAAACTTCGAGTCAGACAAAAATTCTGGTGTGAATAATAACCTACCATCTCGAACCATATAGATATCTAGTGAGACCACGCCGCTTAGCAGAACAAGGTTACCCCTCATTGGTATCTCAACCCAATTGTGTAATAACCATATATTGTGCACCTGTATCTATAATAATTAAGACATGACATAATAAAATGCATCATGATGATATGCAAACATGCAATATGCTCTGGATTTCCCATCCTCATTCACCTGACTATCTATCTTATATTATAGTACTAGGGTTACTATTAACCTATTAGTTTTCATGGACTAACTAATAACCTTCCATGCTTACAGACTATCTGTCCGGTTTCATAGTTTTCATGGGATTACGGAGAACCTATTGGTGTCAACCAACAACATTATCCAATCACAGTTTTCATGGCCCCACTATGAACCTATTGGATTCTCCAATAACATTTCTCATGTCATAGTTTTTATGGGCTGACTATGAACCTATTGATCTCTATCAATAACTTGTTTCGGACATAGCTTTCATGGGAATACTAAGAACCTATTGGCTCCTGCCAATAATAGTTTACATACATAGTTTTCATGAGCTTGCTAAGAACGTGTCTAAACCAATGATCTTTGATCAGGGGTATCCTATATCCTGGTATATCTGACCTCCTAGATATAATTCTACCCACACAGGAGTAATTCAATATATATTCATTATTAGGCGACTCAGCCAGTTATTCTGCCCTCAACACCAGTTAACGGTTCATAATGAAGTGAATTATGATTACAGAAGCATGTGTGATAACTGATCAAAACATAAAAATATAAACGTCCATGATCTAGTTCCCTGTAATTGTTTTCAAACAAAATATGGTTAATACCCCTAACCCACTATTCTTGGCAAGGAATTCCTTTAAGATTTAAAATTTTAAGTGCCATTTCAAAACACTTTTACATTGCCATATGTTTACTTTAAAAATGAAATTGGGTTCTTTAATTTGAAAACTAAGACCTTCGACTATATCCTTCGGGTCGATGTGACATCATGAGTTACCCTCTATCACTCTCCCCTTTCGAATCACTATTTAAAATCTTAGATGTTCACTTTCAAAACCATCCAACATATCTTTCAAATACTTGGAACCATTCCTTCCGAAACATTAAAAAATAGCTTTGAAACCATTTAAAAGCATTCCTTTTGAAACCATTGGATTTAACATTTAGTATAATGATAAGGTCAAAATAGAACAAAAGCGAAAGTAATCCTTTCGAAAGCATTGATCTCAAAAAAGAAGAATTGGGAAAGAGTATAGCTTCAAACCATTGCCTCTGAAACTCTTAATAAAAGTGGCTAAAACAACCCTTTCGAAAGCATTAGGGAAGCAGCTTTAAAATTTAAAAGGATGAAAGCTTCCCTTTCAAATACATCAATTTAAGGTATAAAGAAAATTGGCTTCTAACTAATTCGCAAGGTATGAATGCGGCAGCTAGATATCGAATTGGTTCAAAAGCGGCAACTATTTTGAAAGCTTCTTTTAAAAATAAAGGCAATTTTGATTGATTTGGAAAGCTTATAAAAATGGCTTCAACCCCTTTGAAAACATGCCTTCGACACAGTCCCTTCCGACTTTCTCTAATACACTACATATCAATTGCTTGATCCTACGTGCATTGGCTTCAAATGGGTGCAGAAGGTAATTAGAGTATGGTGGCAGAAGCAAGAAAATGGAAGTGGAGAAGTTGTAATTCAAAACAAAACTAATTTTTACGCCTTTCAAATTCATCCTTTTTACCTAACTTGCCAATTTGTCAAAATATGATTAGTTGCCAATTTATTTTATAAAAAATATTATCTAAAAAGCTGCCGAACTCAACAATTAACAAATGAAATCATTTTAACAAATAAGCCCTTCCCATTAACAAAACATTTAAGTCCTCTAAATTAAATAATTTGATAACCATAGTAAACACTTAGGAAAAATTCACAAAAACTATAATTATTCACTTTAAATATGTTTTCTAACATATATAAATTTCAGACCTGAAAACGATACTTGATTTCCTCAAATAATTTAAACCCAAAATTATCTATTTCTTTCATTCATAATAAATTATCCATAGCTTGGAATACTATGAGAATTTATGCCCATCTCTGAAATACATAACATATTCAAACATTATGGCATTTGGAAATCAATTTGCATGATTTTAAACTAAAAATCGACTTATATTATCCCATAAAAATACTTATTTAAATTATAACATAGCATATGAATCAAAGCATATCATCATCCATCCATCCAATTTGTTTTAAACCTTAAACCTGAATAAAACATTCAAGAAGACTTATATGAGATGATTAGATCATTGTTCACCTTGTTTGGATAAGAAACTTGAGTTTTGTTCTTGCTTTAATCTTCCTAGCTTGAATCTTTAGCCTCTAAATGATTTTTGAGCTCTTCTTCACCTAGGATTATGGCCGACCTTATTTTTGCTTTTATATATGTTTTTGGTTTATAAAAAATGTGAATGAGAATGAGGTATGTGGTTTAGGGATTATGGTATACGGCTATTCCCTTTTGCCCTTGCCTTATTCTCTTAAATTTCAAATTTGTGAATCACACTTGTATATTCGTTTAGTTAAGGCAGGACCTTAATTAGTTTTCAAACCTCAGTCCCCTTATCACTCTATTCTTTACATTTTTCTATTTAATTTATCTAATTAAATCTCCTGAATAATGCTAATAAAAATTAGGGGTATTACAGCTAACAAATCTAATGACTCTTCTCGAAGCTCTACATTCTGCTATGTATTATAATAACACCTTCAGTGAGAGGCAATTTCCAACTAAACCGGGAGCATAGCTTCGAAGTTGTAAGCTAGAGAGAAAGGAGTATGTCATGTCAAGGTCTTGCAGCTTATTCTATCAGTCTACAAAACGAAAGGCAATTCATCTGCCAAGTTGCCTCTTGCCCTATTCGATCTTTTCTTAAAACAAGCTTTGATAAAACAAGCTTTGATAGTTTTGTTGGCTATTTCTACGACGTTATTTGCTTGCGCATAGGCTACCAAAGTAAATTTTTGATGATACTGTGATCATAATAATACTTTGCATACTCTCGACTCTCGAATTAAGTGCCATTATGTGATGACCCGGAATTTGAGCAATATCAATTTAATAATCTGCATTTAAAAATTAAATCGATTTGATAATTTTTGTTAACAAAATTTGAATTGATTTAATAATCTTCTTTTAATAAATATTTAATTGGTGAAATTTTATCTTTTAAAAGCTAATAAATTATTTTCTATTTATAATATATATATTGTAAATAGATAAGCCTTGTTTTAAATTTAATAAATAAGTAAAATCTTATTTTCTAATTCTAATATTTTTGGTAAACTGGAAATTTATTTTTATTTAATATAAAGTTTTTCAAAGCTATTTTACAAATAACTATATGATTTTAAATACATAAAATAAATGTTTAATTATTTAAAAAGGATTTTAGCTTAAAGCTTGAATAAGATTAATAATAAGATTTGTTTAATATTCTTTTTAAAATATTGATTAATAAATATGATTTGTAAATTAGATATGAAAGTTTAAAATACAACTAATAAATGAAACATTTATTCATTTAAATAATAAGTAATTTATAACCTCTTTTATAATGTTATTTTCAAATAATAGATATATGTATTGTTTTTATTTATAATTATACTTGGTTTTATTTCCTTAAAATTATCTATTATATAAATAAGTATTTATAAACTAATTAATTAAGTTAAAAAGCTTTTGTCTACATTTAAAAATAAGTAAAGATGTATAAAGACAAGTGTAAGTATATAAAAGCTTCATTTAACATGTGTCAAGTTAATAAATAAGGAAATTAACAAATGTAAATATTTAGGACAAGTGTCGTATTGTATTTTTATTTCTCTGATTTTTAATAAATCATAAATTTAGTTATATAAATTCATACTTCTTCCATTCTTTTTTTCTTTTTTTCTTTTTTACGTAAAGAAAATTTTCAGCTGAAAACTTATTACTGTAAAACAATCCTCAAATCAAAGGAAAATATGAGAATCAAAACCATTTTTCCTCCAAAATCTATAATCATCCTCATATCAAAATACAAATCAATTCCCTGTAAACTTATTTTCTAAAACAAAAGCAAGCCTGCGTTGATTATCCTCAAATCTGAAGCCTGCATTCATTATCTTCAACCTTAGATGTTTAGGACTGCATTTTCTTTTAAGCTGGAAGTTTGCATGCAAGTTTATAAATCAACATTTCAAGCAACTCAAGTTTAAAACAAAAAGGCATTCAACAACTCATGTTTTAAGACAAAAAGGGATTTCAGTTTAAAGAGTTCAAAAGATTTTCAAAGGATGTTTTCAAATCTGGTGCTCTGTCTTCTTTTTAAGGTGAGTAACTTCACTTTTAAGAACTTAAAGTATAATTTAGTTGCATGCTAGAAGTCTGAAATATGTATGTTTATGTATATATATGGTCGTACTTCTGTATGTACGATGCATGCCTGTTGTTTTTCTAACAGAATCTACTCTGTTATAGTGTCCAGTTCTTGATTGTTCAACGTCAAAACACTTGATTTAATCACTGTTTAAATTTGCGTTTCAAATGAAACTTTTTAGTTTAGTTTCAAACATTAATTTAGAATTTTACTTAAGTTAAAATAACTTTAGATTATCACTGGAAACCAAATTAAATGTTCAAGTTTTAAAATAAGTGAAAATTTTAATGTCACAATTTATTGTTTCAGGGTTAGAATCTGAAACATTATACAAAATCATGATTTTTAAAAACAAAATCATAATTTCTAGTGTTAGATTTTGGGGGCAGTTCTATATTGACTGTATTTTGTTTTTGGGGTTATCTTTGATAATCTATGGGATCAGATGGGTTGAATTTCTTCCTGGAGGTGGAGGAGTGATCACGGATGATGGGAAAATTACCTGATTATGGTGCATTTCATTTTGGAGGTGATGGTTGTGATTTAAAGTTTGGAACCCTAGTTTAAATGGGCTAGGTAAAATTGATCACCTCGGCATTTGTAGTTGATCGA
This sequence comes from Allium cepa, assembly GCA_030765085.1. Lineage (NCBI taxonomy): Eukaryota > Viridiplantae > Streptophyta > Magnoliopsida > Asparagales > Amaryllidaceae > Allium > Allium cepa. The sequence goes on along the minus strand of CM060939.1, from coordinate 411,994,499 downwards.
GTTCAACAATATTTTGGGTGATGATAGCATGGTAGTTGACGAAGGCATGGATGAAGTTGTAGGATTTCTGATGGCTGGAGATGCGAGAACGAGGCGTTTCCAGGTGAGGTAGTGTTCCAGTTCTTGTTCCGGGTTTGGGATTTTAATCTCGAGTTTGATTTCGAGTTTGCAGCATTGATGTGATGGTAGGGATTGAGTTAGAAGTTGATCGCCGGTGTGCTTAGTGTTTTGGTGATGGCCAGAAGGTGGCCAGAGGCACCATGCATGTGCACGGTGTACTGTGAATTTTCTGATGAATTTTCTGGTGAAGTTTTGTTTATGGGTTTTGATTGTCTCGAGTTGTTCTCGAGTGATTCGAGTGTTTAACTCGAAGCAGTTTAGGTTTAGACTCGAAGTCATTTTAGACTTTGGCTCGAGTATATTGTTTTGTAACAGGTTTTAAAAACAGAAGACTGTTCTGTTTTTAAATTTAAAAGTAAAGTTTAAAATGTAAAAAAAAATTTAAACTAAGTTTTAAACTTGAGTTTGAATCTGAATTCAAGTCAGTTTGAATCCTAACTTTGAAATGATTTAAGTTTTGAAATTTAAATTGGTTTTAACAACCTTTAAGTGTTAAAGCATATTTGGTTTGAATTTATACTGAAAAGTTTAAATTTTAAAATAGAGATTTTAAAATAGAGATTTTAAAATAAGTTTAAATCTAAGTTTTAAAATATGGAAGTTGGGTTTGAATTTCAGTTCTTAAAATAAAATAAAGTTTTAAATTTAAATTGTTTAACTACTTTAAAAAAAATGGTTAAAAGATTTGAAATTTGAAATTAAGTTTAAATGTAAGTAAGTTTCCGAATCTAAGTAATCTGGAATCAAAATTTAATATGTATTCCAGTTTTGAAATAAATGAAAGTTTTTAAATTTAAAATAATTTAAACAATTTTGTTTGTTAAAGGGTATTTTTAAATTGATTTGAATTTAAAAATGAACTTGGTTTTAAATTCTTTTAAACTTCTTTATAAAATGAATATTTCTTTAACCTGTGAGGTAAAAAGGTTTTTGAATTGTTTTTAAACTTTGTTTAAGTTAATTTTGTATTCATTTTAAAATCTTAAATTTAAAATGAAATTTAAAATGAAATTTAAAGTAAATTTGAAAGCAAATTGTTTTAAATGCTTTAATTAAGTAAGAAATGTTTTATCTTAAAGATAAATAGAATTTAATGATTTGGATTCATTAAATTATTAAGATAATTAAATGGATAATTAATTTAATTAATTAATTAATTAAGGATTTGGATTAATTAAATAAGTAATTAAGGATTTTAATTTATTAATTAAGGTTTAAGATTGATTAATTAGGAATAATTAATTTGTAATTAAGGATTAATTAAGTTGCAGTTAACACTTAATTAATTAAATAATTAGAGATTAATTAATTGGTTATTAAGAATAAGTATTTTGAAAGTAATAATGATTAATGTAAGTTTAATTACTTAAGGTAGTAATTAAAGAATTGTTAATAGTTAATGAAGGTCATTAACTAATAATTATTTAATATGATTAATTTTAATAATTAATTAGATTGATTAATTAATGATAATCATTTGTGAAATTATTTATGTGTAATTACTTAATGGAAGTAATTAAAAAAATAATTACTTAATGTAATTAATTAATTTTAAATGTAATTTGTTTAAGTTAATTAATTAAGTTTAATTAAGTTAAACACTTGATTCTTTGATAAATAATTACTTAATGTAATTAATGGAGTATAATTACTTAGTGAAGTAATTATTGGTAACTACTGGATGTAATTAATTGAAGATGATTTAAGAATGGAAGTAATTTGGATTAAATTACTTAGTAATTAATTAAGGGATTAATTGAGATAATTAATTAAGGAGTAATTAATTTATTTATTTAATGAGTAATTAAGGGTAGTTAATTACTTAGTGTGATTAACCCAAGGTGATTAATAATTGTGGTTTAATTAAAGATTAATTACTTAATGTAATTAAATTAAATAAAGTAATTAATTAAAATGTTATTAGGAATCATTAATTAATATAATTAATGATGTAACTAAGGGTTGATTAATTAAGATTAATTAATACATAATAAGTGATTAAAGATAATTAATTAAGGATTAATTAAGGATTAATATAATTAATTAAAATAAATTAATTAATGATGTAATTAAAGGTTAATTACTGTATTCAGTTAATAATTAATTTGTGAAATTGATTAAAGGATAATTACTTGAATGCAATTAAAGGATAATTAATCAAGGGAGATTAATTAAGGTAATTAATTAGAGGATGTTTAATTAATTGATTTGTAATTAACTAATGGTTATGTAAGCAAGATTTATATTTATGAAGTAATTTATTTAATTCACTTTAAATTAATTAGAAATGCAAGTAATTAATTTAATTCATTTGAAATTAATTATAGTGTGATTAAGTAAATCCTTGCTTATGTATGAATTGATGATATTGATTGCCTTGAACGGTTTGGAATCTCAGCTTTGAGATAAGCAATGTTGTGTGATATGGATGCTTTGGTTGCATTGAGATGATAATATGAATTATCTATTTGTGATTATAGTGTGGCTTATATGTTTATGATGATAATGTTGATTATCTATTGTGATATGTGAATTATCTATCTGTGTGTCAATAGATAATAGAATTGAATTGTTTTAAACTTCAAAACAACTTGGACCTAAAAGATGGCGTTTTGGATTCGGTGAGACCGGGATCGGGTTTCCAGATTTGGATATCCGAAAACAACATCGATCCAAATTAACGATAGGTTGTGAATCTCAAGTGAAGAAGAAGATTCAGAGTGCAAGGGTTATCATCATTAACTCTGAGGGTGATTCCAAAATGAGTGTAACGAGATAATGCCTTCGGTTTCGTTCGAACCCGTAACGAACTTGTATGGATTGAATGCTTTCAGAACATCGTCAGATGGACGATGAGCATTCTAAGATAGATGTGTTCTATAAAGGTATTCGTAGCCTCAAGGCTCATCAACCGGGAATGGCTAAAATAAGGGAGGTGCGGCAAGGTTAAGTGGGTCATGCCCAAGTAGGACTAGATTTACCCCTGTCTAGATGTCCCTTTTTATTTCGGCTGTGTGGTGCGGTTGTTGATCACAACTGCGGGTGGTCTTGTTCGAAACTGTTCAGTAAGGAATGGTTTCGGCTTTGTGTTGCAGGGGATTGGGAGTAATCCTCGGTACAGTGATCTAGTCCCCGTACTGTGACGGGCGGTACCCTAGTAGCCCTGCCATTGTATGGAATCCAATCTTCAATAAGTGTCGTACGTATTAGTTGTGCCCAACTATGTTGGAACGTGAGATGTAAGCATTCCAGCTATTTCTGTATTTTACTTGAAAACCCTAGACCCTATTATATTATCACCGGATTTGTTATCAAATGTTTTGGTTAGCGTAAGGTAAAAACTTTTCCATGTTTATGTGTGGAAAGTCTTACGTGATACCTTTCTTTCAAAGGTTTTTCAAAAGTTAAGCAACTTTAACCTGCTACTCACACCAAACCCATGTCTGACCCAGTTTATTTATGTTTTCTTAAACTCTTGGGTACTCAAATTTTTACGAGTAGCCAAGGGATTCAGGTTAGCCTTGGCGTATTCTGGAAGGAGCAATGGAGCAGGAGGCTTCTGCGTTGTAGATATATATAGTGTTCCGCTGTGTTGGTATCTCTGAGTGGTTTCTTTGTATTGTATTTGAGTTGTAAATACTAGACGGGTGTTTATAACTGTCTAGTATGTGATGTATTGTCTGTGTAACTCTGATAATTGTTGTATACTATGTAAAACTTATGTTATTAATATAATGTATTCGTTCTGTTGTTGATATTCTGATGTTGTTTTTCCTTTCTCTTCTTTCTTTTCTCTTTTCTATCCCTTTCTTTCTTAAAGATGATGCGACTTTCTGGTTGTTGAAAGTCGGGTCGTCTCATTTGCTATCAGAGCGCTAGGTTGAGTGAATGCCTAGGCTTTGGAGTGATTTCTTCTTGAGAAAGCGTATTTGTATTTTTAATATATCTATATATATATATATTATTTCTACCTATATGTTGTGTTACCTGTTCGGGTTTTCCAATATAAGTTATAAAGGTAGATAAGGAAGTGGGGTGGTAACACGACTACTGCCATTGGTTGGAGTTTGAATGATATAGGTTGGAAGTGTATCTGTCGAGATTGTAGACCTAATACCTTCTCGAGTGAGCTTTGCTTGGTGTAGGGATTTCATCGATCTCTAAAGGAAACCTGTTAAGGTTCGGAGTCCATCTTTGAAGTGCAAGTTGGATGGGTAGAGTTTGGATCTGTCGGTTAGGCAGAAGAAGTGATGTATCTTGGCAACTTCAGGGATTAGTAGCTGTGTGATGAGATGCAGTGATTATGGATGTGTCTGAAGATGTTTCTTTGGAACAAGAGTAAGGATGTATGTTTGTTTCGGTGTTGTGGATGGGTTCAGCAGGATGTTGTGGTTGGCTTTGAGGTCCGAGTTTCTCGAAGGGCTTTGGATTAGGAAGTCTTTGGCATTGGTGTCAACAGTGCAGCTCGAAGTGTTCTGTATGCCGGCAAGGAAGATTTCTGGCTGAGCAATTTTTTCCAGAGGTGGAGTTCAGAAGCAGCGGAGTGGATCCATTTCTTCGATGGATTGGCTAGACCAGCATAAGCTGTTCTGATTGGTAAAGAGAGAGCAGTTTTTTTTGGAATTAGGTTGGGTTGAACGCAAAAATGACTTGCGATAGGTTGAGTGTTCTGTTGGGTTGTCAGAGTTTTCTGGATGTCTTCAGGGAAGTCAGAGTTTGTTCGCATATGGAGATTGAGTTTTCTTATCAACTAGGATTCCAGGAGTGGAACTGGTGGTTCAGTTTAGTAGAAGGATGGTTCCTAGAAAGAGTTGGTGTAGCAGCTCAGGTTTTGATGGAACATCTGAGTTTTCTTTATGGATCTATGGAACCATATTTATGGGATGTGTTGTCTAGTTTGTGGCCGTGTTCTTCATCAGCATTTTCATCTACTTCGTATCAGAGTTGTGCAGCGGAAGCAGTTTGTGAGTGCATCTGTTTATCCTTTCTGGATAGGAGAAGTAAGTTCAGTCTTTTGTTGTTTGAGGAGTAGAGTTGTGTTCTTGGTTGTTGGTTGTTCTTCAGAGATCATTTTGATGAGTTACGTTTGGTCCAGTTTGTTTCCAGAGGCATCAACAAGGGTTGAGCCGATCAGGAAGGATGTAGGTAGAGCAGGATCGTTCGAAGGATATTTTGGATAAGAGACGGAGGAATTTGAATTTCGGAATCGTAGATTTGATTTTGGATAAGTGTTTGGTCTTCAGGATTGAATTGCCAGTTTGGATAACTGGGATTCAGTATGTTTCACGTATCTCTGAGGGAGTACGTGTATGATATATCTTTGGTTTTGGAACCAGCAGCTCAGGAGGATTTGGTTGATGAGTCAGACTTGTCTGTAGTCTGATATCATGTTTAGAGTTGTAGATCTAGATGAGATAAGAGCTCTATGGCTTAGTAGTATTGATTGTTTGGATTCTATAGAGCGAGTATTCCGGTATTTATACTTGGGAAATTCGAGGAATTTCTATCCAGAATTTTGTCTGGATAGTTAGATTTGTTTTGATTGGATGAATTGGTTGTTATTGTTGTTAGCATATAATTGATATATGCTTGTGTTTTAAAATTAAATCTTTAATGATATTATTAAATTATCTTTGTTTTAAATTTCGGGGACGAAATTCTTTCAAGGGGAAGGAATGTGATGACCCGAAATTTGAGCAATATTAATTTAATAATCTGTATTTAAAAATTAAATTGATTCGATAATTTTTGTTAACAAAATTTGAATTGATTTAATAATCTTCTTTTAATAAATATTTAATTGATGAAATTTTGTCTTTTAAAAGCTAATAAATTATTTTCTATTTATAATATATATATTGTAAATAGATAAGCCTTGTTTTAAATTTAATAAATAAATAAAATCTTATTTTCTAATTCTAATATTTTTGGTAAATTGGAAATTTGTTTTTATTTAATATAAAGCTTTTCAAAGCTATTTTATAAATAACTATATGATTTTAAATACATAAAATAAATGTTTAATTATTTAAAAAGGATTTTAGCTTAAAGTTTAAATAAGATTTGTTTAACATTCCTTTTGAAATATTGATTAATAAATATGATTTGTAAATTAGATATGAAAGTGTAAAATACAACTAATAAATGAAACATTTATTCATTTAAGTAATAAGTAATTTATAACCTCTTTTATAAATTTATTTAAAATGATCAAAAATGTTATTATCAAATAATAGATATATGTATTGTTTTTATTTATAATTATACTTTGTTTTATTTCCTTAAAATTATATATATATATATATATATATAAATAAGTATTTATAAACTAATTAATTAAGTCAAAAAGCTTTTGTCTACATTTAAAAATAAGTAAAGATGTATAAAGACAAGTGTAAGTATATAAAAGCTTCATTTAACATGTGTTAAGCTAATAAACAAGGAAATTAACAAATGTAAATGTTACCTCAACTTTTGGCAAGGCCGTGATACCAAAAGATTAATCAAAACACCGAAGACAGTTCGTCTCAAAGATTGGTTATACATTGTTTAACCATGGATATCGATGAATTTTGTCCGATCCAATATCAGGCTATAATTGATAGGACACGGCAAGCAAAGTCATGAAAGCCGGCATTTCGAATTTCAAGTCAATCCGAGTTCGTATGCTCAAGTTATGATCAATGCAAATTGAAGGAAAAAGCCATATTTTCGTATCCATCAGTGCACATCGATTCGTATCGATGTGGTTCGTATCCACCATCCTACCTCGGTTCGAATCCATCGACCTCGCATCGGTTAGGACGACCACATTTTCGTATCTGTGCATTTCTCATCAATCGGCTTCGCATCGATCAGACCATCCCGCTTCGCACCAATCGATAGGCCCTACTACGTATCGATCAATTTCGCACTCAATCAACTGTTTCGTATCGATCAACTCAGCATCCATCAACCAGTAACGCACTTTGTATCGATCGACCAATGTCTAGTTTGTACCCATGAAGGAGGCATTTATTCGAATCCATCAGGTAGCTTCAATTCGTATCCATCAATCTACCATCGATACGACCTGAACTATCTATCTCAATTGGAACTAAACGTATTGCAGATCGGTACGAGGTGCACATGGTTGAATGGTTCGAACTGTGTAATGGCACTCGATACAAACGAGGCGAAACTCATGGATACGACGCGGTCAACTCGGAGCAAAAGGCGGATCGATGCGAGATGTGTGTGCCACGTTATCTCGAAAACACGTGCATCCATCGATTCGAAGATGTGGATTCGAAGTGGTCAACTCGAAGCAAACAGCCAACCGAGAAACTTCAACTCATATCGATCATAACTCACAATCCACCAGTCCAAATGCTATGAAATTTCATAGGAGCTTACGGGCAAGCTAAAGAATAATCCTGCCAAGTTTCAGCTCGATTGGATCATTTTTTGATGGATACGAAATTGTTTCGTATCGATCACATATCGAGTCGAAACTTGGTGGGCTCGGTCGCGTGGGCCCACTCACATGCTAGAAGAAGTCTCCTAAAGTTTGAGCGTGATATCAGCCTCCTATGAATATAAATAGCTCCCTAAAGCCTACAGAAAAAGGATCTTTTGGCTATTCGACATCCAGACTCTATCAGATTCGATCTTACATCTTTTCATCACCATTGTATTCAAACTTCAGGGCTATAATCTACTGTAATCTGCTGTAACAGATTGAAATCATCAAGTGAGTCAATAAAGCTATCAAGTTCAGAGTAGACGTATGCAAGATCGTCGAACCACTATAAGATCTGTGTTGTTTACTGCTTTCTTTTGAATATTTTGAGCGATCTGCATCATTATTCCTATACTTGCTTGTTATTTGTGATCTGTGATTATGTACTGGTGCTTTCATTGGCAATTGGGTGTTTGTAAACAATTTTGGCGCAAACAGTAAATATTTAGGACAAGTGTCATATTGTATTTTTATTTCTTTGATTTTTAATAAATCATAATTTAGTTATATAAATTCATACTTCTTCCATTCTTTTTCTTTTTCTCATTTTTTCATTTCTAAGTAAAGATATTTTTCAGCTGAAAACTTATTACTCTAAAACAATCCTCAAATCAAAAGAAAATATGAGAATCAAAACCATTTTTCCTCCAAAATCTATAATCATCCTCATATCAAAATACAAATCAATTCCCTGTAAATTTATTTTCTAAAACAAAAGCAAGCCTGCGTTCATTATCCTCAAATCTGAAGCCTGCATTCATTATCTTCAACCTTAGATGTTTAGGCCTGCATTTTCTTTTAAGCTGGAAGTTTGCATGAAAGTTTATAAATCAACATTTCAAGCAACTCAAGTTTAAAACAAAAAGGCATTCAACAACTCAAGTTTTAAGACAAAAAGGGATTTCAGTTTAAAGAATTCAAAAGATTTTCAAAGGATGTTTTCAAATCAGGTGCTCTGTCTTCTTTTAAAGGTGAGTAACTTCACTTTTAAGAACTTAAAGTATAATTTAGTTGCATGCTAGAAGTCTGAAATATGTATGTTTATGTATATATATGGTCGTACTTCTGTATGTACGATGCATGCCTGTTGTTTTTCTAACAGAATCTACTTTGTTATAGTTTCCAGTTCTTGATTGTTCAACTTCAAAACTCTTGATTTAATCACTGTTTAAATTTGCGTTTCAAATGAAACTTTTTAGTTTAGTTTCAAACATTAATTTAGAATTTTACTTAAGTTAAAATAACTTTAGATTATCACTGGAACCAAATTAAATGTTCAAGTTTTAAAATAAGTGAAAATTTTAATGTCACAATTTATTGTTTCAGGGTTAGAATCTGAAACATTATACAAAATCATGATTTTCAAAAACAAAATCATAATTTCTAGTGTTAGATTTCAGGGGTAGTTCTATATTGACTGTATTTTTCTTTTGGGGTTATCTTTGATAATCTATGGGATCAGATGGGTTGAATTTCTTCCTAGAGGTGGAGGAGTGATCACGGATGATGGGAAAATTACCTGATTATGGTGCATTTCATTTTGGAGGTGATGGTTGTGATTTAAAGTTTGGAACCCTAGTTTAACTGGGCTAGGTAAAATTGATCACCTCGGCATTTGTAGTTGATCGAGTTCAACAATATTTTGGGTGATGATGGCATGGTAGTTGACGAAGGCATGGATGAAGTTGTAGGATTTCTGATGGCTGGAGATGCGGGAACGAGGCGTTTCTAGGTGAGGTAGTGTTCCAGTTCTTGTTCCGGGTTTGGGATTTTAATCTCGAGTTTGATTTCGAGTTTGCAGCATTGATGTGATGGTAGGGATTGAGTTAGAAGTTGATCGCCGGTGTGCTTAGTGTTTTGGTGATGGCCAGTAGGTGGTCGGAGGCACCGTGCATGTGCACGGTGTATTGTTAATTTTCTGGTGAAGTTTTGTTTGTAGGTTTCGATTGTCTCGAGTTATTCTCGAGTGATTCGAGTGTTTAACTCGAAGCAGTTTAGGTTTAGACTCGAACTCATTTTAGACTTTAGCTCGAGTATATTGTTTTGTAACAGGTTTTAAAAACAGAAGCCTGTTCTGTTTTTAAATTTAAAAAAGTTTAAAATGTAAACAAAAATTTAAACTAAGTTTTAAACCTAAGTTTGATTCTGAATTCAAGTTAGTTTGAATCCTAATTTTGAAATGATTTAAGTTTTGAAATTTAAATTGGTTTTAACAACCTTTAAGTGTTAAAGTATATTTGGTTTGAATTTAAACTGAAAAGTTTAAATTTTAAAATAAAGATTTTAAAACATGTTTAAATCTAAGTTTTAAAATATGGAAGTTAGGTTTGAATTTCAGTTTTTAAAATAAAATAAAGTTTTAAATTTAAATTGTTTAACTACTTTAAAATAGGTGGTTAAAAGATTTGAAATTTAAATGAAGTTTAAATGTAAGTAAGTTTTTGAATCTAAGTAATCTGGAATCAAAACTTAATATGTATTCCAATTTTGAAATAAATGGAAGTTTTTAAATTTAAAATAATTAAAAAAAATTATTTGTTAAGGTGTATTTTTAAATTGATTTGATTTTAAAAATGAATTTGGTTTTAAATTCTTTTAAACTTCTTTATAAAATGAATATTTCTTTAACTTGTGAGATAAAAAGTTTTTGAATTGTTTTTAAACTTTGTTTAAGTTATATTTGTATTCATTTTAAAATCTTAAATTTAAAATAAAATTTATAATGAAATTTAAAGTAAATTTGAAAGCAAATTGTTTTAAATGCTCTGATTAAGTAAGAAATGTTTTATCTTAAAGATAAATAGAATTTAATGATTTGGATTCATTGAATTATTAAGATAATTAAATGGATAATTAATTAATTAATTTAATTAATTAACGATTTGGATTAATTAAATATGTAATTAAGGATTTTAATTTATTAATTAAGGTTTAAGATTAATTAACTAGGAATAATTAATTTGTAATTAAGGATTAATTAAGTTGCAATTAACACTTAATTAATTAAATAATTAGAGATTAATTAATTGGTTATTAAGATTAATTATTTTGAAATTAATAATGATTAATGTAAGTTTAATTACTTAAGGTAGCAATTAAAGAATTGTTAATGGTTAATGAAGGTCATTAACTTAAGATTATTTAATAATTAATTAATGTGATTAATTTTAATAATTAATTAGATTAATTAATTAATGATAATCATTTGTGATATTCTTTATGTGTAATTACTTAATGGAAGTAATTAAGAAAATAATTACTTAATGCAATTAATTAAGTTTAAATGTAATTTGTTTAAGTTAATTAATTAAGTTTAATTGAGTTAAACACTGGATGCTTTAATAAATAATTAAATGTAATTAATGGAGTATAATTACTTAGTGAAGTAATTAATGGTAATTACTGGATGTAATTAATTGAAGATGATTTAAGAATGGAAGTAATTTGGATTCAATTACTTAGTAATTAATCAAGGGATTAATAGAGATAATTAATTAAGGAGTAATTAATTTATTTATTTAATGACGTAATTAAGGGTAGTTAATTACTGAGTGTGATTAATCCAGGGTGATTAACAATTGTGGTTTAATTAAAAATTAATTACTTAATGTAGTTAATTTAAATAAAGTAATTAATTAAAATGTTATTAGGAATCATTAATTAATATAATTAATGATGTAACTAAGGGTTGATTAATTAAGATTAATTAATCAATAATAAGTGATTAAAGATAATTAATTAAGGATTAATTAAGGATTAATATAATTAATTATAATAAATTAATTAATGAAGTAATTAAAGGTTAATTACTGTATTTGGTTAGCAATTAATTTGTGAAATTAATTAAAGGATAATTACTTGAATGTAATTAAAGGATAATTAATCAAGGGAGATTAATTAAGGTAATTAATTAGAAGATGTTTAATTAATTGATTTGTAATTAATTAATGGTTATGTAAGCAAGATTTATATTGATGAAGTGATTAGTTTAAGTCACTTTAAATTAATTAGAGATACAAGTAAACAATTTAATTCATTTGAAATTAATTATAGTGTGATTAAGTAAATCCTTGCTTATGTATGAATGGATGATATTGATTACCTTGTATGGTTTGAAATCTCAGCTTTGAGATAAGTAATGTTGTGTGATATGGATGTTTTGGTTGCATTGAGATGATAATATGAATTATCTATTTGTGATGATAATGTGGCTTATCTGTTTATGATGATAATGTTGATTATCTATTGTGATATGTGAATTATCTATCTGTGTGTATATAGATAATAGAATTGAATTGTTTTAAACTTCAAAATAACTTGGACCTAAAAGATAGGTCGTGAATCTCAAGTGAAGATGAAGATTCATAGTGCAAGGGTTATCATCGTTAACTCTAAGGGTGATTCCAAAATGAGTGTAACGAGATAATGCCTTCGGTTTCGTTCGAACCCGGAACGAACTTGTATGGATTGAATGCTTTCAGAACATCTTCAGGTGGACGATGAGCATTCTAAGATAGATGTGTTCTATAAAGGTAACCGTAGCCTCAAGCCTCATCAACCGGGAATGGCTAAAACAGGGGAGGTGCAGCAAGGCTAAGTGGGTCATGCCCAAGTAGGACGAGATTTACCCCCGTCTAGATGTCCCTTTTTATTTCGGCTGTGTGGCGCGGTTGCTGATCACAACTGCGGGGTGATCTTGTTCGGAACTGTTCAGTAAGGAATGGTTTCAGCTTTGTGTTGCAGGGGATTGGGAGTAATCCTCTGTACGGTGATCTAGGCCCTGTATTATGACGGGCGGTACCCGTGTAGACCTGCCATTGTATGGAATCCAATCTCCAATAAGTGTCATACGTATCAGTTATGCCCAACTATGTTGGAACGTGAGATGTAAGCATTCCAGCTATTTATGTATTTTACTTGAAAACCCTAGACCCTATTATAATATCACCGAATTTCTTATCAAATGTTTTGGTTAGCGTATGGTAAAAACTTTTCCATGTTTATGTATAGGAAGTCTTACATGATACCTTTCTTTCAAAGGTTTTTCAAAGGTTAGCCTCGACGTATTCTGGAAGGAGCAATGGAGTAGGAGGCTTCTGCGTTGTAGATATATATAGTGTTCCGCTGTGTTGGTATCTCTGAGTGGTTTCTTGGTATTGTATTTGAGTTGTAAATACTAGACGGGTGTTTATAACTGTCTAGTATGTGATGTATTGTTTGTGTAACTCTGATAATTGTTGTATACTATGTAATACTTATGTTATTAATATAATTTATTTGTTCCGTTGTTGTGATTCTGATGTTGTTTCTCCTTTCTCTTCTTTCTTTTCTCTTTTCTATCCCTTTCTTTCTTAAAGATGATGTGACTTTCTGGTTGTTGAAAGTCTGGTCGTCACACATTATCTGTATTGGTCTTTGCAAAAGACTGAATCTAGATACAATGTTCTTCATTAGGAAGTTCATTTCTTTATTAGACATTAAGGTAGCTAAAGGTTCGGCCTTGACCCATTTTGTAAAGTAATTAATTTCCACTGTGGCATACCTTGCCCATCCTTTAGCAGTCAGAAGGGGACAATAAGAGCGATGCCGCAGATATCAAAGGGTCATGGACTCATCATCAGGGTGAGCTTGCTGGGAAAAGCTCTTGTCAATTTTGCATAAAACTAACACTTATCACATTTTCTTGCATAGATTAATGCGTCTCTATTTAGTATCGGCCAATAGAGGCCTTACCTGGGTATTTGCTTTGCCAACCATTGGCCTCCATAATGGTCTCTGCAAATTCCATTGTAGGCTTCTTTCAAGAATTGATGACCTTCCGAGGCTTTACACACCGGGAGTATGGAGTAGAGAATCCTATCCTATAGAGTACTCCATCTATAATGCTGAAACTTAGAGCGTTGTATTTAATCTATTTTTCTTTGGTGGAATCTGAAGTTAGAGTACCTTCTGTCAGATATTGGATACATGGAGACATCCAATTTTCTTTAATTATTATGGGTGTTGTAGATTATCCTCGGGCAGCTTCAGCCTAAGTTATAACTAACACTTTCTCTGGTACATGTATGCTAGGTTTCTCTAGGATCTTGATTGGGATGAAATTAAACTCTCTTACATCCCTTGAGCTTCATATTTTGCTAAGGCATCGGCCCAAGCATTTCAAACGGATGCTTTATATATGGTAACTCTCAAAAGCTCCGAGTAGCTTCTTTTATAGCTTAATATAGAGTGTTTACCCCAACTCTCGGGTCTGATAATGACCGAGAACTTGATTGACGACAATTTGGGAGTCGCTGCATATCTGAATCTCCGAGACCTTGATAGAAATAGTCATTCTTAATCCATTGATTAGAGACTCATACTTGACTGCATTATTGGTTACTGAGAAAGCGAGCTTGATTGTGCAGTAAATTTGATGGTTGTCCATGGTTACTAATACATAATCGGTACCTGCCCCTTGTTCATTTGAGGCTCTGTCAACATAAAGTTGCCAAGAGAGATGTTTATTCTTGCTATCTTCTTTTTTAGCTTCGGTTTTGAAATCAGTGCATTAAGTGATGAAGCTAACCAGTGCTTGACCTTTTATTGTTTTCCTTGGCTCATTTGATATCTCATACTGGCTAAGCTCTATAGCCCACTTGATTAACCTCCCTGCAGTCTAAGGTTTACTACTAACTTGTCGAAGCAGTTGATCCATAATGACTTTAATAGGATAGGCACGGAAATATGGTTGAAGCTTTCTTATTGTGAACATCAAGCAATAGGAAAGTTTTTCAATTATAGGGTAGTGTTTCTCGGCTGGACAGAGCTTTCTACTTACACAATATACGGGTCTCTGGATCCTATTATCATCTCTTGCTAAGGCTGAACTTATGGCCTTATCTGAAGCAGCCAAATAAAGAACAGGGTTTCCCATCTATCGGTTTAGACAACATCGTGGAAAGACTTAGATGCTTTTGCAGATCTTCAAATGTTTTCTAGCATTCACATGTCCGTTTGAAAGTAACATGCTTTTTAAGAGGTTGAAGAAAGGTATACACTTGTCGGTTGATCGACTTATGAACCTGTTAAAAGCGATGATCTTTCCATTCAAGCTCATTAACTCCTTTCCATTTGTCGGAGCTTTTATGTCAGTTATAGCTTTTATTTAATCCAAGTTTATGACTATCCCTCTAGCACTTACTTTTAAAACCCAGAAATTTCCCGGATTGTATACTGAAGGTATACTTCTAAGAGTCTAACTTCATCTGATATTTTCGAAGAACATCAAACGTCTTGGCTAGATCTGAAATATAACTTTCTGACTGTTTAGATTTGACCAACATATCATCGACATATACCTCCATGTTTCGACCTATTTGCTAAGTAAACATTTGGTTCACTAACCTCTGACATGTTGCCCTTGCATTCTTAAGACCAAAGGGCATTACCTTTTAGCAAAACTAACCCATGTCGGTGACAAAACGTGTATTCCCTTCATTAGGTTTAAACATTGGGATCTGATTATACCTGGAATAAGAGTCCATAAATGAATGCAACTGATACCCATTGGTAGAATCTACAAATTGATTGATTCTCGATAAAGGGAAGCAATCCTTCGGGTAAGCTTTGTATAAATTCGTAAAGTCAATGCAAGTCCTCCACTTCCCGTTTGACTTCTTTACTAATACATAATTAGAGATCCACTTTGGATAGTAGACATCTCGGATGAAATTATTCTTCAGTAACCTCCCGATTTCATCTCGTGGAGCCATATATCGGTCCTTCTCTAAAGGCCTCCCCTTTTGCCTTATTGGAATAAACTTTGGATTTATTTTTAAACCATGGCAAACAATGAAGGGGTCAACTCCTATCATATCATCATGAGTCCAAGCAAATAAATCTTGGTTATGCTTAAGAAAGATAATTAGCTCTTCTTAGACAGAAGGGTGGAAATAAGTTCCTATTTAATTATCTTAGACTTGTCATTTTCATTGAGACACACTTCTTATAGAGTCTCAGTTGCCGAAGCCGTCTTAGTCTCTTGTCATGGATCAAGATCGAGCTCAATTTCATCTTCCCTTCGAACTTCTTGTATAATATGAACAACCTTTCTCTTTCTTCCAGAATACTTACTACTCTGCCCTATTCTATCTCATTATATTCTTTTTGATAGCTTGATACGTAAATTAATTCTCCAACAGTGGAATCTTCTTGCCTTGGGAGAATTCTTAAGGATTTCTTATGGCTTCCCATATATTTAAAATTCATGGTATTAACTATTTCCTTTACTTCGAGAGGAGTTAGTTGGTTAATTTTGACTTTTTTTCTTATAAAGCAAAGCTTTCCCTTTATTGATCATGTTCAGGCTTGCATAATACACCTGTCTCAAGATCCACTGATCTCCCTTTACAAGCCCTTCACCCTTCTTGAGAAATTTCAAAAGTAAATGCTTAGTAGATATGCACCCATCTATGGCGTCAAGAGCTGGCTTCGAGAAGAAGGCTTTGTACATCGAAGGGACATCCATCACGACAAAGGTGGTTTCGAAGATCTTACAGCAAGGGTCACTTCCAACTTTAACCATCAGATTGCATTCTCCGAGATGAATGTCTCCATCATTGTTGAACCAGCAAATAGGAGCTTGGCTGGACTTGAGCAATCTTTTAGGTAACCCCATCTTACTAAAAGTGTGCTTAAAGATTATGTTAAAAACAGCTCTGGTATCTACCATTATTTTTGCAACCTCTGAAAGTCCAATTTGAGCTGTAATTACAAATGACACAATATGGAGGTGATAGATACCTCGTTTATCAAGGTTGTCGAAGGTAATTTTCGGCCCAACCTTCTGCTTCTTCTGAAATCTTTTCATCTCATACATTGAGGTGTTCCATTTTTCGCTTCATTAATGTATCTCTTCCAACTGCCATTACTTTCCCTGGTAATGTGGGGATTCCCAAGATCACACTAAAATAATTCTAAGGGGATGGTAAAGACTTTGGAGCCCACGCTTGGAGCAGTGCGCTCTTATTTCCTACTGGAGTGGTGGCTCGCTGGGTATTATAATTTTTTAGGAATTCATTCAGCTTTCCTTCTCTAACCGGCCTATTGATGAAAGACTTCAAAAACCGACACTGTTCAATTGTGACCATTCTGCTAATGGTAGCTGTAATACTTTCCACCTTAATTAACTTTCGGCTCTTCCCCTCTTCTTAAAGGGTATGAGATTCCGTCTTAAATCATGGTGCAGACTTAAGCATAATAATGAGTCAAGGGATAGGTTTTTTCCACCTAAAATTCCTTAAATTTTTTGGCCGGGGTGAACTTCTTATTATCTCCGTTCCATTCTAGATTCTTTCTAACAACTCCTTTATATTCTTCAATTTGGATTCCCCCTCGAGCTTGAAAAAAGAAACCATTCAGGGACTTGCATTCCTGCCTCGGTATATCATCCCAGAATGGGGTATTCCTTCATAACCCTGAGGTGATAGCAACTAGCTTGGTCCCGTCCGTAATGCCTTTGCATCGGGTAGCTACAACAGGAAACCTTTCACAATAGCCCATTAGAGATTCTCCTCTCCCTTTCCTAAAGTCAGCAAGCAGACTCAGTCCCCTTTTGGTATCTTCTAAGGCAAAAAATGTGTCAAAGACTCCATAGTTAGCTATTCCCAGGAGGCATAGGAGCTCATATAATTTCTCGGGAGAAACGCTAGACCTTTGGGTCTCAGCGCTAAGGTTAAATCGATCCTCTTGCGGCTTCTGTACTATCTCTGATAATTTTATTAATAAGGCTTCTATTCTTCAATCACAATAAAGTCTTAAGGTTTCAGCTTCAACATCTTGAGTTTCTGTCCTATTTGCTGCCTTTCTCTGAAGTTTACGCTTTTGGGACATAGAGTTAATAGCCTCTTAGAAGGACATATACTCACTGCTCTTACGGTCTTGGCTTTCTTAGCTGCTTCCTTGATGATCGTGAACTAAATTTCTAACGTTTCATTAGTCGTTGGCAAGTTTTTGGGATTTTGACCTAAGGTCAAATGATTCTCATCCTCTTTGAGTGTAGCTAAAACTTTCTTCTCTAATTTGGTGAGAGTGCTTTTAACTGCAATTTGATAGTTATCTAACCATTGTACTGTGTCGAAATAGAATTTCAACATCATTTATTGAAATTCGTATTCGGTAAGAATTGGAGCGGTGAATTCTTCAATAAAAGCTTTATTTACTTGGTTTACCTAATTCCATCAACCATGGGTAATTCTTCGGTTCCTTCATCTTAGGTAGGAGAGCGAGGGGTCTTTCGAGAGGTTGCTTTTGGCTTCTTACTTGATTGAGAGTTTTCAATTGCTGAAGTTTCTAGATTGGAAGAGGGTGGAGGTTGTGTGCCCTTTTTCTATCACCAAAAATGTTAGATAGATTTTTATTCTTACTAACACCCAAAAGCTTCCAAATGCTAATTCCAAAAGGTAGCAAATGATTGAATACTATCGAAACTAGACAGAAAATAAATTCCAAAAGGCAAAAGTAACACAAGGTTTATAATGGTTCGGGAACAAGATCCCTACATCCACTTTGAAAGTTCTACTCTAGACTTTATTGCTTATTTTGATTTACAAGTACATTCATGAAATTTTTTGCCAGTAATGGTCTTTCGAGTAAAAGCTTTCTAAAAGGGGTAGGAAGTACTGAATGACAAAGGGATATCATAGATTATTTTTTTCAACCCCTTTATTGTAGCAGGAACCCTATATTTATACCAAATTTAAGGTTCTTCCCTTGGTGCAGGTGTCTTCTCTTAGATTGATGACCTGGAATGCTATCTACAACTTAGATTTAAATGCTTGTCATCATCCGGTTGAGTACGTTTTGACATGGATTATTTGTGTAATGCTTTTATATATAGCTTCTTGGATATCTTCCGTCTATTCTAACTGTTGGTCTCGGCCTGGGGCATTTGAGCCATTGATTGACGATACTTGCTAAAATGCTTTTGGTTCTAGCGACCGCTGCCCTTGGTTAAGCTTCTTGTTTTAGTTGGACAATGTTCTTGATCTCGATCGACACTTCGACTCATGCTCTCGTATACTAAGTCTGTCGCTTAAGCTCTTATTAGAAACCAAACAATGGGTCTCGGAACTACAAGCCAAGGCACTTTCCTCTCGAATATTTTTAATTTGTACTTTGTAGAAATTATGGTTTATCAACCACCAACTCACATGCCAATCAAAATGCACCACCATTGGGATAAAGCCTTAACTAGCATGCCAACCATAATCATCACTATAGGATAAAGCCCTAACTCACATGCCAAACAACACTTGTACAACCGAGGGCTACTTTCCTCATTCGTGTACTGAAACGCCTAAATGGATCCTATTTGGCATCTACATATAACGCATAGACCAAATATAATCTAACGATGCATACGACAAAATTTAACTGTTCAAACGATAAATATCAATATCATGTCAAAAGACCGCTCATTGAGGTAAACTAGCTCGTGTTAAGTCATTAAGCAAGGTAGTATGCGATAAGGTGCACTTCTGAAGTATCACCAAACTTCGCAAGCAACATACCAAAAAATCCTCATTTCACCAAGATCATAATACCTAAAACCGGGAGTAAATGTGATGTCGTATGCAAAAGTTATATGGGTTAGAAGGATATGAATATTTTCATAATTGATTGATTAAATTTTCTCCTTTTAGCATCATAAACCCACTACCCAATCAGGCTGCCATTTCTCTTTGTCACTACCATTGCCAAGGACCATACCACATCGATTAGACCCCACCAACGTCTTGCTCGTCTTACATGCTACCCGCCACCTCAACTCCGACCGCAAAAAATGACCCACACCGCCATAGATCTAAGATGGTTCGTCGACGTGGCTAACTCCGACCACCTGAGGTCGATCGGATCCCAACATGACACACTCCTTAGCCCCCTCTTAACAACTACACCCTTCGATTGCATCGTCTCTATTTAACCATTGAACCAAATTGGACGATCCATGAGTATCCGACTTCGTACTCTTTTTTTATTAATCCATTAACCCAATCAACAAAAGTACATCACCAGTGGATTCATTTCATCGAGCACTACAATTTTGAAATATAATATGGCGTACTTGGTGCACTTTTATGTTTTGCACTTTTTAATTTATGGAAAAATCGGTTTAACCGTATACATAATTAAACAAAGCAATTATCTATCAATTTACCTAGTTCAACTTAATTACAGAATTTAGAAATAAGGTTTCATCAAATTAGACAATTTTTCACAAAATTACACTAATACATTTTGATTGTAAACAAATAGTAGAAATTAACTAACTTATAAGTATTATTCTCAATTATAATATTTCCACTGCCTTTTATTCGTGTTTATCTTCATTAATCCGTTGAAATATCATCTCCTTCTCCGCTGTCCAAAATTTCATCACCTTCAAAACTCCAAATTTCATGATAGCGTTGATTCTTTTGTGTAGCTCTCTTCGTCATGATCAATTTTATATATAAATTTGTTTCATTTGGATCAAATTTAGGGATCAAATTTTGGGAAATTATGATTGATTTAGATAATAGAGTTTTATAAGTAGAGGATAAGTTTTAGAACAAAGAGGATAAGGTTGAGGATTTAGTTATAAGCTAAAAACAATAGTATTAAGGATGAAATTTGAAATTAATATTTATAAAAATACCTTTGGTTCTAACTTTTTGTCATTTTGTCCCACTTTATTAGATTCAACAATATATGTTTCTGATTGGAAATTAAATTTCAGATGCAATAAGATAGTCCTTGAAGCCTAATTCATGCTATTTAAAAATTAACATTTTGCTCTTTTACATAAAGTTGCAATTTTAACGTTACTAATTATTTGTTTAGTTATTCAAAAAAATAAGGATGTTACAATAGTCGAATTAGCGAGAATCAATTTTACATAAGTTGAGAAAATCCGAGTAATTTACTTTTGGATTTGAGATTATAATTTTGAAGAAGGATATATCTAAAAGGATTTTGAAAAAATGAGACTAATAATTATTATGAATATGATTTGTGAATTATGAGGTCAACATCATAAATTTATAGTTATTATCATGCAAACAACAATAATTTAAGATCATGTTTGATAAACTTATTCATCAGTGGTAATAGGTCCTTTAAGCGGATTCCCTTCCTTTTTTGAGCAGAATGGTTGCATGGTGCGGGACTGCACAACCCAAAATGCTTTACTAATAAAAAGTCTTTATGACCAACATGCTTGATTGGAGGCCACAAAATTCTAAGTGAATAATCTCTTAGGAAATACATGCATCCACAACAGACATAGATACACACACATACATACATACACACACACACACACAAAAGATGGAGCTTAATACAGAAAGCGCAACAAAAGGTAACCAGGTGATAATATAAGCAACATCACTAATGTTATAAGAAACGACACAGAAGACACTAGAGACAATCACCGTTGTTATTAACTTGGGTATTCACATCTGGTGCTTGGATAGCCTCGCAACATCCATCGACTCAGCATCCATCTCTTGTCGGTAATCATCAGGGTTAAAGGCTGAGTAGGGCAACATGTCCAAGAGTAGAAGTGTTATAAGGTTTCGTGGAAAATATAAAAGGGGTTGGTACCCTTATTATTAAAGCATTGGGAGTTTCTCTCGACCCGAATAGACCGGCTAAAAGCAAGGAGCAGTCTGTCAGTGTGAGCATTGATGTGCTCATTATATTGCTAGTATTTGCAAAAGGAAAGAATGATGGGGATAGGGTTGATTGTTTGTGTAGCACAACTTTTCCAGACACAAACAGCAGGATCACAATCAAAGAAGATAAGATTAATGCTTTCGAGGGAGGTATAACATATCAGCAAGGTTGGGGGGGAATGTTCAGGACTTTGTTAATTAGCATATCTTTGATGTTTACATCCCTGGATTAGCAGCCACATCAATATGTTAACACGACAGAGGGGTCTTGGATTTTCTATATTCTGGGGTAAAAGAAGTGTTGCTTCGAGTTGTTAATATGGATGTAAATAGATTTAGTCGAGAATTCCCTCCCTTTTAACAAAAATAAACTTTTAATATTTCAAGTTGTATAAAACATTTCCAAGTTTGAAGAAGCTGTATTTATTTTCATGCTACTTTTATCATATTTTTTAAATGGTTAAAAATATTATCTATACAACGAAGAAATATAAATTTGGTTTTGTGGAAATTTGGATAAGTCTCTTATTCTCACGTTTTCTATATGAAAAACGTCTTTAATACCCTATTTTAAATTACATTTATAATTTATTTTGGTATTTTTTTTCTTTTTTTCGAAATTTTTTTCTGAACTTAATCGCATGTGAGATGAACAAAACCTATATTTTATATATACCAGTGCTATGGCACGTCCGTTGGGCGTGTATGATGAATTATGTGATTTAATTTCTTTTTGTTGCATAACTATACACATAGACATGTCCTAAATTATATACAGAAATATATAACTTTTAATAAATATTCAATTGATGAATTCATACATGTAATTGATTAGACAAAGTCGAAATTGTCTACGACTATCTCAATATTGTCATTTTCACCACTTCAGCCATCAGTAAACTTTTAATATAGTGGTGATAATGAGGAGATCAGTTGTATAAAAAGTTAACCCAATCTATATTCACATACAAAGCACTATTAATCTATTTTTGTCCTATTTGCTGCACTTTTTATGTTCCATTACAACTTGTAACTCAATACAAAGTATAATATATTATTCTATGATGTTCTTCTAAGAGTTTCTAGATATAATTAATTTCATGGAAACAATTTAGAACTACAAATTACTGTTATGCCACCTTTTGGTAAAGTCGTGACACCAAGGAATTAACTGGAAATCAAAGACAATCCGTCCCGAAGATCGGTTATACACAGGCCTACTATGGATACTAGCAAATTTGGTCTGAGTCTGGATTGAGCAACAAAAGATATGGCTCGATAAGAAAAATTATAGGACCAAAATGTTCCAAATTTCAAGTCAATCAAAGTTCGTATGCTTGAGATATGGATCGATCAATAATTATGAAGGAAGCCTCAGTTCGTATCCATCGTGCACATTCCCTTTCATATTCGTCGCACACATTCCTTTTCGTATTCATCAACAATCAACAATTCGTATCGATCCCATCCATACGTGCTTTGTATCGGTCTTCCCATCAAAATAGTTCGTATCGATCGGCTAACGACCGATATGAAACATGCCACTAAAATAGTCAATATGAAGGACGTGTGGAATGATCGATACGAAACGCCCTCCAAGTCGTCGATATGAGAAACATAAGTTCGTATCGATACAAAGCGGCTACAAAGGATCGATACGAAAGCCAGTCAACCATCGATACGAAAGGTATAAATATAAAGTGGGGTTCATAACAACGACACGAAATAGAGCATTCCATGTCGATACAAAAAAGTACATTCAAGTGGAAGAAATGGTCACTCGGCATGAAAAGTGGATCGCTCTTGGATTATCACTCCATGTCACCTGATCGATACGAACAAGCATGGATAAGAAGTGATCGATACGAATGGGATCGATATGAACATTACAGCCAACTGAAAATCCAAACTTGGATCCATCATAACTCAAAATCTACAAGTCTAAATGCTACCAAATTTTCACAGGAGCTTGCATGCCACCTCTACATCACCTCTGATCGATCTCAGCCCAAATGGAGATGATTTTAATCGATATGAACCAGTTAGGGATCGATCAGGGATCGATCCGAAATGACCATAAATCGATCTGGTGGGCCCACACACATGAGAGAAGGAGTATTCCGAGATCTAAGTCATATTTTTCCAACCTACGTCTACAAATAGCCACCCAATGCCAACAGAAAAGGGACTTTTTGATTCTTCCATGCCGATACTCTACCGGAGACTCATTGTAACTCGAGTGCTTGAGAGTGCATTGTTGTAATCAGATTATAAGCTTCAATAAAATAGTAAACTTTCCATAGTGGACGTAGGCTACAACGTCAAACAACTCTAAATTCTTATGTTCTTACATTTTTGTTTGTCCGTTTTGGCGTGTTTGTTAGATTAACCACCTTTTTTCATTTATATTCTTCATTTTAATCTCTTTAAATATGTCTGAAGTGTGTTGTGCCCAATTTTGGTATGAACACTTTGGTGCTTTCATCGAGAGAACCCAGCTTTTCTCCTGCTCATTGGATCTATTACCGTCGTTGATTGCAAAAATCTAAGGAAGAAGATGCAAATCTACCATCCAGGAGTTTACTCCATACTATTCAGATTGCATTAGATCCATGAAGGAGTTGCATCAGCCATGGTTAACATAAGGACTGCTTCTACAACTGCTAATCCAGAAGGATGAGATAAGCAGAACGTCGTGCAGCTGCCGGCTATAGGTCAATCTTCTGCTGGATCCTCAGATCCACAAGGCCTTGTCACCAGGAAGGAGTTTCAGATGCTAATGCAAGAACTAACTTAGAGCCATTAGGAGCTCATAAAACAGATCTGTGCCAACACGGAGCTGGCCCACCGACTGAACGAGGAGAGATGAAGGAGATCAAGAAGGGATCGAGCTGCCTATTCATCCATCGAAAGCTCAGCTTCTTATGATTTCAACCATAGATCTACACATCGACTAGATGTAAGCTATGCGCAAGCCGTCGGGAATCAATGTATTTTGAATCTCGGCGAAGCTGGAGCTGGTCCTTCCATGGGGCACTAGGCTGGACCCTCCTTTTGGGAAAGGGCACCTCCTTATCACATTACTGATAGCCATGCAGCTGCTGCCACAGAAATTATGGAAGTTCAACTTTAGAATCAACCAAACCCAGCCTTTCATCAACACAATCATGCTCCTGAACCCTATGTGCCCAAGGATCTAGAGCCAATGAGGCGAGGCATGGACCATCGACTGCGCCCGGACCATCCTCGCAACGTGGAACCCGACTGCGCCTTTTGGCCTGGAATGTCCAAATTCTAGACATCCCAACCATGATCCATCAAATGATCCATCAAAGTTAAGGCCTCACCAATGACATTTGCGGAATCTCCCAAAGTCATACTCCGTTAAGTGATGACATCCTCTATGCTGAACCACCTTGCCGATTCAGGATGCCAACTTTACCTGTTTATGAAGGGAGCTCAGATCCTAATCAACACATTCTAAAGTATGAATGGCTCATGAACGCCACTCGAGCTGACGGCGTAGTTAAATGTAGAAGCTTTCCTATCTCCTTAGGGGACATCATAACCATGTGGTTTACTCGTTTACCACCTCGATCCATTTCATGCTTTGATCAGTTAGCTACCAAGTTCATTGAGCAATTTTGTATGCAGGTCACGAGGCCGAAGGATGTTAACACCTTATCCGACATCACTTAACTCCAGGAAAGACACTTAGACATTATTTGGAAAGGTTCTATGCCGCTTGTGTGGAGATCAGCAACCTTAATAACAATTCTATATTGATGGTACTGACTAAAGGGATCGATCTTGAATCCAAATTTGGCAATTAGTTGGCTGGGAAACACCCCGCGTCATTGGATTGTTTCTACGCTAAGGCGGCTCAGTTATTGAGGAGAGAAGATGCTAGACAATTTAGAAAGCAGGATAATGTCGGGCCCAGTGTTGAAGGCATTCAAAGTAACGTTGCTGTGAAACAAATCGGTGAGAGTTTCGGTAAAGTACAGTTGAATATATAGAATAAGCAAAGTTAGCAGAAAGGCGATGGAAGTCAGGATAAGAAGCGAGATCAGAATCATGGACCGCGGCGTAGAGTGCCCATGTTTGACCAATATACCCCATTGAATACATCCCTGGAGAATGTTTATTTGCAAACCTGTAATACTGGACAGTATGAGAAGCCTGCTTTGAAACAATCGTCTGAGAAGCAGATTTAGACTGGGGAATTCTATAGCTTCCAATATTGCTATGGTCACAATACTAATGAGTGTCGCCATTTATAAAACATCATTGAGAAGTTAATCCGAGAGAGAAAGTTGGAACAATTTGTTCGACGCCGTAGGCTGGAGGTGCGGGGCCATCAAACCAGAGTCAAGGTCAAAATTAGGCTAGACCAGAAGAACCCGCGCGTACTGGCGGAAGATTGGCTATTAATACAGTTAGTGGTGTCCTCATTTAGTTAATAGGATTTGGAGGGAAGAGTCGTATGCCGGTTCGATTAGGCATGTGGACTTCGAGTATTGCTACAATACGATGATGGGGCTCCGGTGAAACAAAAGAAAACAATGACAGACGACGTCATTTTTTGGAACGGAGACGTTGATAGAGTCAAAGCCTCCACTATTGATCCACTAGTCAATCAGCTCAAATAGGTCCTGCTTGGATGAAGAGAATCTTGGTAGATAGTGGAAACTTCGTAAATATTCTTTTCAAATGATCTTATGACCAGATGAAAATGGAAGTGAAGGACTTGAAGCCGTGTCAATCTCGCATACATGGCTTTTATGGGAGTACAACGATACCCTCTGGGATGATGGAGTTGCCAATTGAGTTGGGAATCGGAGATCGACGGAGAGTCCGGATGTTACAGTTCATTGTGTTGGACATTAATTCCCCGTATAATGCTTTCTTAAGCCGACCAACCCCAGCTGAATTCAGGGCAGCCATTGCCCTATGGTGTTTGACTCTTAAGTTCCCCATAGATAATGGGGTTGGAGTTGTTCAAGGAGATCAGGCAGCTGGATGTGCCAATTATGTTACTGAGCTGCGGGAGGCGCAGTAGAAAGAGAAGGGCAAGGACGTGGAGGAATCTCTCTGCATGCATTTTTCTGAAAATTAACAGTTAACACCTATGCCTAGGCTCGGGCACCACAAATAGTTCCTGGAAGATCTTGATCCATGAGATAACGATAATAAAGGGGAAGTCAAAGACAGTCAGGCTTCTTCGGCAGAGTTGATGATTGATGTTCCGGTCGATGAAGATGATGACTCCAGAATGATAAAGGTCGCATCTCAGCTAAGCCAATAGATGAGAGAGGAATTGATTGAATTTCCCCGAGAAAACCTTGACGTGTTTGCTTGGACGCACTCAGACATGTGTGTAATCTCACCGAATATCGTGAGCAATGCATTGAATATTGACCCGCGGCACGCGCGATCAATAAAAAAGGCACGGTATGGATCCAAAGAGATCCGTCGCCCCGACGAAAGAGGTAGAAAAACTCAAGTCGAACAGGCTTATTCGAGACGCATTATATCTAGAGTGGGTATCCAACCCAGTGATCATCAGGAAATCCAATGATAAATCGAGAACTTGTTTAAACTACTCAGATTTGAATAAAGCCTGCCCTAAAGACAAATTTTCACTTTCCAGAATTGATCAGCTCATAGATTCAATGGTCGGACACAAACTCTTATCTTTTAAGAATACATATTCCGACTACAATCAAATACTGATGCACCTACCTAATTAGGAGCATACCAACTTTATCATCGATCTGGATCTCTATTGCTATAAAGTGATGTCGTTTGGACTCAAGAATGCTGGGGAAACTTACCAAAGGCTTGTGAACCGAATGTTTACCAACTAGATCGAGAAAACTATGGAGGTGTATGTGAATGACATGCTTGTGAAGTCGTGGTTGTCCTCCAACCATGTCAAAGACTTGGAAATAATGTTCAAAATCCTAGGACGGTACCAAATGAAGCTCAACCCGTTGAAGGTCACTTCGGAGCCGCATCTGGAAAATTCCTTGGATTCATTGTAAATGCTCGAGGAATTGAAGCCACTCCTTAGAAAATCCGGGCGATTCGAAATCTCAAGACTGCCGGAACCCTAAAGCAAGTGCAGAGCCTCAACAGGAAGGTGGCAGTCTTGAGTAGATTGATCTCCAAATCCACGGATAAGTGCATTCCCTTCTTCGACCGGATCAGGAAAGGAAAGCACAATTTGGAATGGATGGCGGAGTGCAAAGGCACATTCCAAGCATTAGTTCAACGTCTGGCAATGCCACCTATTTTTTCAAAGCCAGTTGATCATGAAAGATTACATATCCATCTAGAGGTTTCGACGAATGCGATCAATGCTGCATTGATTCGGGAAGAAGATCGGATACAACGACCGATCTATTATATAAGCAAGACAGAGGCAAAGAGAAACTACCCAAAGTTAGAGAATCTATATTATTGCCTAGTCATTGCCTCGAGAAAGTTCCGTCTGTACTTCTAGGCTCATCTGATCACAGTCTACACCAACCAGCCGTTACGACAGGTCCTTACACGGCCTGAGACGTCTGGTAGGTTACTCAAGTGGAACATCGAGTTGAGTTAGTTTGATAATACTTATATGCCGAGACGAACCGTCAAAGGACAAGTTACGACGGACTTTATAGCTGAATTTACTATACCGGAGGACTTTCCTGAAACCGATGAATCTTCCAAATACATATGGAAGCTATACACTAACGGTGCATCAAATGGCTGCTTGTCAGGCGCTGGATTGGAACCAAAACCCTAGAAGGTAGATCCATATGTTATGCTTTGAAGTTTGACTACCGCGCGACTAATAACGAGGCCGAATATGAAGATTTACTCGTAGGACTCAGACTTGCCAGAGAATTGAGAAACACTGCTGTGGAGATCTACTGTGACTCGCAATTGGTCGTATGCCAGGTTCAGGGAGAATATCAAGCAAGAGACCAGAGGTTGGAAGCTTATCTTGCTCGGGTCAAGGAAGTGTTAAATCAATTCGACTACTATGCCATCCTCTGTGTACCCTAGGAGCAAAATCAAAAGGTTGATTCTTTTGCAAAACTGGCCAACACCGATGAAGTACAGAAAATGGGACTCGTCCCGTTGAGACATTTACCTCCTCAAGCATCGATTAGATAGAAGTGACTGGGTGCATGAGGCAACACTCGAAAAGGATTCATGGATGACCCCATTTAGAAACTATCTCGAACACGGAGCTTTGCCTAAGCATAGAAGTGAGAAAAGACAAGTTCTTTGGAAAGCTTCATGATTCATTCTACAGAATGGAATTATGTACAGGAGAGGATACTCTATTCCTTTGCTCCGATGTATCGCCCATAACAAGATCAAACGAGTGTTACATGATGTTCACGAGGGAGAATGCGATGATCACACTAGGAGGCAATCCTTTGCTAAGAAGATACTCAGATATGGGTATTATTGGCCGACTATGAATTGAGATGCATTAGACTATGCCAAGAGACGTGACAAGTGCCTAAAACATGCTCGGATTCCAAGAGCCCCTCCTACCAAAATCACTCAGATGTTCAATCTATGATCGTTCGTCATATGGGGAATCTATATAATTGGGTCTCTACCCCTGGCTAAAGGTGGTGTGATGTACAACATCGTTGCAGTTGACTACTTTATCAAATGGGCGGAAGTCAAGCCCCTTGCCACGATCACGATGAAAATGTAATCAACTTTGTAGTATGCAACAATATCTCTCATTTTGGCCTCCCACAAACAATTATCGCTGACAACGAAGCCCAATTTGATAGTGTCGAGTTCAAGAAATTCTGTCAACGTTTTCACATCCAAAAGAATTTCTCGATGTTTTCTTACCCTCAAGCAAATGGACAGGTCAAAGCTATTAATAAAGTTATTAAGTCCATTCTGAAGAAATGACTAGAGATGGCTGAAGGTAGATGGGTCGATGAACTTCCCATGGCCCTATGGGCATATCGAACTACCCACAAGTCTATGAGCGGCCACACTCCATTTTCACTTTTCTACAGCTTTGAGGCCGTTATTCCAGTGGAATTGGCCATCTTATTGTGTGACATATTATAATCCAAAGATGAACGCCATATTAGTTTTCGAATCTTTGGATTTATTGGATGAGATGCGTGAAGAGGCAGATTTTATGGACGTCGTGCACCGAAGTCGAGTCGCCCGATTGTACAATGCTAAGGTTCAACCCAAAACCTTTGAACTTGCCAATCTTGTACTCAAGAGAATCTATCCGGTCCCTTAGCATAGGAAACCAGCAACGGAAGGATCATATGTGATTGAATGGAGATTTGGAGACGGCATATTCAAATTATCGACTGTTGATACTTTGCCGAGAGCTTGGAACAGCGGGAGTCTCCGTCGCTACTAAACATAACAGGCTTTTTTTATCCAATAAGCCTGCTTTTCATTTGAATTTTTTTTATGCATTTCAAAATTTGCACTTGTCATAAAGCAACTGAATTTGCCGTACTTTCTTATTTCAGCAATAAAATGCAAACTCGTCAAACCAGAGTGGAGATTCTTGAAATGCGTCATGCAACCATCACAATGCACGGAAATCTAAGTTCCATTCTACGGTGGGGCTTATTCAAATAGGGAGTGACTGTGATACGATCAGTGACTCGCTAAGTGAAATCCCAAGCTCGGGGGCAAGCAACTACACTGAAGCCAAAAAGGATTGATACAAGACAATCCTTTAATGAACTCTGGTTCCCAGAGTACGAACTGGAGTATAAAATTCAATCCAAAATGTAGGCTCGAGAAGGGTGGATCCATCCACCCACGACTTCGCACATGTAAAATCTAAACTCGAGGAGGATGGACTCGTCCATCCACGACCTCATCTCCATTTTTACAAGCTCAAGGAGGATGGATCCTTTCATCTATGTCTTCGCTTACCTACTCAGGGTGGATTTGATCCGACCGTCCACGTTCCAGGTCAACTCCTCATTTCCAGAGTGCGAATTGAGATCTCAATACTTAGGCAGATGTGATACACTGTCTGTCAATCAACTCCAGATTCCTAGAGTGCGAACTAGAGTATAAACATCGAGCTGGGTATGGCTGACTACTCATCAACTAACTCAAAGTCCCCAAAGCATGGGCTGGAGTATAAACACAAATCTGGTGTGGACTAACCACCCGTGAGATAACTCTAAGTCCCCATAGTGCGAATTGGAGTACGAAACATAAATTGGGTGTGACTGCCCACCTACAAATCAATCTAAGTCCCAAGAGTTCGGATTTAATTCTAAATATCAAATGGGTGTGATTGACTGCCCGTAAAATAACTTAAGTCCCCAAAGGGCGAAAATATCTCTAAACATTAAGCAGGCGTGATTAACCACCGACACACAACTGCGATTCCCAGGGTGTGGATGCGATTGCCAATAGATGAGCGAGTGTGATTCGGCCACTCGAACTCGTCTCGTTTCAACTTTGTTATGACTAAGTTAAGTATTGAAGGCGGAAAGCGACTATTAATTGATCACTTCAATTCATCCCCAAGACCGGGGGCATAACTTAAGTACTGGTTGCTGATCGAGATAGTATAACTTTAGGACTTGACTTATTTGGTTATGACCTGAAGCCATGACTTCGGGACTTAACAACCAAACTCAAGTCTGGTTCAGAGACTAAAGCCTGACAAGTACATTGAATGGAAATTCGAGCGCCAAAACACTTAAGCAAATAAACACAGAGTTATGCTAAAAAAATGGAATTTCATTTCAACTATTTTTAAAAGAAAGTATAAGTACAAAAATTATTTCAAGAATTCCTATAGGTAGGGGCCGAACCCGCATCTACACATGCCCTATGGAAAGCAAAATGAAATTCCTAGCTATCTACCAAAAAAGGGAGCAAAAGGGCATGGCTACTCTTTCAGCATTTCCTTCTTCTTCTTACTTGGTGTCAATCTACTAGAACCACCGCTTGGCTGTCTTTTTGGGCCTTTGCCTCCCCGACCTCCTTTCGCGGATTGGTCTTCGGCCAGAGGAATTACGATGATCTCTTCCTTCTAACTCAAGGGGATCAGGATACTCTCAGAATGCGGAGTCGGAGGAATCGTGGTACTTTCAATGTTAGAGGATGAGGAAGGCACACCAGTGTCAACGATTGTGCCACAAGGGGAGATCATATGCATGGGGACCGGACCAGGACCTGCCATGCCACCTCCAATACTACTGGCCTGCGTGGTTCTTTCCAGTACAACATTGACCTCTACCATTATCTCTTCATGCCGAACTGCTTGGGCTTCCACGAGAATGCTGTTAGTTGGGACCGAAGAGCTACCCGTAAACACACCTTCACCCATGATGAATGGGAAGTCGGTAAGTGGATTACTTTGATGACCAAGGAGTTCTTCCATCATCTGTTCGTCAAAAATGAAAGCAATCTCGTGCACTCCCTTAGTTGGTGCATTGGTCGTTGTCGTGGTTGCTGTAGGATCGATTTCATCCTAAAGGAAGAGTGAATAGGATAATACTAATAATAATAATAATAATTAATGTGGAAATATATATAATAATTGCAACACAGATAACAGCAGAATAATAAAAGCAAAAATAGAACAACAAATATTTACCTAGCTTCGACGAAACCTTGCCTATGTGCTTCCCCTAAGGTTTCTACTAGAAATTAAGTAGATGGATGCTTACACAGGTAAACTTGCGAAACTCGCTAACGACTAACCTAACTCTATGCTCAACACAACCACTGAGTTGCGAATTCTTGAACTACAAAACCGTTGTTCGTAAACAGCTTAAAAACTAGAGATTTAAAACAATAGAAGTAATTTAAAACAAATAAAACAATTTAAACCCTAGCCTAAATAAAATAGGCCGGCCCAAATTATAACTTGAGAAAATAAAAATCGTCTCCCCATTGCGTTTTCCTTTTTTTATACTTCGTCCTGTAACTCTATTAGTCCATGTCGTTCCTTTTGCAATCTTGGGTTTGTTGAAATTTGACGCTCCGATTCAAATCAATTGCCTTAATTAGCTTCGATGCTCCTTTTGCATGTTCTTCAATTTTCTTGCGGTTACTTTACTTGTGTAGAGCTAAAATGGTTATAAAAATGGTATGCGATTTGCGCTTTTTCAATATTGATTATTGCTCGAACTTGATTCGAGTTTAGTGATTTATTCTCTGATTTCTTCTAAGTATGTATACTCATTGGTTTTAGTCTCGAACTCAATGCTTCATTTGCCAATGATGATTTTGGGTTATACAAGGAACGAATGCCTTAATTTTCATTCGTATAATTTTGTTTGAATTCTTCAGTGTTACTTGTCCATTTGATTTCACTTGAGCGCTTGTGATTAATCTTGACTGCTTCATTTGTTTACATGTTACTGATACATTTTCACTTGCTTGAGTCAGTTCCTCCTTTTGCTCCTACAATCATGGAATTTGAATTTCTGAGACATCGTTGACTTGATACAACCTGACTTGTTCATTTTCATGTTACTTTTGCAAGTTGAATTCGCTCGACTTGGGGATTGACTTCAACTTGGTCACGTTACTACATATACCTATGTTTGAAAAAATGTATGACCCATGGA
Source organism: Allium cepa (assembly GCA_030765085.1). Lineage (NCBI taxonomy): Eukaryota > Viridiplantae > Streptophyta > Magnoliopsida > Asparagales > Amaryllidaceae > Allium > Allium cepa. The sequence goes on along the minus strand of CM060939.1, from coordinate 411,961,572 downwards.
TTTATTTTCTTTTAAACATTGCTTCGTATAGACTGTAAGCTTTCGACTTGTTTTGCAACCCTCTTCACCGTAATTTATATTGACTGGTTCATCATGTTTTACTTGTGAGCTCCATTCTTTGCTGACTCCAATTTTGACATTTGATTTGTGATAAACTGGACTTTTACTTGTCCAATTCATATGATCATTCTCTATTTTTGCTGCCTTGACTATGTTTGAAATGCAACTTATAGAAATCTTGAACATTGCTGCATTGCCTTATTAAGTTTGCATATGTGTGTCATCTCTATGTATATGCATACATATATGTATATGTATATGTGTGTGATGGCTCGGCATTAATTCTAGTTTCATGTTGAACTGTCCATTGCTCTATTGCTTTGCACTTTGGTACATGGTTTTGTTCAAGTATTTGAAACACACACACACACACACACATATATATATATATATATGCATGTATGTTCAAATATTTTGCATCCATGTGGTCTACACTATGTACATGTCTTGATTAAAGACTTCATATTGCATTTCATTTACTTTGGATTGATACACTTGGTTTTGGTCTAAATTGTTATATGTGTGGTGATTTTCATGTTGCAGTTGGTTCGGGTTATAGTCTGTTATCTTTAGTGCATGAATCTACGTGTTGTATGAATGTGACTTTGTTGTTGCATATTTCCAGTCTAGTTGCCTTATACATGGTTGCATTGTCCATGGTATTGAACTTGTGTATCACCATTTATATACATACATACATATGTATGTGTGTATACATGTGTTATTGATCATGATGCAGACATTGTGGTGCGTGACCACATCTATTTTGTTATGGCTTCTTTGATGACCTTCTTATATTTTGAAGTCTGACTGTGTTTGGTCTTGCACATTTGAACATGTCTTCATACTTGTATTCTTTGGCATCAATTCTATATGTTGCATCACTGTGCTTATGTTGTTTTTGATATGTATATATGTGTGTCAGCTTGGATTCTGATTGTTATGATCGAGTGATACTGTCTGGTTGATTGAACATTGTATAATGGTGTTGGTTTCCACTATTCTAATTGAGGCTGTTGTCATTTGTGTTTCATGTACTTCCTTGTATGTGCTGTCTCATTTTGAGTTGCAGTCTTGTGAATTGATGTTTGATCTGTACTTGTTGCACTGAGTCTTATATTGTCAGGGTCGACATGTAAGCTGCTTTGTCTTCCGTTTTGTTCACTGCCTGGTCTGCACTTGATACTTGTACATATGATGGTCTAGGTTCATTGATGTGTTGAGTCTTCATGTTACATTGTTAAAAACTGAGCATGTTTATTTTTGAGCGCATTGAATGCTCTGATACTAGTTTAAATCCATGTTGTATGCATTCATGTTCTAGTTGCATTGATTTGGACATGTTGTTTTGGTGAGACTTGAGCTCTATTGCATAAGAATAGAACTGTTCGTGTATGGTCTGAACTTCAACTCATATTAGCTGACCATTGAATCTCGTACTTGACCGTCCTATTTTATTTTTGTATTGCACCTGAGTTGAATCCACTATTTGATGGGGTTTGACCTTGTGCTCACCTATCCCTGCAGTTTTATCAAGTGTATATCGGTATGCACGGCCTTGTGGCATGTACAATGATCACTGTGCATGTCACAAGCTATTCGTGCAAGATGAATTCAAAAGAAATAAATGACGAACAACCTAAATAACCAAGGCAAATAATGTTTTCAAACACACATTTTTATTGTACACTGCAAAATATTTCTTTTTCAATTTTACTGCGTCAGTGTTTATTTCATAGATAATTCAGATGCTGGATACAAACTGAAATAGAGTTGAAGATAAATATGAGTGAATGAGTGATATGTAGCGAGGTGAGCATTGTAAATTGAAATTTGTGATGTAATCAAAATTGTAATGAAGTTGAAATTGTGTATATATAGTGGGAGCTCAAATTTGTACTATTCAAAATTGTAATAAAATATTTGTTTGAATTTAAATTCTATGTTATTTGTTTTATTCAACAAATATTTATTCAGTTATGTGAAAAATAAAATAAAACAGTACAATAGCAAATACATTTAAATGGATATATATATATATATATATATGTTTATTATCATCAAACAAAAATCATATACTAGCATATTCAATAATCTCCCCGTTTTGATGTTAACAAATATATATTTAAGATTTTGAATTTATTAAATGTATTTGGTCATTGATGAACCCTATTCTCTCCCCCTATTTGAATGCTCCCTCTCTACAACAAAAGCTCCCACTTTATATATGCATGAAAATAAATAAAAATATGCAAATGAACTTTGATGGGAATATGCAAAATAAAAATAAAATATTTGAATTTTATTTGCCAAAATCTTAATTTTTCGCTCCCTCTTTTGTTATCTGCAAAAGAGTAACAGTGTTAGAAAATAGAGATAAAGTGATAGATACAACATCAATACCCAATCGAGTATAAATATTAAATTTCAAATCAAACAAAAAACATAAATACTTTATTAGGCGCATATTCCACTTTATAGTGTTAGGGATGATGTCGGCATATAAAACTATATAGATGTATCTGTTTGTGGTACGTTTATACTAGGAATTTGAATATTTACTAGCCATGTATAACCATTAGGACTTTTAAATGAGATTAGTAGTATTCCCACTTTTAAAAAAATGAATTTCATGCATCTTCTAACCACGCATAACCGTGAGGACTTTTAAATGGGATTAGAATCAACATGTCTATTTAATAATCTATTTTGATATGTGTTCCATACATGCAAAACCATGAGAACTTTTAAATGAGAGTGAATATTTTGGATGTTTTTATTGTAAAAAATAAATAAAATAAAATAAAAATGAATAATTTCTTGTTTAAAATACTACATTTTGACATACTATATTGGATTTTGATGAGTGATGGTCGTTAGAAATATGATAGAAATGGAGATGGTCATGGAATTTTCACCAATAAAAGTTGTTATAACTCTTGTTTAAATTGTTAAAGAAATTTACTAAATATACTATCTCATGTCATAATATATGATTAATATCTATATTCCTCACTTTTTCAATCACTATTTATCCTTTGGATAATCGGTAGGGAGTTAGATTAGTAAATGTAGTCATCTAAGATAAAATCCAAAAATAACTATAAAATAAAATTTTCTAAAATGCCTAATCTAAAACGAAGTCAACAAAAACTATTTTTTGGAAGGGGTTTTATATAAAAAAATGTCCGCTAATTTAAAATCAGTTGAAATAGAAAATATGCATATATTTTATTTGAAAATGTGATGTCACTACTGAACAACATGAAACTCGTTCTACTAGTAATTTTTCTATCAACTAGGTTACTAGTGTAATCTGCATCTGAATTTCCCTTTGACTCGGTATTATCATTAAATAGGTATCATAGACCAAATCGTGGAGTGCAAAAAATACCTTATAATCATCTTACAGCTTTTAAAATGTGATTCCTTAAGGATTTGATTGAAAAACATGAACATAAACAACTAGTGAACATAGTATCAAATCTAGAAGCTGTAAGATAAACAAATATATCGAAGTGTACCTAGAGTAATCATCAACCAACACAAGACACTATCTCTTACCACCTAAACTTTCAATTTCGTTAATCCAAACAAATCTATATGAATTAGTTCAAAGACTCTAGAGGTATTTACAGTGCTCTTGTTATAAAAAAGATAATGGCCAACAATGCATAATTTAGAATCTAAGTCAACATTTCCTTATCACATAATTGGCTGATTTATATCAGATTATGGGGTAGATTTTCACATTTAACATATCATTCAAGATAAATGTACCGTTACCTATTTTATCTTTATGATAATTTTTCATTATTACCCGATGTAACTCTGCCACCTTTGTTCTAGGCTAAGGAACTTTGATATGTCTAGCCAGAATCCAAGTAACACTATTGTTTTTTCTTAGCCTGCCACCACACCTACACGAGAAATGATTTTTGTGACCTATTTGTTTTTAAAGGTCCAGGTTTTTAATGACAAAATATTTTGAAAGATATGTTTGTGTAGACCCAAGACAATCTACATTTGTTCCTTTCGGCAACCAGATTTGTTTGACTTTAAGGGATTTTACATTTGTGCTTTTAGGAACCCAAATTGGTATGGTTTTCACATGTTTGGGCCTATATCAATAATTGTTGTGATTGTGTCCAATTTTTCTATGAATTGTGCACTTAGATTTGACACGATTGGTTTTACTTCTAACTCTTTTAGATTGAGTGTACCCAAGTCCTTGTCTAAAGTATTAATAGTTTGTTTCTATGATAACATATTTAGCGATCTTTCTCCTTTGGAAAATTTTCCTAAAGTTGTGGACAATTGTTGGACTTATGTTTTGAGAGATTCATTTTCATTCAATAATAGAGTGCACTTTTTGATAGAATTTTCTCTCCTGGTCTTTTCACTTTCTTTCAAAATCAGAATTTCATTTTTAAGCGATTTAATTTTAAGTTTCGATTTTTTTATTTCTTCTTAAAATGATGGACACATATCACACTAAGGCTCTATTTCGATAGTTTTTTAACCAATTGATCAAGTTGTTTATTTAATTCTATCAAACTATCTCTTTATGATTCAATTTTAGCGTACTTCTCCTTAAGTCTTTCAAAACAACCATTTACTTCATGAAAATATATAAGTAATTCCGAATGAGTGAATTTTGATACCTCGCTTGGCTCGTCATCATCACTGTCAGTTGTTCCTCCTTGAAGACACAAATTTTATTTTTCGCTCTCACTGCCAGTGCTTTTATCAGCTTCATCGGTTTCATCCCAAGTAGCTGCAAAACTTTTCATTTTCGGTTTCTTTCCTTGGCTGAGTCGATTCTGAGGACAATTAGGCTTGATATGACCGGGTTTATTGCACTTGTGACAAATGATCTCCTGCTCTTCTGAGTTGTCTAGTACTTTGACTGTTATGGTTTTCAATTGTTGACTTAGATTCCATATTTGTGGTTCCACCTTTTTAATCTCTTTTTTAACAGCACCAGTTCAGCTGCTCCATCGTTGCCGTCGTCGTCATCTTTACTTTCAGTTGTTTCTTTAAAAGCTATTAATTTCTTTCGAGTACCACCTCCTTCACATTCTTCCTTGAATTTCATTTCTAGATCATAAGTGGTGAGATTTCTGATGAGTTCTTCGACTTTGATTGGTTTCAGATTTTTTGATTCTTGAATGGCAGTAACTTTCGCTTCAAAATTTCATGGAAGAATGAGGATTTTTCAGACTATTTTCAATTCTGTGTATGGTTTTCCGAAAGATTTTGATTTGTATACAAGATTAGAAAGTCGTCCATACATCTCTTTGACATTCTCATCCTTGGCCATCGTGAGGTTCTCATATTTGCTACTAAGCATAGCAAGGCAAGATTCTTTGATTTGGGAAGTTTCTTCGTGAGTCGCTTCAAGTGTTTGCCAAATTTCATGCGCAGTTAGACAATGTGAGACATGATAAAATTCAATTTAAACCGATGAACATATAATAGAATTCATAGCTTTAGCATTAGCATTCTGCAGTTTATTTTCAAGATCTATCCATTGATCCATCGGTTTTTCAATTTCCTAATTATCTACTATTATAATTAGTATCCTATATCCTGTCTCAACGATATTCCAAGCATCGATGGTTTTTAGAAAAAATTTCATTTTATTCTTCCAGTAAGCATATTCACCATTGAACATAGGTGGTCTAACTATACTAACACTCAGCAAAAGCATTATTAAAAGAAGCCATCAAAAAATCAAATTTTTAACACAAAAATTGGTTTTTGAAAAATAAAATTTTTAAAACAAAAAGTTGTTCTTGTTTCTAGCTTTGATACCACTTGTAGGATCGAGGATGATGCTAATAATAATAAAAATTAATGCGAAAATATATATAATAATTGTAGCATATATAACAGTAGAATAACAAAGGCAGGAATATAACAACACAGATTTACCCTGCTTTGGCAAAACCCTGTCTACGTGCTGCCCCAAGATTTCTACTAGAAATCAAGTAATCAGACACTTACACACGTTAACTTGCTACACCCGCTAACGACTAACCCTACTCTATGTTCAAAACATTGCCACAACTCAGCCATTGAGTTGTGAATTCTCGAATTACAAAACCATAGTTCTTAAACAGCTTAAAAACTAGAGTTTTAAAATAATAGAAGTAATTTAAAACAAATAAAAAAATTTATACCCTAGCCCAAATAAAATAGGTTGGCCTAAATTATAACTTGAGAAAATAAAAATCATCTCCCCTTTGTGTTTTCCTTTTTTTTATACTTCAGCCCGTAACTCTTTTAGTCCATGTCGTTCATTTTGCAATATAGGGTTTGTTGAAATTTGAAGCTCCAAGCCTCAATTAGCTTCGATGCTCCTTGTTGTGTGTTCTTCAATTTTCTTGCGATCGCTTGACTTGTATCGAGCTCAAATGGTTATAAAAGTGGCATGCGATTTGCCCTTTTTTGATATTGATTATTGCTCGAACTTGATTCGAGGTTAGTAATTTATTCTCTAATTTATTCTCAGTATGCTCACTGATTTTAGTCTCGAACTCGAATGCTTCATTTTTCGATGATGATTTTGGGTTATATAGGGAACGAATCCCTTAATTTTCGTTCGTATAATTTTGTTTGAATTCTTCGGTGATTTTTACTAGTCCATTTGATTTTTCTTAAGTGCTTGTGATTAATCTTGACTGCTTCATTTGTTTACACATTACAGATACATGTTCACTTGTTTGAGTCTGTTCCTTCTTTTGCTCTTACGATCATGGAATTTGAATTTTTAAGACTTCCTTGACTTGATACAATCTGATTTGTTCGTTTTCGTGTTACTTCTGCAAGTTGATTTTGCTCAACTTTGAGATTGACTTCAACTTGTTCACGTTACTACATATACCTCTGTTTGAAAATGTATGACCCACGGGTTGATTTTCTTTTAAACATTGCTTCATATAGATTGCTAGATTTCGACTTGTTTTGCAACTCTCTTCACTGTAATTTATATTGACTGGTTCATCATGTTTTGCTTGTGAGTTCCATTCTTTGCTGGCTTTGAATTTGACATTTGATTCGTGATAAACTGGCCTTTGACTTGTTTAATTCGTATGACCATTCTCTGTTTTTGCTGCCTTGACTTTGTTCGAAATGCAACTTATAGAAATGTTGAACGCCGCTGCACTGTCTTACTATGTTTGCGTATGCATATCATCTCTATGTATATACATACATATATGTATGTATATATGTGTGTGATGACTCGGCGATAATTCTAGTTTCATGTTGAATTGTCCACTGCTCTATTGCTTTGCACTTTGGTATATGGTTTAGTTCATGTCTTTGAAAATAATATATGTGTGTGTGTGTATTTTTATGCGTGTATATATATATATATATATATATATATATATATATGTATGTATGTATGTATGTATATGCATGTGTGTTCAAGTATTTTGCATCCATGTGGTCTACACTATGTACATGTCTTAATTTAAGACTTCATATTACATTTCATTTACTTTGGGTTGATACACTTGGTTTTGGTCTAAATTGTTGTATGTGTAGTGGTGTTCATGTTGTAGTTGGTTCCAACTGTTATCATCTGTGCCTGAATCTGCATGTTGTATGAATGTGACTTTGCTGTTGCATATTTCCAATCTGGTTGGTTTATACATGGTTGCATTATACATGGTATTGAACTTGGGTGTCACCATATATGTACATACATACATATGTATGTGTGTGTATAGGTGTTGTTGATCATGCTGCAGACATTGTGTTGTATGACCATATCTATTTTGGTCTGGCTTCTTTGATGACCTTGTTGTATGTTGAAGTCTGACTGTGTTTGGTCTTGCATATTTGTACATATCTTCATACTTGTATTATCTGGCATCAATTTTATATGTTGCATCACTGTGCTTGAGTTGTTTCTGATATGTATACATGTGTGTCAGCTTGGAGTCTGATTGGTATAATCGAGTGATACTGTCTGGTTGATTGAACATTGTATAGTGGCGTTGGTTTCCACTATTTTGATTGAGGCCGTTGTCATTTGTGTTTCATGTACTGCCTTGTATTTGTTGTCTTCTTTTGAGTTGCAGTCTTGTGCACAGATGTTTGATTTGTAGCTTGTTGCATTGAGTTTAATATTTTAGGGTTGAAACGTAAGCTGTTTGGTCTTTCGTTTTGTTCACTACCTAGTAAGCTCTTGATACTTTGTACATATGATGGTCTGGGTTCATTGATGTGTGGAGTCTTCATGTTACATTGTTAAAACTGAGCTTGTTTATTGTTGTGTGCATTTATTGCTCTGATACTAGTTTGAATCCATATTGTATGCATTCATGTTCCATTTGCATTGATCTGGACATGTTGTTTTGGTGAGACTCAAGCTATGTTGCATAAGTATAGAACTGTTCATGTATGGTCTAGACTTCAACTCATGTTGGCTGACCATTGACTCTCGTACTTGTCCGTCCAATTTCATTTTGGTCTTGCACCTGAGTTGAATCCACCATTTGGTTAGGTTTGACCACCTGTCCCTGCAGTTTTATCAAGTGTATATCGTGTGCACGATCTTGTGGCATGTACAATGATACACTATGCATGTTACAAGCTGCTCGTGTAAGATGAATTCAAAAGAAATAAATGACGAACAACCCAAATAATTGAGGCAAATAATATTTTCAAACACACACTTTTATTATACATTGCAAAATATTTCTTTTTCAATTTTACCGCGTCAGTGTTTATTTTGCAGATAATTCAGATGTTGGATATAAACTGGAATAGAGTTGAAGATAAATACGAATGAATGAGTGATATATAGTGAGGTGAACATTGTAATTGAAACTTGTAACGTAATTGAAATTGTAATGTAATTGAAACTGTGTATATATAGTGAGAACTCAAGTTCGTACTATTCAAAATTGTAATAAAATATTTGTCTGATTTTAAACTCTATGTTATTTACTTTATTCAACAATATTTATTTAATTATGTGGAAAATAAAATAAAATAGTACAATAGGAAATACATTTAAATGAATATACATATGTTTATTATCATAAAACAAAAACCATATACTAGCATATTCAACAGTCGCATCTGTCGTAATAGCCTCCTGCTCATGATGCAACTCTTGGATTGTAGGAGGCTCGACCGGTGCAGATTCTATAACTGAATAAAGATAAGGGAAAACATTAGCGACATCATCTGATGGCGTTTCCAACTTTGAATGGATGCAAGAAGTGTTCAGAGTACCTTCCTAAGTTTGGCTTACTTGCTGAGCCGATGTGCCTTCTGAGTCATGCACGTGCACAAGAGGCAGATGCGGCTGATCAGGGCCATAAGCAGGAACAGCCGGAGGGTCAATTGTAGAAGTATGCTTGGGTAGAGTTGCTGCAGGAATTTCAGAGCTTGCTTTGTGATGTTCAACTATAACCCCTCTCCAATGTCTTGATATTGGCTAGCAAGTTTTTCCTTTTCAGAAGCGATGATGGCATCGTGGAAAACTTTTCTCTCATCTTTGGTTAATATCCGGTTCTCTAGCTCAAAGTCGTCGATAGATGTAGTGTGGTGGTCTTCCTTTTCATCCTCTATCAAGTGGCACTAGGCGTTGTATAGATGGAGTGGGTAGTCATCGAGCCAGCTTAGGTTGTGGTGCTTCAGGACATTGACATTATAAGTGACCAGGAGGTCTTCGATGTCACTTTCCAACCTGGCCTCTACTGCTCTAACATCGATTTCGATCTTGGCCTCGGTTTCTTGAACCTTTAAATTAGCCGCACCCCGCTCACCCCTAAGTGCCACGGCCTGCTCACATGCCTCTTAGGGAGCTTTGTTAGCATCGTCTTTCTCTTTGACGACTTCAGTAAATTTTGTTTTAAGCTCCTCATGCTCTTTAAGCACGGCATCTCTTTCCGCCATAACGATGGTAGTTCTATGGCCCGTCTCCTCGACCAAGGTCAGGTGTTCTTGTCGCATATGTTCTATCTTCTTGCTTGTCTCATCGACTATCTTAAAGGCCTCCGTTTTTGAGTTCCTTAAAGTATCATTCTCGGTAGTAAGCACTTGCACTATGCGATCTTTTTGGGAGAGATCTTTCTCCGGATTTTCAATTGTCTTCGCCCGATCAAAAGCCACTGTCGAAGCTTTCTCTACGACCTTCATCCACTCTCGATACTGGTTGTAGATATCATATACATAATCGTGCACAATTTGTTCAGCCCCATCGGGAATCCATTCAATTTCGAGGGAAAATGAAAGCCGTCAAAGAAAATATTAGGGAAATCCGTTTTCAATTGAGCTATTCGGATGGCTCCCTCTCCCATGGGCTCCATAGCCACTGATGTAGTGACGATAGGAACATCTGTCTTAGTTCTGTGGCACTACTCACTGGATCTCAAAGTTTGTGGAGGCACTGATTGGCGTGAAGTCTCAGTAGTTTATTTTTCGAAGCCGGAGGGTTGCGTTGGACCTCTAGGTGGTCGAGAGAGAGACCGTGAACAGCATCTATACTGCCTTTCCCTCTCCCTATCTCTTTCCCTCTCGTATTGCTTCTTCTCTTGACTGGAGTAGCCACGATCACGTTCTCTTTCGGCCTCATGCCTGTGAGACTCGGAATATGAGCCAGATGAATGGCGCGCAGAACATAGACTACCGAGCATAGATCCTCGTTTAGACATCGCACTTATAAAATGAAAAGAGAAACGGAGTTAGATATCTCCATAGTTTTGAAAAACATGTGATTAGAGATCGTGTAGTGCCGTGAAGTGTATGCATGCATGTGCAAACCCCCCAACCAACCGGTTGTTGTAGTCGTACTCGATTGCCTCTCCTATATGTAAGGCACTTTGAATCCCCTCTAGTCCGATACCTTGATGTAAAGGCATGTCATCCGAAATAGGGATGTCCTCCAGTCCCTCAAAAGAACTCTCCATCTGCGAAGGAGGAATCCCTTGACTAGTAGCAAGCAAGACACCACAATGGTTTTACGCCTCACGGATTTGCAAACAACTGTCTTGTCTCTTCTTTTTCTTAATGCATGAGAGTTCAGCGAAGGCACAACTACGGACTCATCTTTAGCCGGTGAGCTCTCACCATCGCCTTGTTCGATTACGACGATCCCAGGAGCTCTCCTTCTCGTCTACCTCGCCGGAGCTACCTTGAGAACTCCTACAAGTCCGATGCACTGGTCTCTATCAATTTACCCCACGACAATCAAATTTCTGTCTGTGAGGACTTCGTAAATTTCTTTGTGCATGGCTGGTACCTCTTGAAGGACCCTTACTATCTCCTCAAAACGAGCACCTTCGGGCCGCAGAATCGAAGCTGTAAAAGGAAGAAATTATTAGACTCGGCATCAACTATTGTTATCCATTCAATCAACAAGAAGGTTGGAGCACTTACGTTTGACTAGCCACTGTCTGGCGAACCCCAGTTGGCACCGAATGAAGAACCATTCGGTCTTAAAGTAACTCAGCTTGCTCGAAGCTTCGACCATGACTTGATAGTTCCTAACTGCTTTTAGGAAAGTGAAGGAAGGATTATCCCCGCTACTCTTTATATTGAATAAGTATATGATCTCTTCGACTGTCTGAGGATGGAAGAGGTGCTCCATGAAAATGACAAATAAACATTGAGCAATGCATATCCATTTGGATGCCGCTGAGATAGAGCGATCTTCAAGAAAAGCAAAACTTCCCTCCTCACCTGGTGATAATTACAACAGTGAACAACAAAATTTTATCGCTCGATACTCAGTTATGAAAATGCACTACATAATCATTGGCGGTCAACAGTTCAACATTTATATTACTAGACATCAATCAAATGTTACATTTTTTCACGAAAAGACAACAATTATTCAACGAATCGGATGGAACTTTTCGGAATGAAGATTGCAGTTTTTCAAAGTACTTCATGTTCACACAAGATGTAGTTGGGAGGAAAATGCTATCCCGCCTTTTGGCAAGGCCATGACACCAGGAATTGACTGAAAACCAAAGACAATCCGTCCCGATGATCGGTTATACAGAGGTCCACTAAGGATATTAGCAAATTTGGTCCGAGTCTGAATCGAGCTATAATTGATATGGCACGACAAGCAAAGCTATAGAAGCCAAACATTCTAAATTTCAAGTCAATCGAAGTCCGTATGCTCGAGGTATGGATAGATTAAGAATTATGAAGGAAGCCTCGGTTCGTATCCATCATGCACATTGCTCTTCGTATCCATCGTACACGTTCCTTTTCGTATCCATCAACAATCAACACTTCATATCGATCCCATTCATATGTGCTTCGTATCGATCTCCCCATCAAACAGTTTGCATGGATCGACTAACGATCGATACGAAACATGCCACTAAAATAGTCGATATGAAGGACATGTGGAATGATCGATACAAAACGGCTTCTAAGTCATCGATACAAGGGACATAAGTTTGTATCGATATGAAGCGGCTATAAAGGATCGATACCAAAGCCAATCAACCATCGATACGAAAGGTATAAGCATGAATCGGTATGAAGTGGGGTGCAGAACAACGATACGAAATAGAGCATTCTAGGTCGATAGGAACAAAGCATGTTCAAGTGGAAGAAATAGGCGCTCGGCATGAAAAGTGGATCGCTTCTGAATTATCGCTCCACGTCACCTAATTGATGCGAACAAGCATGGATACGAAGTGATCGATACGAATGGGATCGATACGAACATGGCAGCCAACTGGAAATCCAAACTTTGATCGATCATAACTCAAAATCTACAAGTCCAAATGCTACCAAATTTTCATCGGAGCTTGCGTACCACCTGTACATCACCACTGATCGATCTCAGCCCAAATGGAGATGGTTTTGATCGATACAAATCAGTTAGGGATCGATCCCAAATGACCATGGATCGATCTGGTATGCCCATCCATGTGAGAGAAGGATTATTCCAAGATCTAAAGTCATATTTTTCAGCCTACGCATATAAATAGCAGTCCAATGCCTTTAGAAAATGGACTTTTTGATTCTTTCACGCCGATACTCTGTTGGAGACTCATTGTAACTCGAGTGCTTGAGAGTGTACTATTGTAATCAGATTAAACAACAAACTTTCTATAGTGGACATAGGCTACAATGCCGAACCACTCTAAATTCTTATGTTCCTACATTTCTGTTTTGGCGTGTTTGTTAGATTAACCTCCTTTTTCATTTATATTCTTTCTTTTAATCTCTTCAAATACGTCCGAAGAGTGTTGTGTCCAATTTTGATACAAACAAGTACATGAAATATAAACATATAACCTTTGGGATAAATACATTAAAAAGGAGAGAAAATAAGTCTATTTTAAACGGGAAGTTACATATTATTATTTGTTGGCCTTTTATCTTCAATTTAGTAAGCAATGACTTTTCAATACGTGTCTTAATATTACTCATTACAAACGTAAATACGTCAATAAATAAATAATTATTATCTAGTGGATTAAAGCATCTATATAAACTTCAACAATAGAGCTGTAGTTGAGTTGACATAAAATGTTGAGAGGATTAAAGTAGTAGGTAATATAGAGTCATCAACTTCGTATTGTTGATTCCGGAATATATCTAGAGTTGTTGAATACTTGCATTAGAAGTATTCATTTTTCACCTAACACTTTATCGGTCTCATTTTGATCCAATAATATATGACCATTTTTTAAAGACATGCCATCTCTAATGTATTTACAAACCAGAATACTGCAATAAGTCATTGAAAAAGAATATGGAACGTGGTGATATTTTATAAAAAAGAATTTTGCAGCGTTATGCTTATAACACATTTGCCCAAACATATTATAGACAATAACATATATGTCAAAGGTTAAACTTTCAAGAGCTACCGCAATCCAATACAAAAATAAATTACAACTCCAAAAACTACTAAAATAAAGAAAGACGATAAAACCGCATTAAAAAAAAGAAACCGGCGGTGGAGAAACTAATGACCAAAAAAAAAAAAAGCAAATGGGTCCATTCTCACGAAGAGCAAGCCTAAAATAAATACAGGTATTCATCTAGTATCAGAGGTAACGAGTAATCAAATTAAATAAGGAAAACCACCTTGGAATTCTGAACAAATGAAATTAACATACAAAAAACTTATCACTCCTTATCATGAATCCGCTGCTATGATTTTTTGAACCCGAAATGGCGATTTTGCTTGGGCGCGATGTAAACTTCAGAAATGCTCAATTTTTGAAGAAGATAATATGATTTAATTTGTGGTGAGAAACAAAAATATGGCCATGGGACGAAATGTAAATGGAGTTCGGTGTACACGGATGGACTTTACGTGAATAGGTGGGAAGTGGGTAATTATATTACCATTCCCACTGAAAGTTGAAAGCCAAATTTTCCCCTACCATCAAGTATGTCCAATGACATAGACTATTAAAAAATTAGGGTTAATTTTGAAACTGCATAAAAGCTTCACCATCCTAAGGTACTTGCATTATATATACCAATACGAAGGCAAGGCCATTGGACATGTGCATAGAAAATGGTAAATCCCTCTTATTATGTTAATAGTATTGGAAGATGCGTTAAATGCCATCAAGCTCTTTCAGTTGTTGGAAATGTGTATGGGTAAGGTGACATAAAACTGGACAATCTTTCTAAAAACGAAACCAAACTATCTTGAAAAGGTTACAAAACTATTCCGTAATTACTAATTAAAAAAAGTATATTACAGTTGTAACCGTGAATACTGATTACATTAAAACTGTATATAACAGAAAATATGTCACATAAAATCTGTCTACAAAAGATTAACTGTATATGAAGTGAAAATGAGTTTCAAAATGAAAGTTAGGCTAAATGTTTGTATATGGTCTAATGTTGTGTTATATTTTATGAATACAGTGAACTAACAGCAATATTATCATCGTTGAAGTACACATCCTATGTAAGTTGGTGGTAAGCAGCAGAGTAGAAAATGGTTGGTCCTACAGATGAAAATGTTACATTCTTCATCAGTGAACTCAGCAAATAATTAAAAAAGCGAATTAAAAATATAAAGGCTACAACTAACTTGTTTAATCAAGTTGTGAGTAAAACAAATTGTTATATAACATTACTGGGTAGGTTTTAAGGCTTTTTCTGATCTTCAGTTATAATACATCTCCCGTTGATCAATGTAATGTCATAAATTTGTTACTATTTGAATTACATCACATTAATATCTGTGTCCATAATACTTAGTTTTATCATAAGTTTAACATGTACTCCATTATGAAATGATCGACAACAAAAGAATCAATTAAGGAAGAAAAGACTGGGTTCGGTAGTAGCTAACATCTTTGACATGAAGCTTTGATACTACTAGAGTCCTGTACGGCTTAAGTTGCTGCTCAAGTTCTGCAAACTATCAATACCTAAGCTCTGTAGATTATCAATACTTGTTGTAAATTGCCTGAGTTTGACAAATTATCATTACCTAATTTGCTGTATGAGTTTGGCATTGCAATTTGCAAAGACTGGGTTCTGCAAATTATTAATACCTAAGTTGTATACTGCCAAGTTATGCAGATTATACCTAAGTCGCTGTGTAGGTTTGGTAGTAAAAAGGTTTAATACACCATACCAATTTGAATTTACGGCCGATTAGAGTCCAAAAAATATATATTCTACCAACTGTACCAAAATTCTTTGAGGGGGGTATTACCCTTTTCTAATACATGGTTTTACAACTAATTTTAATCATGATGTTCAGTTCGTTGTTTTGAATATTCAGTTTGCTGATTTGAATATTTTTTTATCAAATCAATTTACCTGAGTTATATCCAGTAAAATAAGGCATCACCGTGGTAAAATTCTAAATCACAATATACTTGATTGGCATGGTATAGTATCATCATACCGGTAAAATTCTCTACACTGACATAATAGTGGAAGCTCAAAGTGAAATAATAATGATATCTGATACTAAACTCTAAATCACAATTAAATGTAGGCTCTGTCAGAGTGGCCATCTCAAATATATTTATCGAAATCACTTCCACTACCGGATTCATGAAAACTCTCCACTTAGGCGATTATAACTTCTTATCTATTACTCTTCATCAAAGTGTGTTTATTTTTATAATCTCATTCATTTACCTTTTTCTAATATTATGTCTAGAAAGAAAAATAATCAATGGAGGAGTAGAAGAAAATTTAGGCATATAAGAGTAGTAAGGAGTTCACCTAACTAATAATTTGTTGTTATCTCGTGAATGTACAACTGAAACCCAAAATCTATGAGTTAAAGCGATAAGTAATCAAAGCTTGCAAATATCTCTCTAATTTCAGTTTGGAACCTACAGGCTTGGAGGAAGAAGAGAACAAATTCCAATAACCAAAGCTGGTCGACCCTTTTCTTGCGGTGCTCAATGTTAAACAACCGTAAATGGATCTAAAAACCATACCGATTATGGTTTGGGAAACTGGCAAGAATGGTGGAATTTTGATAGGAGGTTGACTCAGTCAGGGGGTATGTAAGGGGAACAAAACATGTGTAAGGGAAATGTGAAGAACAGCATGAAAGAAAAAAGGAAAGTTGTGGGAACTGATGGACTAACCGTTGAAATTGTAGTAGGGATTAGAACATGGGTAACAGAAATAACATCGTATGCCCTTTGTCTTTATTTCCTATTTTGCTCTGCTGTACGGTGAATGGATTGATTGGAAAGTTCAAAAATGCTTCATCACAGCAAAATATTTGCATTATTAGTATATACACACACATACGAGTACGTTGGCACGTCCGTTGGACGTGTGTTTAGAAGAAAGTGAGAATATTGTGGATGCACTAAAATTATGGTAGTGATGTGTACACACAGATACAAACATATATACACACATATATTCATATATATAAATATCTGTGTGCACGCGCGTGTTCGTGTATCTACGTTGTGTATTTTTCCTTCTTTTTTGTACGTTTTGCTGTAGTGTACACCTATATATTAATTCTGATCTAATTATATAGGGTGGAGAGAAGTGAATGAAAATTTGGAAGCAGGTAGGAAGAAGATGATTGGTAGTGAAATGCAATAAAACGAACATTAATTTGTTAATGCAATCACAATTACTGATTATTTCTAAGATTTCTTTTCATAACTGCAAATTTTTTGTGGTATAAATTAATGTCAAATTTATGGTGTTACGATAGTAACGGAGAGTGAATGTGCGGTTGTGATTAGTTATTAATTTATAAGGTGTAAGCAGCTTTGTTGTTGTAAAAAATTGTACTGCAAATTGTGAGTAAGAAGGGTAATTTGTATTCAACAGAGAAGCTTTTTATTGAATGACAGGAGAATGAATTACACACACAAACTCAAAGTACATTATTAATAATAAAAACAAACAAACACGTGCTCCTATAAAACAGCAACTACTACATGAAAATAGGAATTCTACTACATTAACTTCTTTTTCAATCAAGCAAACCCCATGAACAAGCCATCAACAACAGACTGCATCAATTTTTATCACTCCCCTTGATGCAAAAACTCCCAACATTGGGACTTGATCTGAACTTCATAAACTTTGAATATGACAAAGCCTTTGTAAATCCATCAGCTACTTGATCATTTGTTGAACAGTACTTCATTGATACCATACCTGCAGCTATGATGTCTCGAATAAAATGATGTCGTAGTTCAATGTGCTTTGTTCTTCCATGTAAAAGGGGATTTTTCGCCATCGAAATTGTAGACATATTATCGCCGTAAATTTCTGTTGCCGCTTCCTGACTATTGTGCAAATCTTCCAAAATCCGTTGCATCCAAATAGCTTGACAAGCTGCTGCTGATGCTGCAATGTATTCAGCTTCTGAAGATGATAGGGAAACTGTCGATTGTTTCTTCGAACTCCATGCTACGGCACCCGAACCAAAAATAAACATAAATTCACTTGTGCTTCTTCTATCATCAACACTACCAGCCCAGTCAATACCAGTAAACCCAAACAGTTTCATGTCAGGATCATGTTTATACCAAATGCCATAGTTAGTTGTAGCACGGATGTATCGGAGAATCCTCTTTGCAGCTCCTAGGTGATGGACAGAGGGACAATGCATAAATCTTGAAACTAAGCTGACAGGGAACATTATATCCGGGCGCGAATGAGTTAGATACAATAAACCACCAACTAAGCTTCGAAAATAGGTCTCATCCGCCTTTGCAGTCTCATCGTTCATTGTTAACTTCTCACTTGTATTCATAGGAGTCACAAAGGTCTTGCAATTTAACATATTAAACTTCTTTAATAACTCCAATGCATACTTGTCCTGACTGATGAAGATTCCCTCTTTTGTTTGCAGAACTTGAAGACCGAGAAAATAATGTAGCAGACCCAAATCGGACATCTCAAATTCACGCATCATACTTTCCTTAAACTCCTTGATAAGAACATTAGATGGTCCTGTGTATATTATGTCATCCACATATACACATACAATCAAAATATCACCATCAGCTTTCGCCTTAACATACAAGGTTGGCTCACTATCGCTGCGACGAAATCCTTCTTTACAAAGATATGAATCAAGTCGACTATACCATGCTCTGGGGAATTGTTTCAGTCCATATAACGCCTTGTTTAGCTTGTAAACTTTCTCCTCACTTCCTTCGATAACAAAACCTTGTGGTTGTTTAACATAAACATCCTCTTCCAAATAACCATTAAGAAAAGCCGATTTTACATCAAACTGAAATACATGCCATTTATTCTGTGCTGCTAAACCCATATAATTCTAACAGTTTCAAATCCTGCAACAGGAGAAAATGTATCTAAAAAGTCAATACCTCGCTTTTGAGCATAACCTTTAGCAACAAGCCTTGCTTTACACTTCTGCACAGTACCATCTGCATTGCACTTCACTTTATATATCCACCTTACACCAATTGCGTCTTTTCCTTCAGGTAAGTCAACCAATTCCCATGTTTTATTTCTTGTAATTGCATTAATCTCTACTGCATAGAGTACTCCCACACCTCATGGCCCACTGCATCTTCATAACTAACAGGTTCAGAAACCATAAGAGCAAAGCATCCTGTTTGATAAATATCTCGTAATGATCTAAACTTTTTCGGACGAGAAGAACTGCTGTCTAAGGTAGACCTAACATCATTATTGCCTTGTGAGCTTTGTTCTTGTACGGAAGCACTCCTTGGCGACATAGGCAATGGCTGAATTATATCATCTGCTTGTGCAGCTTCCACGTCGTCTACAACCATTGGAATTCCAGGATTATGTTCTTCTTCCCAATTCCAAAAACTGTTCTCATCAACTAAAACATCTCGACGAATGATTAGCTTCTTAGTTTTAGGATTATATAAACGATAACCTTTAGTTTCATTACTATATCCAACTAATATACATTTTTCACTCTTTTTATCAAGCTTGGAACGATCAGCAGAGTCAATCAAAGAATATGCAATACTACCGAAATTTTTTAAATGACTTACATTGGGCTTTCGGTTATACCATGCTTCATATGGAGTCATGTTTCAAACAGCCTTCATTGGAGATAAGTTGATAAGAAACACGAACGTTGAGACCTCTTCAGCCCAGAATTCATTAGGCAACCTTTTCTCATGTAGCATGCTTCTCGCCGTCTCTACAATGGTCCGATTCTTCCTTTCGGCAAACACCATTTTGCTCCGGAGTTTATCTAACTGTTAGCTGCCTTCGGATGCCATTTTTCTTGCAAAAATTAGTAAACTCATCCGATAAGAACTCTCCTCCTCTATCAGTGTGGTGAACTTTCAAAACATGCCCACTTTCTTTCTCTACCAAAGCTTTGAACTCCTGAAACTTTTCATAAGCTTCAGATTTATAAGCTAGGAAATAAACCCAACTCATACGTGTATAATTGTCAGTGAAGAGTAAAAAATATCTACTCTTATTTAAGGATAAAGTCCTAGTTGGACCACATATATCAGCATGGACAAGTTCAAGAGGCATTTTTGCTCTCCAAGCTTTTCCAATCGAAAATGATAAGCGGTGTTGCTTGCCATAAATACAACCTTCGCATATGCCTTCAGGACAAACAATAGAAGGCAAACCTGAAACCATATTCTTCCTACTCAATAGTTGCAGACCATTGAAATGCAAATGTCCAAATCGTAGATGCCAAAGTCTCAGTTCATCTTTAGACTGAACAGCCAATGCAAATTGATCATCTAAACAGGAAATATTTAACGGGAACATTCGCTTCTCTGTCATATGAATTCTATAGGAGGCATGTTAGTATTTTTCTTCTTGATCTCACACACACCATCATCAAATAAAACTTAAAAACCTCTCTGCACTAGTTGACCAACACTTAGCAAGTTATGTGCTAAACCAGGAATATAGTAAACATCATAAATAGTTCTTTCAGTACCTGATTTAGTTTTTAAAACAATTGTTCCCTTCCCTTCAATCTCAACTGTTTTATTATCACCAAGCCGAACCTGCAACTTTACGGATTCATCAATGTCGTGGAACATACTTCTTTCCCCTGTCATATGGTTGCTGCATCCGCTATCTAGTAGCCATATATCACGCGAACTTTCATTGACAACGAGGCAAGTAAGGAACAAGTTGTCGCCTTCTTTTTCCTCTGTAAAAAATTAGCCTGTTGTTGTTGCTTCTCTAGACAGTATGCTTCAACATGTCCATATTTCTTACAAGAGCGACATTGTATTCCTTTAAA
Source organism: Allium cepa (assembly GCA_030765085.1). NCBI lineage: Eukaryota > Viridiplantae > Streptophyta > Magnoliopsida > Asparagales > Amaryllidaceae > Allium > Allium cepa. The sequence continues at coordinate 411,940,799 of CM060939.1, read as the reverse complement.
CCTTTGACTACCGTGTGCATTTTGGATGCTTTTATATCAATATTGATTACTTGTTCCTCTTTGTTTGTTGCTTTTATCGAAGCTAGAGTGTTCATGGCCTCGTCCATGACCACAAAAACCACCTCTACCTCGCCCATGAGCTGCAATTCTTTTGTTAGAAAAACCTTCTCTGCTTGTACCCTCCACCTTTAATGGAAATGCGCTGTCTGTACTTTTCTCCATAGATCTATTCATCCTGTCTTCATGGGCTAAAAGGGAACTCATAAGTTCATTCAAAGAATAGGTAGCTAAATTTTTAGACTCCTCAATGGCCGTAACTACATGATCATACTTTGATGGAAGACGTCTCAAAACTTTTTCTACAACTTTTTGGTCAGAAATATTTTCTCCGAAAGTTTTCATACGATTAACAATCACCATAACTCTAGAAATGAAATCATGAATAGATTCATTACCTCTCATTAGCAACGTCTCAAATTCCCTTCGAAAAGTTTGGAGCTTCACTGTTGTTACTTTGCTATCATCATGCAACTCCTCCTTCGATTTGACAGCATTCGAAATCCACAGAAAGATCGCCTCTGTAATTGTTTGCTGTAAAACAAGTAGGGCCTTCGCATCCTTCTTACGAAGCTCCCTTACATCTGCTGCAGTTTTCGCATATCCATTCTCTACGAGATCCCAAAGATCTTGTGAAATAAAGAATGTCTTCATTTTGATTGCCCAAAACTCGTAATTATCCACGCTGAAAACCGGAATAAGTGATTGAGAATGGGAGACATTGAGAACATTCATACCATTGGCCATTTACGATGCAACTATAACTTTGCTTGAGATATGCTTCAGCACTTAATCTCAAAAACACCCTACTTAAAAAGAACCTGGCTCTGATACCAAATTTGTGAGTAAGAAGGGTAATTTGTATTCAACAAAGAAGCTTTTTATTGAATGACTGGAGAATGAATTACATACACAAACTCAAAGTACATTATTAATAAAGTATAATGGCACGCGCTTCGCGCGCGTATTGTATTTCTTATAAATTGTATATGTTTAAAAGGGTTAAAAAAATAATTTTTTATTTTTAAGTCATATTTTGTAAAAAAGTATTTCGAATCTGTAAAGAAGGTTCAATTTTAGATCATATTTTTAAAAGTGTTTTAAATTTTAAAGCTTGTTTAGTTATTAGATCCTACTTTTATGGGCATTTGAATTTATAAAAGAAATTTAGTATTAGATCCTATTTTTTAAGTAATTAAGATTAGATAATATATAGAGGGGTATTTTTGGTAGTTCGCATTGATACCATGACACCAAAGCTATTAAAAATATTATTAAAGATAAAAACAAACAAACACGTGCTCCTAGAAAACAGCAACTACTACATTACTACATGAAAATAGGAATTCTACTACATTAACCTCTCCTTGAATCAAGCAAACCCCATGAAAAGTCATCAACAACAGACTACATCAATTTTTATCACAAATATTATAGTTCATGAGTTGAGTAGGTTAAGACGACAGTAGATTGCGAAATTGAGTAGAGAAAAACAGCCGATATAAAGTAACAAAGTTCAAATAGGCAACATACATACTCTAGAACAGAGAAATATAAAAGGTAGTCGCAGTTACCGCAATGGAAGAATTGTTGTACATATTCGTAGAGAGAATAAAACCTAGTGAAGCAAGAAAATGAACATATGTTCTATTAACGTAGAGTGGGATCAGATGTGAGAGCGCTTTGCAAGAAAACGGTCAACAACTCTATTGCATTCTTCAATCTGAAAGTGAAAGTATGGAATGCATATATGTATCTATTTGCACCACTTCGGAGGTGAAAAAATCATCCAAGTTACTGTCAGCTGGACAGGGTGAAAAATGTTGATGTTCATTAGCTTGTTGTGGTTGCACTGCAAAGGCAGAGGGTTCTGACCGTTTGATGTTGTTTTGCGTAGTGTTAGCAGTTGGTGGGTAGGAAGGAAGTTAAGCTAAGTTGGTCAGTAGGAAGTGATCGGAGATGCTTTGATGCACGTGTGAATTTACATTTTTAATTTTTCGTGGGAAGGTGTAGTGGAGTGTCTATACGGTCAGTGAACTTTTGCTATGCATGAACAAAGACAGTGAATGACAATAAGTTAAAATATTATGATGTTTGTGAAAAAAGGAATATGTGCTAACATGTACAGACATACAGCGAAGGAGTGGAGAACAGTAAAAAATACAAAAAAACAAAAAAACTGCAGATGTAATGTATGAGAGGAAGAGAATCTACATTGGTAGAGTACAAGAAGATAGAAAATGTTAAATGTATGAATTTAGGAAAGTGGAAAAGGACATTTTTCATTTTGGACTGGGAGATGTATAAAGCATTGATTAAATGTTGAGGAGGTGGAAGAATATATAGATGCCTGGCGATGTCAGTTAGCAAACGTGGGGTTATAGCAGTTTGATAAGGAAGTGCGGTAGTTGAAACTGTCATGGTAGAATGAGTCATGTACGTGATTAATATTTCTTGCAGTAAGAAAGTTGTAGAGCAGTTATGGGAGAGATAGGTATAAATTTACGTAGTATAGTTGTGTACATCGCGTAGACCTATATTTATATTTGTGTTATAAAATGTTGGCATCAGTGTGTAACTCTGTTTCGTACTTGCACTTATCAGGAACATCGGTCCATTAATTTAGTACGACATCAAACCCATGGTCCACCTGTTATGTGGGAACTGAATATTGTAGTTGTAGTGGTTCTGCTGGCAGTTGGCGGCGTAAATATTGTTTTTGTATTTGTTTATTTATTCTCCACCCTTAGTTATACAATGGTACAGGTAATTAATGCAGCAGTTCACGGTCTAGGATGCTGTGTACATCGTGGATATGAGAGTACAGTTCAACAGGACGTACATGTTTGTAGGGATATGGAAAAGTCTTAGTTCTTGACGCCTACTGTATATTATTCAGTTGGACTTGTATAAGGAAATATATGTTATATGCATCTTGATTCATGTTGAATATTTAACCATCCTATGAGTACTATTAAAATACAGATGGATTGTTTTGGTTGGCGTTTGGTGCAGTGAAGGATTTTCGGAAATTATTCTTGGCATTAAGGAGGGGAGGACGGTGTACGGCCTGGTCACCTCCTGTAATTGATGATCAGTGCAGTTTATATCGAGTAATACTATTACTGGAATGATGTATTGCAAGGGTACGGACTTTTGTTTGCCAAAGTTATACGTGTGGTAGACAGTTGTATGGGTCAGTAACCGATCCTACATAGGTTCAGTGAATGAGACTTGACAGAGAAGACAGATTTGCATCTGGATAAGTTACGGGTTGGTGCTAACAGTCAAAGTGTGCATATTCAAATAGTGACGAGTGCAAATTTTCCTGCGTGCTATCTGTTTACCAAAAAGCAAACTGTCCATATAGATGTCTAACTGAATCATGCCTACAGAACAAATAACACGCAGAAGATTGCATTAGAAAAAGAATACGTGGATATTGTCTAAAAGTTACAATCTGCCAGTACGTAAACTTACGTTTTGTTGTCTCCAGTTCAGCTGAGAATGGTGTGCTAAAGAGTGGGTTGGAGACCAACGTTGTTGGAGTAAGGTAATTGTTTAAAGTCCCTAACTGCTCACTTCCGTTGACAAATCAAGTTGAGCAATTAGTTGCCTCGCTCGATCTCACACCGTAAATCACAATTACAGATCCCAAATAAATGAACAGTGATTCGTTATGTAGAAAACAACAAAGAAAGTAAAGTAAGAACAAAATAACAACAGTTGGAAACACTTTTGTTTAGCATAAATTGACAGCACAGTGTTAGTAAAGAACACAACTAGGGTGGCAGGATAGAAAGAGAAGAAGGAGTGTTCAGTTATGTGTATGGTGTGAGACCAAATCCCGATACCAAACTCTCCATGTTCCTCTGTTCCCAACCAAACGAAAACAATGATTTTCAGGCATTTTGCAATTAAACCCTCGACGGTAGGAGAGAGAAATGGAGTTTAATTACAAAATGTCTGAAAATCGTATCGCCGATTTGTTGGGCATAGAGGAACAGAGGGGGTTTAGTACATAGAATTTGGTCTCGTATGGTGTACCTGTTAATTTGAAGTTGCAATGTAAAACAATGATAAATAGATCAGGCTATGCGGTGGAGGTTGTAATACATGCAATGCAGTATGAAGACGTAATACATGGAATGTAGGACAAGGAGGTAATATATAGAATGCAATATAAATTGATTAAGTGGTATGAAAAATATATATATGGTGCACCGACTGGAAGCGTCCGATGGTTTATGTTTTCTGAAACTTTTCGAAGATGTATCCATAAGAAGATGGATGAAAAAGCATAGTTAAGCTAACGGTCCAACTGTTCATATATTTATGAGCATAGTCCGTCGTTGTAGTGCAATGTAAGGTACGAAGTAGAAAGCAAGACAGAATTGTAGGATGTTGTTATGTGTGCAGAGAATTACAGCAGCAGTGGGATAGGAAGATGTGGTGGACAGTGTAAAGTGGAGACTAACTATGCAGGCAGGAGAAAAGTGGGTTAGTTTTGTTGAGGAGACGTTCATAATTTGATAGCCCGTTACCAAAACGTTCTTATAAACAACATTTCGAGTATGTGTTTTTGTTTTACGATGTAATTTTCCTTTTTAAAACAAAACTTTCGTTGTATTGCTCGAAACTCTTTGGTGTAAAACAACATAAAGTTGACCGCGACTGAAAACGTGATTGGGAAGATAAACTCCTACATGTGAGATGGTTTGTCCTTGTGTTTTGTTAATTGTTAAAGCGAACACAAGCTATACATGGAATTGTTTACGGATAAGGTTTAACAACAGCTTTATGTTTTCAAAAGGCTTTCGGTATACGTGGGATAAATACCATTGTACCTTGAAATTGACCGAAAGAAATTTCAGCGTTTATAAGGTTTGGGTGGAAGACGCGACGGATTAGTCTTATCCCATTACATAGTCTTATTCATGGGTCAATGTTCCGTGGTAACATTATTGGACATCCTTCTTTTAAGTGCTAATTTATGAGGTGGCATACCACCTTGTTTAAGTGGGTTCAAGAATTCAGTTTGATGTAAGTTAGGTGTATCATCTTCCACTCTGTCAAAAGAGTAATAAATGCGATCTTCGGCAGGAATTTTATTTATTATCATGTAATTAATTTCATCCGCTGTTTCATTTTTTGCCGATAATACCGCTCTAGTTAGTATGTAGTCTATATTGCTAAAATTATCAGTTAATGCAAGGAAGATGCCAGTAATCAAAGAGTATAACGAACTTGTACCGTCCCATGGTATGAAGGTGGTAGTTTAATCATTTCTTCCCTGGTTGGTTCAGTACCATTTCCAATGCGCAGAACAAAGTCAGCGTACGGTTGGTCAGTCCGTGCTCTCATATTTTTTGTTAAATGAAATAGCTTAACATTTGACCACAAATATGATCGAACTATGCATGCATCAGTTGTTTGAGCTCTAGTCCCTCCCGGAACAACAGGTAAAACCTGCTGAAAATCACTACCTAAGATAACAATTTTTCCTCCGAACGGAGCATCAACATCGGTCAAGTCTCGTAATGCTCTGTCAAAAGCCTCGAATGTATGGCGGTGAGCCATCGTTGCTTCATCCCATAGAAGAACGGTAGCCACGGATAAAAGTTTCGAAGTATCAGATTGTTTGGAGGAAGAGTCTAAGTTAATTGGAGTTTTAAATCATGAATGTGTTGTTCTACCACCGGGCAATGCAATAGAAGCTATTCCAGAAGTGGCGGTTGCAATTGCAAGAAGACCTTGGTTTCTGTGATGAGCTAAAATTGCTTTGTACAAAAAAGTTTTTCCGTGCCTCCAGGACTGTCGATGAAAAAAATGGAGCTGGTTTTGGAATCTACTGAAAGCATGATTGTATCAAATGCTTCCTTTTGTTCAGCGGTTAAATTATTTATTGATTGTAAATCTGGTAATGGTATTTGTATTGACTGTTCTTCTAATGTGGAAACATTGTAGTTCTCAACTGAATGTAAGGAGTTATGTGGTAAATCATAATCAAATATGGTTATATTATACTGTTTTAGAAGGTTTTTAACATCAAAGAAACATCGACCAATTAAATATGTAGCTGAGAGTGTGGAAGAAGACGTGGATGGGTAATCTTCAGTTAGGAAAGGCCAAAATTCCTCCCATAATTCATGTACAACACATGGTTCACAGTATACTAAAATGGTAACAAATAATCGCTTTAAAGCAGTTGGCATATGGGTATTTAAAGCATCAGTTAAATAGTCCTTAATACCGTTATCATTTTCCAACAGGCCTCTATGTTCGGCTGCTTCTTTGAATGTATTCTAGACAGTTCCGTTAACGGTAAGTAAGTGTGTGAAAGAAAGTGGGCCTGGAATATGATTTAGTAAAAATCATTAGTAGTAGCGATCACCTTCGGTCGGAGGTACGGTGTATGTGACGCCTCACCTCGAGACCCACGTTAACAAAGAGAATTATTGCGTAATTCTGTCTGCTGATGCGGAGAATAGGGCTGGTTAGGAGTGATCGTTTATAGCCTTGTCTTAAAAATCTATTGAATACGTCGACAATTACTATCTATTTTTTTTCTACTCAAGTGGATCGACATATCCAACAAATACATTATAAGCGACAATAAATACTTAAGTCACTTAAGTATTTATTGGGTATCTTTTTCTACTCAAATGAACTAATGTCACTTAAGTATCCAGAATATCCTATAAAATCATGAAATCATCCAAACTCATAACTTAAGGAACTCGATAAGAGTTCAAAACATCATAAATGAAATCATCATATAACCATCTATACATGTAAGTCTTTATCTTACTCAAGGCTATAATAACATCCTCATGAAAAGGTGAAATCAAAACATCTAAAACTTCATGGAAACTGCACGTGCTTACATCATGATTAGTACTAATATTTGATACCATAAACATCGTGATGACTGGAGTCAAGTAACATCATAACATCGTGAATATCGTGATGACTATAGTCTATAATATGATAATGAACCCCAGTCACAAAGACCCGAGTTAATAACATTGTGATGATCGGAGTCGCAACTACATCGTGATGACTCCAATTGAGTGTTCGTGGTCTATAGTACTAGTAAACATCGTGAATGTGTCTCAACTTCTCGAATAGAAACCCAATAGGCATTAACGTACGCCCCATACTATATATTCGCACCTAATGGTTTACTAGCCGTTAGTTGGTGTCACACTAGTAAAACATCATAAACATCATGAAAATATACTCTACCTTATCTCATTGGTGAGTAAATACAGTACCCTACTCGTCTTATCCCATTGATGAGTACTAGTGGCATCGTGATTTGTCTCATCTCATCGACAAGTAAAAGCCATCATAATACATCTCAACATCGTAAAATCATCATAAAGATGCTTACATCATCTCATCGGCAAGTAAAATAACATCTAGATGGTTATTTATAACCATAATTCTAAATAGGAATTTCTAGATTTTAATTCGCCTCATTTCATGGCAATTAAGAAATACATCAAAAATTGGTCCTTCATCGAATATACTCCTAAATTGGAGTTCTCGGACCATATAATCTACCCAAAATTTAATAACATCTTAAATCATCTCAAACAGTTCATCGAAAGGGTTTCGATCGTATAAGTCCGATATTAAGCGATAAAGCAAATCCATGTGTCACATGTCACGTGTTTTACTTACCATTTAATTGTCTTTCTCATACGTCCTAAATTCATAAAATAAGTCATTTTATTTATAAAATAATTCCATTAGAGAAAACAGAAATTTAAAACGATTTTCCAAAAACGATTATTAAAACCAATATTTGAAATTTCTTTATTATAGGAATTAAATATATTTTTATTTAGAAAAATAGTCTTAAAATACTATATAATAATAATTTGAAATGTACATATATTTCAAAATTGGTTTAGTGAAAACCGTTCTTGAAAACATAAAAACTAAGAAGGATGTCTCAAAACTGATAACTTGAATTCAATACGAATTCAATTCAAATTTATCCAAAAATCAATTCAATTTCCATTTAAATTTGAATTTCAAATTCTTCCAATATAGCTAGCCTACAGATATGTATCATAGCTCTCAAAATATCTAAAAAACAACATCAAACCGAACGAGAATGAGAGCAAAAACGAGCTAATTCAATTCTAAGGTCGATGATTGTTATTGCTGTTAATTTGCACTCAGGATAGCAACATACTAACATAATTTTGACCAAGCAAACTTCAAAATTTCAAAAAACTCAAAACATGAAACTTGTAGTACATGATTTAAGCTTTCCAAAACATCTAAAATTATTGAGTATGGTTAAGAAACTAAACTATTATGATTGATTTCGTTTCAGATTCAAACACAAAGCAAAGTTAGTTTTGCTCTCGGGATAGCAATAGAAACACTCATTTTGACCTGGATAACTTCAAAATTCTAAAAAACTCAAAACAAGAAACTTGTAGCTCTATATCCATGATTTCCAAAACATCCAAAATTATTGAATTTGGTTAAGAAAAGAAAGAGTTATGGCCAAAACAATTCTCATGTCAGTGATTGTTTTTGTTGTCGATTTGCTCTCAGGATTGTAACAAACAAGCACGATTTTGAACAAGCAAACATCAAAATTTTGAAAAAATCAGTACATGATAGTTGTATCACTATGTCTAAGCTTTCTGGAACATCTAAAATTATTAAATTTAGATAAGAAACGAAAAGGTTATGGCAAAATTCGTTTCAGCTTAAATCTCAAACAAATTTTACCGTATTGATTTTTTTTGTTGCCACTTTCTCACAAGATTATCAATTTCAACTAGCAAATTTGTGAGTTGGAAATGTTTGACATGATTTTAGAGTCAATGTGCAATCTGTTGAGATGAAGAAGTGTCTCCAGAACCTATATAAGCTAAGACAAAAGCATGCAACAAGAAACAAAAAATTATAACAAATTCATATCTCAATTCAAAGCTTTTTGATGAAATATCTTGTAGTATTGGTGGAGATTATCTTTATTATCTTGTTTTAGTAGATTTACTCTTTGATTTTAAGCAAAACGGTGTGGGAATTAATTTTAGATAAAGACGACCATTAATTTTCTTTTTTCCACATACTGTAGGTTTTAGTTTTTGAGAAAGAAAGAGATGAAGCTAATGTACATCACTTTCTCACATACTAGAAGCCTCCATAGAATGGGCTTTGGATCCCATTTCTACTCAATTAGGCCCAAGTGCAAATATACTTAGTGAAATGCAAACTTATGTTCATGTTTTAACTTATTTTATCACCATATTTTCACATTTTCTAAATTAAAAAATCATATAAAATGCACACATCTTATTTGTATGGAATAAAATTGTCATTGTAACAAAATAAAATTTATTTCAACAATATAAAGTAATTTTTATCAAAAACACACAATTTACACCTTTTATTACAAAACACTATTTTTAATTCAACAATTTGCACAAAAATTGTTTTCTTATCAAATAAATTACAATAAATCATTTTAAATCTTTTTAATCATCAAAATATTAGTTTTAAACCATATCCCATCCTTTATATTAATAAAATACATAATATCTTCATATTTCTCATTTTAAATTCAATAAAAGATAAATATTGACAATGTTTTCCAATCTTGTTGTATTTACCCAAATAAAATTGCAATTTGATTATTTCCTTCTCAAATTCTCAAAATAAAGTTTTTAAAACTTTATTTCATCAGTTTATATTAATTTCAACAATTAAATGTTGAAACACATCACTTGATTAATTTATTAACCCTAATTTAAGAAAATCTCATTATTTTCAATTTATTAACCAAATCTCTAAATAATAAATTCTAAACCTAATATTTATACCCAAATAAACAAAATAAAGTTCCAAACTTTATTTTTCCCATTTTATTTACAAAATTCATTGTTTATTCCAAATAAGCAATACAAATTTTCCTATTATATTTTAACTTACAATATTAAATTATAACTTCTGTTATAATTTACTATATACAGGTAATCTCCAAACCACGGTTGTTACAGACTCCCCTCCTTAACAAAATTGCGTCCTCACAATTTCTAAAGAAGAGTTTGTATTCAACATTCTGATTTCATCAATCAAAAAAAAGGATAGACAAGCACAAGATCAAAATTCCTCACTCTCTACTCAAGATGAAAGAAGACTAAGATAAAATCGCTCGGTAAATTCAATGATTTTCCTAAGTATAAATACTAGGATTTGCGGACCATTGAATTTCTTGAGCAATACATCATGATTTCGAAAGCATCTCACTTTCGAAACAAAAAACAATGGGGTGCTAGTCAAAAATCTATCGAAGGAGATTGATTTCACAAAAGTTTCTCGAATAGAGGTGGGATTTAGCATCGATTTATCCGAACTCCAACAAAAAATGGATAGTTTTTCATATGTCTCTACGGAAGGAGCCATACTAATACTAAGATAACAACCATTGAGGAAAGAATACTCGATGAGAGATGGTTACTTCAAAGAACACCCTGCTCAAACGACCACAAAATGCTAATCGTTTGACCATTGCACTAAGATAGGACAATCACGAGGAACACAGTAGATATAAATTTTAATTTACAATCAAAATTTATTAGAGTTTGAAATTCGTTATCTTCAAAACCATAATCTAAATTTTTGTTTATAATCAAACTTCTTAAAATCAAACTTCTTAAAGTTCCAAAACTCATTACCTTTAAATTCAAAATCTCAATTTTCAACACTTGGAAAATTTTCAAACTCCTTCCTCTAGTTCTTATAAAATGACAAATAATTTCAAACTCATATTCCCTTTCGTTCCAAAACTAAATTTTCAAAAGAATTTTATAATTTCATTTGAACAATCCTTAAGATAAAATTTTAAATTTTACTACTCTTTACTTTCAAATACCCAAATTCTCATAACAAACTCCATCTTTAACATGTGTAACTTATTTTAAAATATCCTATAAACATTTGTTCTTTAAAAAAAGTATTATCACATTATTTCAACAATAAAACATAACTATATTCAAACTCATACATTTCAATTATCATAATGGCATTGCCTTGCCATTGATTTATAATAAATAACCCCATCGATTGGCTGCAGCTTTGACCAAATGATAAAAACCACCTCGCCACACATCCAATCCCACTATGGTTCAATGGTTGCATATGTCATCCAGAGTAAAATTTAATTCACAAATCTTTTTAATTTATTTTGAAATTTAGTCTCAATAAAACTCAAATCATGTCTGATTGTCTCACCACAGCGTTTAGGAAATTCCTATCGATAACGTTGATCAGGCATCTCGACCAGAATTCTTAAAGCACTGATGGACAATCCAACAAAAAAAATCATCTTCTATGAAAGAAGTATCTCATCTTTAGTTCCCAAAATTTTCTTTGTTTTTCCCTAAAAACGAAATCCAATTTCTCTTAGAAACATATCTTCTATTTTTAAAAAAATTGAAAACACAATTTATTTCTTATTCCCAAATCAAGGAATACAAATACAGCTCATCGAGATATTCCCTGAATACTCGATCCTTAAGATTGATGGAATAGACTGGAGTGTTCGTTATCCCGAATGGTATAACAAACAACTCACAAGACTAATGAGTGCGGAATGCGGTAAGAAAAACGCTGTCCACCACGAATCGTAATTCATGAAAAATTGGTGTAAGCCGAGCAATGACCCTAGCAGCACTTAGAGGATTAAAAGAAGATCAACGAGATATAAGAGTAAGGTTAAGATATCTTGTCGAACGAGAAGAAGAACATTAACAACATATCATTACTTTGAGTGAAGTAATCTCACAAGTATGTCTACAATTGAGTATCCAAAGAGAATTACCTGAAAAAGGAGTAAGAATGGCAATAACAAATAAATTCAATGAATCGGCTCATTTCTCTTGTGGACATCCTCGTGGGAGGATAAATGAAAGGCTAAGAACTAGGAATGAAGTCAATACAATATTCGATTGCCCGATTAGGTGTCATACCTGAAGCAGACTCACAGAAATCAACAGAGTCGCAATGACAGGAATTCGAGATATATCATCAACATCTTGAAACACAAGAGTGAATGCAGATACTTCAGAATCATCATTAACATTCCGAAGAGCAAGAAACAAAAAATCAGTCAAAATTAGGATACCTAAATATAGGATCCTTCAGATCACAAAACGCGACTTAAAATACCCAAGCTATCTCATCTCAAATCATTCCAAACTCTAGATAGGAAAAAGCATGCTAATTCGCACGAAAAGATAAGCTATAAGGAAAATCTCAAAATCCTCAAACATAATACCAAATATTGTGGATCCCCTCAATAGGATTCTCAATCCTCAAAGAAATTACAAGATAAGAACATCAAAGATCATCAACAAACTCCTTCGATACGGATGTGTGTCAAGCAGCCGTATTGAAGAGGACTCGAATAAAACAATCACGATTAAGATTACTCCAACGATAAGATGTCATCAATTAAATTTGGGAATATTACGGAATAAAATACATTCCTAGTCATATCCCAAATTATCTATTCCAAAAGACACGATAAGGTAAAGTACACGATGATTAAGAGATTTGTAACACTTGTATTACACTTAAATGTACCGTAATATGTGTTTCTGTTCTATGTTTGTCATACTTTGTTCTGAGCTCAGCTCTGATATCAAGCTGTGACGCCCCGTCCCGAGACCCACATTAAAAAGATAATTACTGGGTAATTCTATTTTCTAATGCAGAGAATATGGCTGGTTAGGAGCGACCATATATAGCCATGTCTTCAATATCTATTGAATACGTCGACAATTGCTATCTATTTTTTTACTCAAGTGGATCGACATATCCAATAAATACTTAATACAAAACTATAGGTGGCTAATGGATCTATTAGAAAAAATTACAATAACAGAATGCACATCACATCACAGAACAATAATCATCATATATATGAGTACATATACATCCCAGTATGATACAAACTGATACACAAAAGTGGTATAAAGACCACACTATATACATCTAACCAAATACATATCAGAGTCAAGCAGAAAGAAATATAAACTACACAAAAGTGCTAAGCTAATATCCAAGTAGATGCATCAAAGCTAAGTCTTGTAACTGATAGCTAACCTAAAACAACTCAGTCTGACCCAAGTACAAAATTTACAGATCAGTCTAGCTAAAATAATCAATTAATGATAATAGACTATAATATGAAGCATAAGATACAAGGTGACAATTCTTTTCAAATGAGAAGAGGAAACAGAAAGAATACAACCCAAGACTTAAGTTAACTAATGTCACTTAAGTATACAAAGACCTCAAAAGAAATAAATTCTATAATAATACTCAAATAATATACACATTCGCCTCACATCATCGGTGACATCCCAAAATGTCTACATGGTTTCCATGAAACATATATCCTCAAAAGGGAAACATCAATACAAACTCTCATCAAAATGGCAAACATAAAACATTATCAAATAGGATGATCCAAAACTCAATTATAGAAGAATCTCCAAATTCAATTATACCTCATCCCATTGGTATAAATGTATATAAGTCTCAATCTTAACTCGCCAAAATGGCAAAACCCAAAATATCCTATAAAATCATCCAAACTCATAACTCAAAGAACTCGATAAGAGTTCAAAACATCATAAATGAAATCACCATATAACCATCAACACATGTAAGCCTTCATCTTACTCAAGGCTATAATAACATCCTCATAAAAAGGTGAAATCAAAACATCTAAAACTTCATGGGAAACTGCACATGCTTACATCGTGACTAGTACTAATATTTGGTACCATAAACATCGTGATGACTGGAGTCAAATAACATCATAACATCGTGAACATCATGATGACTATAGTTTATAATATCATAATGACTCCTAGTCACAAAGACCCGAGTTAATAACATCATGATGATCGAAGTCACAACTATATCGTGATGACTCCAATTGAGTACTCATGGTCTATAGTACTAGTAAACATCGTGAATGTGTCTCAACTTCTCGGATAGGAACCCAATAGGCATTAACGCACATCTCATACCATACGTTCGCACCTAACGGTTTACTAGCTGTTAGTTGGTGCCATACTAGTAAAACATCATGAAAATATACTCTGCCTCATCTCATCGACAAGTAAATACAATACCCTACTCGTCTCATCTCATTGACGAGTACTGGTGGCATCGTGACTTGTCTCATCTCATCGACAAGTAAAATCCATCATAATACATCTCAACATCGTAAATCATCATAAAGAAGCTTACCTCATCTCATCGGCAAGTAAAAATAACATCTAGATGCTTATTTATAACCATAATTCCAAATAGGAATTTCTAGCTCTTCATTCGCCTCATTTCATCGACGATTAAGAATACATCTAAAAATGGTCCTTCATTGAATATACTTCTAAATTGGAGTTCTCGGACCATATAATCTATCCAAAATTTAATAACATCCTAATCATCTCAAACAGTTCATTGAAAGAGTTTCGATCGTATATGTCCGATACTAAGCGATAAAGCAAATCCATATATCCCATACCACATGTTTTACTTTACCGTTTAATTGACTTTCTCATACGTCTGAAATTCATTAAAATAAGTAATTTTGTTTATAAAATAATTTTATTAGAGAAAATAGGAATTTAAAACGATTTTTCAAAAACGCTTATTAAAACCAATATTTGAAATTTTTTTATTATAGGAAATAAATATATTTTTATTTAGAAAAATAATTTTATAATACTATATGATAATAATTTGAAATGTCCATATATTTCAAAAATTATTTAGCGAAAACCGTTCTCGAAAGCAATAAAAACTAAGAAGGATATCTCAAAAATGATAACTTGAATTCAATACGAATTCAATTCAAATTTATCCCAAAATCAATTCAAATTCTATTTAAATTTGAATTTCAAATTCTTCCAATATAGCTAGCTTACCGATAGGCTTCATAGCTCTCAAAATATCTCAAAAACAACATCAAAACCGATAGAGAATGAGAGAAAAAACAAGCTAATACAATTCTAAGGTTGATGATTGTTATTGCTGTCAATTTGCACTCAGGATAGCAACATACAAACATAATTTCGACCAAGCAAACTTCAAATTTTAGAAAAATCAAAACATGAAACTTTTAGTACATGATTTAAGCTTTCTAGAACATCCAAAATTATTGAATTTGGTTAAGAAACGAAAGAATTATGATTAATTCCGTTTCAGATTCAAACATAGAGAAAATGTTGGTTTTGCTCTCGGGATAGGAATCGAAACACTCGATTTTCACCCAGATAACTTCAAAATTCTAAAAAACTCAAAACATCAAACTTGTAGCTTTATGTCTATGCTTTCCAGAACATCCAAATTTATTGAATTTGGTTAAGAAACGAAAGAGTTATGGCCAAAACAATTCTCAGGCCTGTGATTGTTGTTGCTGTCGATTTTCTCTCAGGATAGCAACAAACAAGTATGGTTTTGATCAAGAAAATATCAGAACTTTAGAAAAATTAGTACATTTAACGTGTAGCACTATGTCTATGCTTTCCAGAACATCCATAATTATTGAATTTGGATAAAAAACGAAAAAGCTATGGCAAAATTCGTTTCAGCTCACTAAAACAAATTTTACTGTATTGATATATACGCGCGCGCGCACACACACGCACACTTTTGCCAATTTCTCACAAGATTATCTTTTTCAGCTAATAAATTTGTGAGCTTGCACTAACCTTGATGATTTAGCAAGGTTTCGCATGATTTTGGAGTCAAGAAGCAATCTGTTGAGATAAAGAAGTGTCTCCAGAACCTGTATAAGCAGAGACAGAAGCGCGCAACAGGAAACAAAATATTACAACAAATTCATATCTCAATTCAAAGCTTTTTGATGAAATCTCCTGTAGTATTGGTGGATATTACCTTGTATTAACTTATTTTAGTGGATTTACTCTTTGATTTTCAGCAAAATGGAGTGAGAATTAATTTTAGATGAAGGCAGCCATTAATTTTCTTTTTTCTACTTACAGTAAGTTTTAGATTTTGAGAAAGAAAGAGATGACACTAGTGTACAGCTCTTTCTCACATACTATAAGCCTCTAGAGAATGGCCTTTAGATCCCATTTCTACTCAACTAAACCCAAGTGCAAATATACTTAGTGAAATGCAAAGTTATCTTCATGTTTTAACTTATTTTATCACCATATTTTCACATTTCCTAAATTTTGAAGTCATATAAAATGCATACATCTTAATTTTATGGAATAAAATTGTTATTATAACAAAAAAAAATTATTTCAACAATAAATAGTTATTTTTATCAATAAAACCTTATTTTTATCAAAAACACACAATTTACACCTTTTATTACAAAACATTATTTTTAATTCAACAATTTGTACAAAAAGTTTTTCTTGTCAAAAAGTTTCAATAAATCATTTTAACTCTTTTTAATCATCAAAATGTTATTTTTAAACCATATCTCACCCCTTATATTAATAAAATACATAATATCTTCATATTTCTTATTTTAAATTCAATAAAAGATTAATATTGACAATGTTTTCCAACCTTGTTGTACTTACCCAAAGAAAATTGCAATTTGATTATTTCCTACTCAAATTCTCAAAATAAAGTTTTCAAAACTTTATTTTCATCAATTTATATTTATTTCAACAATTAAATGTTCAAACACATCATTTGATTAATTTATTAACTCTAATTTACTAATTTATTAACTTCCGTGATAATTTACTATATACAACTAATCTCCAAACCATGGTTGTTACAGTATATATTCGACCAATTACTTTACGGTTAATTTGTCTATGTATCCATTATTTTCTTTCGTAGTTCCA
This sequence comes from Allium cepa, assembly GCA_030765085.1. Classification (NCBI taxonomy): domain Eukaryota; kingdom Viridiplantae; phylum Streptophyta; class Magnoliopsida; order Asparagales; family Amaryllidaceae; genus Allium; species Allium cepa. The sequence continues at coordinate 411,923,853 of CM060939.1, read as the reverse complement.
CCAATACTTTTCAGAGAATTCATGATAAAGGTACTGGCATGCCTCCTCGTTTATTAAATTTTGTCGAAAAATTCTGTAAGCATAGTTTTAGGTTCTATGTTGGTCCGTCAGAATAGAGTCTAAGCTTTCATCTGCGTTAATTTGAAGTTATTGCATGTTAGGTAGATGTATTTGTAGTCTTATTACAGACGGAGACATTCTACTAAGTTGGAACTTAAATATCCTCTACGGTGACTCTGGTGCACAATCATCTGGCATTAATGAATTGGGAAATTTCGTCGATGGTGGTTGATGAAGATGATAGGCCTACGAACATGCGATCTAATCCCTTATAAACATGTTTTAAAATATTTGACTGATTTAATACTGTAGCAAATTTCAACGTTTATATGACAGTCATATTTTAGAAGTAAATAAGGCTTATAAGGAACGACCCAACGATTGTCAATTGGCGTATGAGTTGTTTGATTCGATATTCCACTTTCGCGTCGTTTGTAAATGGGATATGAATCAGTTCCTTGTAAAGTTTATGTCACAAAGGATTTAGGAAATCCCTTCTCACATACTCCATCCTACAAGCATACAGCATTGGGGTTGAAACTACCACATGGATGATGAATCATTTGTATAATAACTAACGTGTACAAATCTGGTTCTACCTCTCTATGTGGAATTTCTACTCTAACCATACTATCGTAATCGTCGGGATTTTTAAGTTTATCAATTTCTGCAAGAACAATAAGGATATGTAAGTGTGGCAATCCCCTTTTTTGAAACTCTATTACATAAACATGTGCAATGACTTTACTTGAGATGTATTTATCAAATAAATCTACTTTAAGTTGTTCCAATTTTGCACGGAAAACTCGAGTTGTCAAATCAGGACGATCATATGGTTGTTGAAAGGGAAGTAGTTCTTGTGTAATCTCTGGCCAGTTAGGATTACATGTTATAGTTATAAATAAGTCAGGTTTTCCATATCTTTGTACTCTTGCAATTGCGTCCTAGTATCTTTGATGCATGTCACGTGGACTAACGATATAGGAGGATGGAAGGACTTTTCTAACTCCAGCATTTGCTGCAAATATTGCAGGTGCATATGAATTATAACCACATAATTTATAATTTTAGTAGGACGAAATGATTGGAAGGGAAAGTACGTACAGTCTGTTGTCTCCCCACTTGCTATAGCATCTTGTAAACCCTGATATAAGTTAGCTCTAATGGTATGTTCGTGGTCTCGAAGATACCGTAGTCGCATTCAATTTTGATGTACATATCAACAACAAATTGGTGGAGTAGGTGGCTACCAAGCAGTAGAAGAGGTAGTTCCGTAGGTCGTACCTTTGATGGGAAAAAAGTGGTAAATATGAGGGGAACGGGTAAGAGTAAAGTTAGGTGAGTTTTGGGAAAAAACCTTCTGTACGTATTAAAAGGGGAAAGAGGTACCTGCAACATGTGGGAGTAGTAGGCTCTACAACTGATTTGGTTATGTCCCGTACTGTGGATCTTTAGATCCCATCCCTGTTCGCCGCGTGGAAGTAGAAGTGGATACTGTAGTGGATCATAAAATCCTGTTGTATCTAGAACTCGTTGGAGGGTTCCTGATCTTGTTTCAACTATAATACCCTTGTCGTTTGAATTATCTGAACAATCGTCTCCTACAATGATACCCGCTACTTGTGATGCAGTCGATAGTTGGTGAAAATGGTGATCAACTGTAAGTTCTTTTGTTATAAGTCTACAATCATGTACATCAGTATGCTGGCCCAACTGTCTCAGCACATGTACATAAGGATTATAAACATCTAAGATTTGCTGTAAGTTTTGCAAGATGTATAGTCTTAATACTACAATATCTTGTTGTCGGTTTTCAATCTCATGATCAGTATCGTAGATGTACATTTGCAGGTATCTAGGTCTAGTGCTAGGCAGTGGCAGAACACTTCCAATGCTATGATATATAGAGCCTTGTGCATGGTCAGAGTAAATTCCGTTTCGATCAGATGCTAAGTTATGATCAATGTTAGCTCCCGTAGATTTGAATGCGAAAGCAGTTTTATAAGATCTTATGTTTGTTCGAAAATGTGAACCTCTGTCACTATCTTCAGTGTATAAAGTTAAAATTTCAGGATGTGGTGAGGGGTAGGGAATGGTAATTTTACCACCTGAGCAACAGTTCTCGCTTGATTTGCGAAAAAATAATTTTACGTTACAGTGTGGGCAGTAAGTGGATTGAGGTAGCATATGGCGGAGGAAAGGATGGGTGATAGTAAAATTCTAATCACAATTATAATGCGTCATAATGGTAGATCGATTTAGCAGTAGTTGTTGGGAAGGAGTTGAAAATGTTGCTGTAGTATGAGTAGTAGGAGTCGTTATACGTTGCAAGTCGGATTATGTAATGGAAATGGGGAATCTAGAGGGAAAAAAAACCTGAACCATGTGGCAGTAAAGTTGGTGAACCATCTGGCAGTGAAGTTGGTGAGTGGTTGAGTATTTTGCTTGCCACGGCTAGTGGGTTGGTAGGGGAATGTGCTGCAGTAGTAATGAGAAGGGAAAATTAGGGTAGTGGTATGTGTAAGATGGAAGAAGTCATTGGTGGAGTGTGTGTGTAGTCAAAATACAGCAGACATTATGAGAGGAACATAAAAGCAGTTATGAAGGGGAAGGAAGTGGAAAGAAATACGGAAGTTATAAGTTCTGGAATAGTGCGGGATAACGGGGAGAATTGGGTCACCTGTTAGCAGTGGAGAATGAAATAGGATATGTATTTATTGGACATCACAAATGGTGGGTAAAATTATATGTTGGTGGGTTGAGTAAGTAGAAGGTAGCGAGAATTAAAAACGGAGTGAATGCATTGAATGACTTTTTGGTGTGGGAAAGGTGTGACAAAATGGTATACATATACTGCGATGAGTTAAGAAATAATTAACATAATATATTAGCACCCAGCAGTAACAACCAAATGTATCAACAACCTTTGGGTCCAATTGGTCGGTGCATATTTAGTTTATACAAATGGGTAAGACTGTTGCGTATATATATGCTGCTGCCAATTGCATATAAATTATGCAGCGTAAAATGCAATGGGGATAACCAATTGATAAACTTTTTTTGTTGATGGAAAAAGAAGCTGTAAAGAATCAAATACTATTTTATGGAAGTTTTAGGAAGAAAAAGTATAACTGTATAGGTCAGATACTGAGATTTCAGATTTGAGGGAAAGGTGGAAAAAATATCAAACTGAGTAGTAATGAGAACCAATTAAATGGTACTAACATATTTATGTGTGTATTCTATACATACATACATATATATATATATATATATATATATATATATCTATGTATGTATGTAAGTATGTATATGTATATGTATATATGTAGGTATGTATGTATGTATACATATATGTGTGTGTATGTATATATACATGTGAAAGTTTTCGTCGTTGAAACTGCAAGCTTTTCAGCCCCATACGCGTAAAACAGTACGTAGATGAATTCGTACACGCATTTTTGATTGTAAGTTTGGTCGTTAATTTAAATATTATAAGATTCAATATTATTTCTTTTTTCATCGCAATTGATGTGAGATTGTGGATAAAGTAACTTTAAATCTTTTCACGTCCGAAAGACTGCTTATGTTCAAAGTTTTTGTGTGTGCGTGTACGGAAACCAATATAAATGAAGCAGTGCATACACAATACCATATATACTTGAAAAATGTATGTATATGGCAATATATTTACTTCCAAAGGTATGAATGCATATGCATGAAACTGTATAATATTCAAAAACTCTCATATTTGTCAAACTTTCTTTTCAAAGGTTGATTGCACAAAACCACTTAAGAATTGTAATTTTAAATTATTTTAAAGCTGAACATATGTCTGACAAGCACCTTTGTCCAAGTGGTTAATTGATTCGGCTTTGGTGCAGGATGTCACAAGTTCGAAACTTGCTTTCGAATGTTTATTTGACATGGGATATGTTGTCCCAATGATTTGTTGTATATAAAGTACCAGTTCAAAAAAAAACATATGTCTGAGACCGTTATTCATTCAAAATCACATATGCTTCCATATATGTACTAAATTTTATCTACTTTGAAACTGCAAATCCTGTATACATTTTCCAAATTAAATATAGTCAGGGTTTTAACTCCATGTATGTGTATATTAATTTGTAGTTGAATATTTTGACAGTTGCCATTTGCTCCCAAAGGCTTATGCTTTTGAAATTCAGGTACGCATAACATGAAACACAAATCTATATACAAAACTATATAGTTGAAACTGGTATAAAAATCAAAGTGCTTGAAATCATACATACATACATACATATATATATAAAGCTCTATTTTGTAGAAAATGTTATATAACTACTACTTATGTCTATCTGACACTGATATAGGCAATACTTTGAGGACCATAGGCATACATCACTTTTTGTAATTTTAAAATTATTTACTCCTAAAAGTAGTTTCATATATTTTTAAAACCATGTATGTAAAACACATATATTTAGAGGTAAAGGTATACACGATACTGATATGCAAAATCAGGCACCTGTCCATGGAATCTCTATGTTCAAATTTCATGTTTATCAAATTAATATATTTAAAATCCATGCTAGCATGTAATAGTTAATGATAAATTCAAATCAAATATAAGTGAACTTTTCTAGAAATTAAAAGTCATATACATGAACCTATGCTTGACTACAGTCAAAACTCATGTGTGTGTGTTTGTGTGTGTGTTTGTGTGTGTGTGTGTCATCTTTTAGAAATCTGACATGAGGTTATAACTTTGTATGCTTGACTTGATACTTGTATGGCCAAACTTTGAAGAACATGTATTAATTCATATATACCATATATCTGTTTTAGTAGAGTAATATGTGTAAATCCAGAATAATTTTTTGATATTGCTAACATGTGTTGTAAACTAAATCCGTATATGCTTTCAAATAAAACTCATATATCCATTATCCAAGGTGGAATTAAGCGATTTACTAAATTTATCTTTTTTGGAATTAAAAAGTGACAACATTTCATTAATACGAACATTCCAGTCAGAAGATGTTAACAGAGTCGAAAAATCTAATCATGACAAAAAGATAAATCAAAATAATTGTTTGCATTATCCATTACGGACTCATACTAAATATATATCTTTTTGGTATTAAAAACTCATAAAATTTATTTAGTACAGAAATTCCAATAAGAAGATATTAACATAATCGAAATTGAAATTAAAGATTTAATGGTTTGTAAAAGTTTAAAAATTAAAAGGTAGCAAATTAATTTCTTTTGTACATGTGTCAAAACTAATGTATACGGGTTAAATATGTCGTTTTGAAATTGAACATATGTACGAAACTGTCGCTATATACTTGAAAACTGTATGTATATGGCAGTATATTTACTTCCAACGCTATAAACGCTTATGCATGAAACTTTATAATATCCAAAAATCTCATATTATTACAATTTCTTTTCACAGGTTGATTGCACAAAACCACTATAGAATTTTAAATTTAAATTAGTTTAAAGCCGAACATATGTTTGAGACCGTCATTCATTGAAAATCACATATACTTCCACGTATATTGTAAATGTTATCTACTTTGAAACTGCAAATCATGTATACATTTTCCAAATTAAATACAGTCAGGGTTTCAACTCCATGTAGGTATGTATGAATTTGCAGTTTAATATTTTTCAAATTTTCCATATGCTTCTAAAGTTGTATGCTTTTGAAATTCAAATAAGCAAAACATGAAACATAAATCTATATACAAAACTATATAGTTGAAACTGGTATAAAAGAGTACTTGAAATCATATATATATATATGTATATATATATAAATCCCCCTTTTGTAGAAAATGCTATATAGTACTACTTATGTTTATCTGACACTGATATATGCAATACTTTCAGAACCATAGACATACATCGGTTATTGTAATTGTAAAATTATTTATGATTGAAAAAATTAGTTTCATATAGCTTTAAAATCATGTATGTAAAAAACATATATTTGAAGCTAAAGGTATACACAATAGTGATATACAAAATCAATTACATGTACATGAAATCTCGATGTTCAAATTCCATCTTTGTCAAATTAATATATTTAAAATCCATGCCAGTATGTAACATGTGTTGATACATTCAAGTCAAATATAAGTGAAATTTCTAACAATTAAAAGTCATGTATATGAACCTATGGTTGACTACATTCAAAACACTTATATACACACACACACACACACACATATATATATATATATCAATTTTTAAAAAGCTGACAGGAGTGTATAACTTTATTGCTTAAAGCTGATATACTTGATATTTGTATGGCCAAACTTTGAAGAACATGTATTAAGTCATATGAACAATAGATTTGTTATAATAGATTCATATGTGTAAATCCATAATAATTTTTTGATATTGCTGACATGTGTTGTAAACTGAATCCGTATATGCTTTTAAACAAAACTTATATATCCATTATCCATGGTGGAATAAGTGATTTACCAAATTTATCTTTTTTTGGAATTAAAAAGTCACAACATTTCTTTAATACAAACATTCCAGTAAGAAGAGGTTGACAAAGTCGAAAAGTCTAATCAGGACAAAAAGGTAAATCAAAATAATTGTTTACATTATCCATTGCGGACTCGTACTAATTTTTTTTTGGTATTAAAAACTCACAAAATTTATGTCGTACAGAAATTCTAATAAAAAGATATTAACACAGTCGAAACTGAAATTAAAGATTTAGTGGTCTATAAAAGTTTAAAATTTTAAAAGCAGCAAATTAATTTCTTTTGTACAAATGTTAAAACTAATGTATACGTGTTAAATATGCCGTTTTAAAATCGAATATATATATATATGAAATTGTCGCTGTATACTTGAAAACTATATGAATATGGCAATATGTTTAGTTCCGCATATGCATGAAACTTTATAATATCCAAAAACTCTCATATTTTAAAACTTTCTATTCAGAGGTTGATTGCACAAAACCATTATAAAATTTAAATTTAAATTATTTTAAACCTGAACATATGTCTAAGAACGTCATTCATTCAGAATCACATATACTTCCATATATATTGTAAATATTATCTACTTTGAAACTGCAAATCATGTGTACATTTTCCAAATTGAATATGCTCAGGGTTTCAGCTCCATGTAGGTATGTGTGCATTTGCAGTTTAATATTTTTGAAACTTGCCATCTGCTCCTCAAACCTTATGCTTTTGAAATTCAGGTAAGCATAACATGAAACATAAATCTATATACAAAACTATATATTTGGAACTGATATAAAATTAAGAGTACTTGAAATCATATATATGTATGTATGTATGTATGTATGTATGTATGTATGTATGTATGTATGTATGTATATGTATGTATGTATGTATACGTATGTATTAATGTATGAATATGTATGTATGTAAAGGCCCCTTTTGTAGAAAATGTTATATAAGTACTACTTATGTTTATCTGACACTAATATATGCAATACTTTCAGGACCATAGACATACATCACCTTTGTAATTGCAAAATTATTTATTCTTGAAAAAATTAGTTTCATATAGTTTTAAAATCATGTATGCAAAACACATATATTTGGATCTAAAGGTATACATTATAGTGAGATACAAAATCAATTGCATGTACATGAAATCTCCATGTTCAAATTCCATCTTTGTCAAATTAATATATTTAAAATCCATGCCAGTATGTAACATGTGTTGATACATTCAAGTCAAATATAAGAGAAATTTTCTAACAATTAAAAGTCATATACATGAACCTATGCTTGATTACATTCAAAACACACACACACACACACACGTATCATTTTTTAGAAACCTGACATGAGTGTATAACTTTATATGGTTAAAGCTGATATACTTGATAGTTGTATGGCCAAACTTTGAAGAACATGTACTAATTCATGTATACAATATATCTGTTATAATAGTCTAATATGTGTAAATCCAGAATAATTTATTGATACTGCTGACATGTATTGTAAACTGACTCCGTATATTCTTTTAAACAAAACTCATACATCCATTATCCGTGGTGGAATTAAGTGATTTACCAAATTTATCTTTTTTTGGGAATTAAAATGTCTCAAAATTGCTGTAGTAAGAACATTCCAGTAAGAAGATGTTAACAGAGTCGAAAAATCTAATCGTGACAAAAAGAGAAATCAAAATAATTATTTACAGTAGTCTTTGCAGACTCGTACTAAATTTATATTTTTTTCTTATTAAAAACTCACAAAATTTATTTAGTACATAAATTCCACTAAAAAGATATTTACACAGTCAAAAATGATGTGTAAAATTTTAAACATTAAAAAATATCAAATTAATTTCTTTTGTACAAATGTCAAGAAAAATGTACATGTCAAATATGTCGTTTTGAAAATCAAACATATGTATGAAACCATCACACATTGAAAAGTAAACGTACTATATAAACGATGTTGATATTTTTTCTGGAAACTTACGTATATTTAACACAGTATACATGTACTCGGTACATAATTAAAGGTTCATTTATGTAAAATAGTTGGCAACTGAAATTGACAGTTTCAGTTAAAAGGTAATGAGCAGACAAGATTGAAAACTACTACATTTGAATACTATTTCGTCAACATACTTTGGTAGTAATATGAAACGTATTGGTGCACAAACAAGGTATAGTTTGGATAGTCAGTAAACCAATATGCGACTACCTTTACTGTCTATAGATCAACAGTTTAACGGTGTACAGGTACGTAAGAGCTTAAAATCCAAAATTCGTGTATACATGTGAATTATATTGTGTTAAATCGAACATATAGCTTAAACCGGCAAACGGTTGGAATCAAACGATGAGGGGAGGAGGAAATTACTGGATGAATTTTTCGGATGTTAGTTTCAAGCAATCCATGTCCTTCCACTTGCAATGGCAGGCTGTCTCACCCGTTAACGCCTTGCACGTTGACTCAGTCATCGTCGTTCCCTCTGCTGCTGGTCCATAAAGTTGCGAAAATGTCAGTGAATAAACATAAATTTGACACAGCAGTAGGCAGACGTAGGTCCGTGGAGAAATATTGTTGAAAAACGTAAAACGAAATGAGTACGGCGTGGAGACAGGAAGTGGAGTGAAATGGTGGTGGTGAGTGCACATTTATGTACAGGGGTGGAGTAGATATTTTTGCAACTGATGGAAAGGGTAGGAATCAGTGTTTGTACCAAAAATGGACACAACACTCTTCGGAAGTGTTTGAAGAGATAAAAATGAAGAATAGAAATGTAAAATGTGGATTATCTAACAAACACTCCAAAAACAAGTATGAAAACGCACAGAAACACAGCAATTTAGAGTGGTTCGGCGTATTGCCTACGTCCACTATGAAGTTTGATGACTTTATTAATATTCTCTTGGTTATTACAATTACAATGGATTGCAGCAAATTATAGTTCTGAAATTCGAGTACAACAGTAGCAATGAAGTGCAAATTTGAATTCGGCGGAGTTTGGACGTCGGAGAGCCAAAAGATCCTTCTACTATAGGCCCTAGGGCTCTATTCATAGGCATAGGAGGCTGATATCTCGCTCAGATATCGGGAGACATCTTCTGGCATGTGGGTGGGCCGACGCGATCGATCCCGTGATGTTTCGGCTCGATCCGCGATCGATACGAATGAATTTCGTATCGATCGAGATTTGATCCAATCGAGTCGATACATGGCATGGACCTTCCTTAGGTCGTACGTAAGCTTTTGTGAAAATTTCAGAGTATTTGGACTTGTGGATTGCAAGTTATGATGGATACGAATTGGCATTTATATGAAGATGGTCGCGTTCCAATCGATGCCTTCGTATCGATCAATTCGAATCGATCCAGGCACGTTCTAGCAGGTTGACATGGCGCGCACTTTTCAGATCAATCCACTTTTTATGGCAAGTTGACGGAGTCGTTCCAAGGCTTTCGTCTTATTCATATCGATGGTTTGGCTTCATTTTGTATCGATCATTTGAGGCTCTGTTCGCATCGATGTTCTCAGGTCACTTCGTATCGAGGGCGAGGGGTCACTTTGTAACGATAGCCGGAGGCTATTTGGTATTCATAGAAGGTACTATCTCGTATCGATAGTTCGATGGTCCATTCGTATCGATCGTTATCAATCGATATGAACTGCGCAATTGGAATCGATGCGAATTGACTCCGAGTAATGGATACGAAGCCGAGAAAATGCAATGGATGCGAAGTAAAACCAAGACAAGTGGATACGATGTAGACTCTGTTTGATCGATATGAATCAGAGGTAGGATGATCGATGCGAAGCGGTACGAAGAGAATGGATACGAAACAGGTGGGCTTGGATCAATGCTAAGTGGATTCACTTGTTGCCGATCGATTTGAAACTATGCGTAGTTGATGGATGCGAGACAGATCGATACGAAGGAGTTCCTCTAGTTTCCCGATGGATACGAACAGCATGACGTGATGGATACGAACATGATCGATATGAATAGATGGTTGTGCTGATTTCATTGACTCGTATAGATCATAACTTGAGCATATGAACTCGGATTGACTTGAAATTTGAAACGTTGGCTTTCATGGCTTTTCTTGTCGTGTCTTGTTAATTGTAGCTTGATTCGGGCTCGGAAAAAAATTCACCGATGTCCATAGCGAGCCTGCGAATAACCGATTTTTGAGACGGACTCTCCTTGGTGTCACGGCCTAGCCAAAAGACGGGATAACATTTTTCCCCCCAAAGTACGTCTTGTGTGAACATGACGTACTTTGAAAAGCTACAAACTTCATTCTGAACAGTTATCGTCTTTTCGTTGAAAGTTGTAATCTTTGACTGATTTCCTCAGTAATGTGAACTGTTGATCGCCAACTGTTATACCGTGTACCGTTGTTACCGATGGCTATTTGATAGTGATTGGTTATTTGCTGTTGTAATCGTCATCGGGTGGGCATTCGACCTGTGAATTTTGAAAATTGAATATTAGTCTGACATACGTGCATGTATGTTAACCTGACTCTCGTTAACGTTGCACGTTCACTAGTCATTGCCAGTTCTCTCATATCGAATTTCATATCGATCCTCTCCTGAACCGATGTGAAATTCGAATTGCAACAACACTTGACGATTGTTTTGGAATATTCCTTCGTATCGATCCTCTCCTGGATCGATGTAAAAGGTTAAAAGGCCGTTCTTGTATCGATATAATGCGCATCGATGGATACGAAATAAACATTCGCACCGATAGATGCGAGTTTTTATGGGTCGCACATTGATGGATATGAACAATATGGTTCGCATCGATGAGTCTTAGATGGAGACGAAAATAATGGATATGAATAGGTGCTTCGTATCGATGAAATCTGTTAACTCAGGGCATCCTTCGTTGCACACTTCGTATCAATGAAATCGCCATTGTTGGATACGAAGAACCAAATCGTATCGGTCAGGGATAACATCGGTTGTACTCGGTCATGACGACTGGGAGGCGAATCATTTTCTTATTTCACATTTGAGCCCATATAAAAGCGTTATGGACTTAACCAAATTTTCACTTTTTATTATTCTCTTTGGCTTTCGTATCATAAAAGAAAGGAAGTCTACCTTCATCCCCAAATTAAAACAGTTCTTCATCGATCAGGCTTTTAAATTAGGTAATTGGTTAATAACTATACCCTTGAAATGATGAGACTCGAGTTCAATTGCTAAACCATTCGCATCCACGGCCGACTCTGGTGGCGAGATGGCCGGAGATTGATCAGAGAAAGGTCCACGGAAATTGGAATGGATTCAATGTCATTTGGAGAAGAAGGAGGGTAGATGGATCAAGAGTTTTCGTTCGTATCGATTGAGGAAATGTGCTTCATATCGTTCTAGAAAATAATCAAAGTTCGTATCGATTTGTTGTTGATAGAATTTCACATAGAGGGATGGAGTGGTTTCGCATCGATGAGCGATGGTTGGAGTTCGTATCGATCCACAGTGATTGATACGAAAATCTAATCATGCGATCGATACGAAGCATCGGCCCTACCAATCGAAACGAAGACTTAGGATTGAAGTCGATACGAACTTGACAACTCAAGATATGAAGCCTTTCCTTCTGCGATCGATACGAACGAGACTCTTGATGATTGATCCGAATTTGACAACTCGGGATCGATACGAAATGGATGTTAAATGATCGATACGAAGTGGACATTATGGATCGACACGAAACTAAGGCCTTTGGTCGATACGAAACTTGCTCCCTTCTGACCGATATGAAATTGACTTCTGGCGATTGATCCAAGCCTGAACCTTGACAGATACAAAACCTTGTATAACCGAACATTTGACTGCAACGAGCTTTAGCCTTGCATAACTGGACTTAATCCTTTCACTGTATCTGACCGCCCTTTGAAGCTTGTCGATGGAACTGTGATTTAACGAACTTTTAACGAACTTTAACTTGGATCGGTCACTAACATCTGGATGGTACAGTTGTGACGGTCAGCAAAGACGGTCACTCCGGTTGAATTTCGAAGTCTCGTCATTTTCATGTTTCCTCATGCTATGTTGAATTTTTCAAACAATAGTAGCAGTGCACTGCACAACACATTCACACACTTCACGTTGGAGGATGCACGGGCTTATTATCGTCTAACGATGATTTCTCATAAGTTAGTTAGTTATGGAAACTTCAAGCTCACAATAGCTGGAAGTTCAGAGTTCATTTCCTCCAATAATCGAGATACCCGCCATCGCGGCCGAAGTCATAGATCCAGCTCCGGATGAGCTACCCGACACCTCTTTCATAAGTAATCCACCAAATTTTGTTCCATCCAATGTTTCCAAAGACATGTTGGGAGAATATGTTTAAGGCACGGCATGTCGTTGGATGATGTGTTATAGCCGGGTCCGAATGATAGTCAACACTATCCACCGGAAGGGTTCATTGCATTCAATCGTCATGTGTGCATAGCTGGAACACTTCCCCCATTCAACCAATACATTAGGGAAGTGTTATCTTTTCTAGGGATCGTTTCATCTTAACTACACCCCAATAGGTACACTCTGTTGAACAGTTTATTCATCGTATTTATGGAGCATCTCTTTCGGCCTCCGATACCGATCGAGATTAGATATTTATTCAACGTCAAGAGCCGAAGAGACAGCCCTTCTTTCACATTCCTGAATGCGGTCAAAAATTGTTAAGTAGTTACGGGGTCTTGGACCAGGCTAAGTTACTTCAAAACAAAATGGTTTTTTGTTCGATGCCACCTAGGATTTGCCAGTCGATGGCTATTCAGACGTAACCATCGCAATCTTCTCAAGTAGCTAATAAGACAATCATAACTGATGCCAAACTTATATCCTTTTTTCCTTTGCAGCTGTAATTCCACGGGCCAAAGGTGCGCATTTCAAAGAGATAGTTTGGGTTCTCCAAGAAGTTCCTTGTGAAGAGATGGACATTGACTCGGTTCTGACATATAGAAATTTGAGAATCGTGGGCTTGATCGAGTGTGGCCAAGTCATAAGGATTGAAGGAACGTTAAGGGTTGTCTCGAAGAAACGAGCGAAGCGTAAGATGCACGGGGTTGTTATAACCGAGGAGGTTGATCCAGAAAGAACGCCCACTGACGATGAACTTGCGGCTGGGCCTTCTGATGCCTTTGAGGGTTCCGAAGGAAAGAGAAAAGGCAAGGCAGCTGCCTTTAAACGTTTTAAATCCGGTAGACGGAAACTGTGGTTGTGTCTTTGCCCATTCCCGGGATTAATATTTCAAAGGCTCCTCCTTTGCAGGATGAAAACCTTGTTAAAGGGCTCGCTGATATTCTGATTCTGGATTATGTATCATTCCAACATGAGGCCAGGTTGGAGTAGCTTTAGCAGGCTTTTGACTTAAGCGAGTCTCTTCCAACTAGTGTGGCTGAAATTTACGGTTGGTCGGGGGGTTGCACATACATACACACTTCACGACACCACACAATTCCTGACCGTAATTTGCTTATCCTAGGAGTTTACTGACTCTATTCCTCTTTTACTTTGCAGATACAATGTCCGTCCGAGGCTCGATGTTAGGTAGTCTTTGAAAAGCTCGCCGATCTTCAACATATTATGAGTCGCATAGAAGAGAGGCGGATTGGGACTAAGACCGTGGGTACTCTAGTCAAGAGCGATATGACAGAGATAGGGAGTACAGGCACCTATCCCGATCTTATTCTCCCCCTCCTAGAAATCATGTACAACCTCCTGTTTAAGTCTCACGTCCTCTGAAAACTTCACGGCATAAGCCGTCTTCTTACGTTTCAATGCCTGAAACTCAACACCATAGAATCGAAATAGCGGCCCCCATAATTGCAGAGAAGGTCCTTACTGAGCCTATGGGGAAAGGAGCAATTAAACTTGCTCAATTGAAGAAGGATTTTCCCGACATATGCTTTGACAGTTATATTTTCCCCCGCACTTAAAGAGAATTCCAGTGGAGGCTGAGAACACAGTGCACGATTACGTCCATGACATTTACTCTTAATACAAGGAGTGGGGGAAGGCCATGAAAAAAGTGGCCTTTGAGCGGGCAGCTGTCTTTGAGAAGTTGGAGAAAGAGCTTGCCCTGAAGGACCGGATCATCTAGGTGCTCAATAAGCCGTGTCCACTCAAAAATAAGAAATGGAGGCCCTTAAAAAGGCCAATGAGGCTAACTCGGCCATGCAGAGGATTTGGCAATCACACTACCCCTTGGTGGAGGAAATGGCCATAGGAGCACTACCGTCACTGCCGAGCAGTATGCGGCCCTCAAAGAGCTTAATGAGCTTAAGTCCAAACTTTCGAAAATCATTAAAGAGAGGGATGTCGCCAACACCTCAGCACGGCAGGTAAGTGATCAAGCCATTGTGCTTCAAAGTGAACGGGATGCGGCTATGGAAAAAGTCCGCACGGTGGAGGCTGAGGTTGAGGAGAAAGTTCGGATGGCAGAATCCAGGCTAGAGGCTGATATAGAAGACCTTCTCGTCACCTATAATGTTAATGTGCTGAAACATAGAAATTTGGCCTGGCTCAAGAACTATTTTACACATCTTTATAATGCCTGGAGCCAGCTGGTCGAGGAGGAGAAGGCGGTGCATCTAGGAGGATCATTTGACAAGTTCGAGCTCGAGAATCGCATGCTGACTGAGGATGAAAGGAAGATTCTCCATGAGTCAATGATCTCACATGAAAGGGAGAAGCTCAGCACCCAACACCAGGAGATTGGGGAATGCTCAGGTGTCGAGCATCGCACTACGAGCCTTAGTATTACTGCCCAGCTCCATTTGAGCCTATACCAGCGGTTGAGCCCCGGTCTGTCCCTGCTTGTAATCCAAAACAACCGCATCTATCCCCTATTAAAGAGCACACCTCCGAAGTTGTTCAGCCATCCATGAGCCAAATTGAGGAAGGTACTCTGAACAAATCTCATGTGCGTTTGAAATAAGGAATTTGTCTTGAAGTTTTTGCTAACAGTTTCTCTTCTTCTTTGTCCAGTGACTGGAGTTAAACTGATAGCGCCTCTTGCAACCCAAGAGTTACACCAAGTGCAGGAGGCCATTATTACTGAAGTGACTACCACGACAACGACTGCGATGATCGATGGAACGTAGGGGAGTTCACTTTCTTTCGACGAGCAGATGATGAATGAACTCTTCGGTCGACACAGTGACCCCTTTACGGACTTGCCATTTGTCGTAAGTGGACTCGCGCCTGCTTCCAGCTCTTCAAAGCATACCACCGCTGCCCCTAGCGAAACTCAACCAATCCGCGAAGAAGAAATCTTGGCCGAAATCAATGCTGAAATGGATGCAGCGACCCATGGTGGTACTTCTGAAGGTGGAATGGCGGTGCCTGACCCGGCTCCGCTAAGAATGATATCACCTGGTGGTACAATCGTTGATACCAGTCCCGCCCCCTGTGGCAGACCCAACCCCTCTGACTCCACATGCAGAAAGTATTCCGGTACATTCGAGTTCGGAAGAGGATGTTGAAATCATGCTCCCGCCTGGAGACCGCCTGCCAAAAAGTAAGAGCTCGAAGCGAAAATTCATTAACGAATCCGGCGGATCCACACCGAAGAGGAAGCCAATAAAGGAGTAGATAGGCCTCTTCGGCACATTTTTTGGTAGATAGAAGTTTGTTTTTTGCTTTCCTTTCATAGGTCGTGTATAGATGTGGGTTCGGCCCCTACTAATAGGAATTTTGAAAAACTTGTGCGCGAACTTCATTTATAGTTAACTGAAATGAAATTTGTTTTTGACTTTGACTCTATTAGTGTATTTTATGCTTAAGCGTTCCAGTGTTTGAACTTCAGTCCAGTGTACTGGAGATTATGTTGAACTTTGATGTTGCGCTGCTTCAGTTGATGGTTGACACTTAAGTCATGCCCCCATTTTCGGGGATGAGTTGTATGAATCGGCTAGCGACTGCATTTTTCCTTTTTATCTTGCCGAGCTTAACATATTCGAATCGATGCCAACGCCGATGTGAGTTGATTGGTCGAATCCTACTCGCTCACTTAATGATGATCACATCCACTCTCCGGGGAGTTGTATTTTAACTTTGGCGGTCGATCATGCCTGTTTAAGTTTCAAAAACGTGTCCACGTTCTGGGGACTAAGGTTAGTTTATAAGCGTTCGTTCACACTCGTGTTGTGTTTATACTCTGACCGCACTTTGGGGACTCAGAGTTATTCGCAATCGATAATCTGGTTTACACTCTGGGAATCCAGAGATATCCAATGTTTTTGATCCTGTTCGCACTCCGGGAACTTGGATTTGGTGTTTATACTCCAACTCACACTCTGGCAATTCGAAGTTGGTGTTTATACTCTGGTTCGCATTCTGGGAACCTAGAGTTGATGTTTATACTCCAATTTGCACTCTGAAAATTTGAAGTTGGCCAATAAATGGTGAGTCACATATGTTTGGGCTTTTAGAATTTTGTTCGCACTCTAGGAATGATGGATTTATCAGAATCGTGTATGGTCGATTCGCATCCACTCCGAGTTAACAAGTAAGGTCGTTAGATGGACGGATCCATCCTACTCAAACTTGGTTAGGATACGGTCGAAGTCGTTAGGTGGACGGGTCCACCCTCTTCAGAACCGCATTTATGAGTTCATACTCCAACTTGCACTCTGGAAGTTTGGAGTTAGTTAAAGGATTGTTGTGTATCGATCCTTTTTCGACTTTAGTGTAGTGACTTGCCCCTCAGCTTGGGTTTCACTTAGTGAGTGGTCGGTCGTATCACAGTCACTCCCTATTTGAACAAATTCCACCGTATGATGGAATTTAGCTATCCGTGCATCGTGATGTTGTACGTCACATTCAATAAATCATATCTCTGGCTTGAAGAGATGGCGTTTTATTGTTGAAATGAGAAAATACGGCAGTGTTAGTTGCCTTACAACAAATTCACATTTCGAAATGCAGAAACAAATTGCAAATGAAAGAATAAACTAAATAAATAAAGCCTGTCACGTGTAGTAGCGATGGAGACTCTCATTGTTCCAGGCTCCTGACAAAGTAAGACCATTAATGGTCGATAGCTTAAACGTGCCATCTCCGAGCTTTTTCTCAATCACATACGGTCCTTCCCAAGTTGGCTTCATGTGCGAAGGAACCGGATAGATTCTCTTAAGGATGAGATTGCCAAGTTTAAAGGTTCGTGGTTGGACCTTGGCATTGTATAATCGGGCGACTCGACTTCGATATGCGGCTGCCCTCAAATCAACCTCCTCACGCTTCTCATGTAACAAATCCAAGGATTCAGCAAGTAACATGGCATTTGTCTTTGGATCATAGTAAGTCACGCGATGAGAAGGTACTTCTATCTCGACTGGAATGATGGCTTCTGAACCACAAGATAGAGAGAATAGAGTGTGCCCGATCATGGACTTGTGGGTAGTCCGGTAAGCCCATAAAACCATAGGAAGTTCACCAACCCACTTCCCCCCTTTTCCAGTCGCTTCTTCAAAATAGACTTGATAACCCTATTAACAGCTTCAACCTGGCCATTCGCTTGAGGGTGTGCAACTACAGAGAATTTCTTGTGGATATGGAATCGTTGATAGAAATCTTTGAATTCAACACTATCGAACCAGGCTCCGTTATCAGTGATGATGGTATGCGGGAGACCAAATCGGCAGATAACGTTGCGAACTACAAAGTTGATCACCTTCTTCGTCATGATTATTGCAAGAGGTTCAGTTTCGACCCACTTGGTAAAGTAATCAACTACGACGATAGCGTACTTCGTGCCACCTTTGGCTAGAGAAAGAGAGCCAATGATATCAAAGCCCACATACTGCAAACGTCCATGGGCTGACCATTTGGGTTATCTCAGTAGGTGGGGATCTAGAAATTCGAGCATGCTTTTGACATCTATCCCACTTCCTGGCATAGTCTGCTGCATCACGGTTTACAATTGGCCAATAATATCCGTATCGGAGTATCTTCTTAGAAAGAGCTTGCCCCCCCGGTGTGATCGCCACATTCTCCTTCGTTTATATCATGTAACACTCATTCAATTTCATCGCATGTGATACATCGGAGGAGAGGAACAGAATATCCTCTTCTATACATGACTCCATTCTGAATGGTGAACTGTGAGGCTTTCTGAAGAATCGATCTCTTCTCACTTCTATGCTCAGGCAGCGTTCCATGCTCGATGTAATTTCGGTATGGAGTCATCCATGACTCCTTATTGGGAGTGATTTCAAATAAATAGTCTGTCTCCATTTGATCCATGCTTGGGGAAGATAAAGTTTCAACATGAACGAGTCCCATCTGTTGTGCTTTGCCCATGCTGGCTAAATTTGCCAATGAATTGGCCTTTTGATTGTGCTTGCGAGGTATGTAGAAGATGGCATAATAATCAAACTGATCAAGTATTCCTTGGACTCGGGCTAGATAAGCAGCTAGTCTTCGATCTTTGGCTTGATATTCACCCCGAATCTGGCATACAACTAATTTCGAATCACAATAAATTTCCACATCAATAATTCTCAAATCGCGGGCGAGTTTCAGTCCAGCAAGAAAAGCTTCATATTCATCTTCATTATTGGTAGCACAAAATTCAAATTTCAGGGCATATCATATGGATCGGCCTTCGAGGGTTTCAAGTACTACTCCAGCACCCGAGCATCGATCGCTAGATGCACCATCAATGTGCAACTTCCAGATGTATTAGGGAGATTTACGGGTCTCGGGCAAGTCCTCTAGAACGGTAAATTCAGCTATGAAATCTATAGGACTTGTCCTTGAATAGCTCGCCTTGGAGTATAAGTAACATCAAACTAGCTCAGTTCAATATTCCACTTGAGTAACCTACCAGATGTCTCAGACCGTGTAAGGACCTGTCATAACGGCTGATCTGTGTAAACAGTGATAGGATGAGCTTGGAAATATGGACGGAGCTTCCTTGAGGCAATAACGAGACAATAAGCCAATTTCTCTAGCAATGGATAATTTCTCTCAGCTTCGATTAACCGTTTACTAACATTGTAGACCGGTTTCTGCACTCGGTCTTCCTCCCGAACTAAGGAAGCATTGATCATGGTTTCCAATACCGCCAGGTAAAGATATAATTGCTCATGGTCGATGGACTTTGACAAAATCGGCAGTGTGGAGAGATGTTGAATCAGTGCATGAAATGCGCCTTCACACTCCGTGGTCCATTCAAAGTTTCATTTTCCCTTTTGGATCAGATTGAAGTAAGAAATGCATTTGTCGATGGACTTTGAAATGAACTTGCTCAATGCTGCTACCTTCTCGTTGAGACTCTAGACTTGCTTTATGGTTCTCAGAGTTTGAGGATTTATGATTACCCAGATCTTTTCGGGATTCGCTTCTATTCCTCGGGAGTTGACGATGAACCCAAGGAACTTTTCGGATGCAACTCCAAAATGACATTTCAGTGGATTGAGCTTCATCTTATATTCTCGAAGGATGTTGAACATTGATTCCAAGTCTCTTACATGATCAGTGGAGAATCTTGATTTTACCAGCATGTCGTCTACATATACTTCCATGGTCTTCCCGATCTGGTTGGCGAACATCCGATTGACTAGGCATTGGTACGTTGCTCCGGCGTTCTTAAGTCCGAAGGGCATGACTCTGTATCAGTAGAATCCCAGATCGATCACGAAGCTGGTATGTTCTTGATCGGGTAAGTGCATGGGTATTTGGTTATAATCGGAATAAGCATCCATAAAAGATAGTAACTCGTGCACAGCCATTGAATCTACGAGCTGATCAATCCGGGGAAGTGGAAAACTGTCTTTCGGACAAGCTTTGTTCAAGTCAGAATAATCGACACATGTCTTCCATTTTCCATTTGGCTTTCGGATAAGTACAGGATTGGATACCCACTCCGAGTATAAAGCATCTCAGATAAACCCATTTGATTTCAACTTATGGACCTCTTCTTTAACGGCGGCAGATCTCTCTGGATCCATACCACACCTTTTCTGCTTGACCGGGATACACCGCGGGCCAATATTCAGGGTGTGGCTCGCGATGTCCGGCGAGATCCCACATATGTCAGAATGCGTCCAGGCGAACACATCGAACTTCGCCTGGAAAAATTCAACTAATTCATGTTGTGTCTGTTGGCTTAACTGAGATCCAATCTTTATCATCTTTGAATCGTCGTCGTCATCGATCGGAACATCGATTGTCAGTTCGGCCGGGGAAGCTTGACTATCTTTAGTTACATATTTACTTTCAGTGTCTCTTGGGTCAAGATCCCTCTGGAATTGGTTGGGGTGCCCGGGCTTGGGCCCAGGCACCAATTGTCAATTATCAGCAAAACAGACGTAGAGAGGTTCCTCTACGCCCTTTCCTTTCTCCTTTCGTGGCGCCCCGTGTAGCTCAGCAACATAACAAGCTCGTCCACTAGCCTGATCTCCTTGAACGACTCCGACCCTAAGATCAGTGGGGAATTTCAGGGTCAAGCACCATGGGGCAATAGCTGCCCTGAATTCAGCAAGGGCCAGTCGACCATAAAAAGCATTGTAAGGGGAGTTTATGTCCAAAACAACAAATTGCAGTATCCAGACTCTCTGGCGTTCTCCAACTCTCAACTCCACTGATAGTTCCACCACTCCAGTGGGTATAGTAGCACTTCCATTAAAGCCGTGGATTCGAGATTGGCAGGGTTTCAAATCTTTGGCTTCCATCTTCATCAAATCATAAGTTCGCTTAAACAAAATATTCACAGAGCTTCCACTGTCAACCAAGATCCTCTTCATCCAAGCAGGACGTACTTGAGCAGATATGACAAGTGGATCGATAGTCGGGGATTCGACCTTATGAGCATCTCTGTGTCGAAACACGATGTCATCAGTCATCGTCTTATATTTCTTGGCCGGAGCCCCATCATCACAACTACTGTAACACTCGAAGTCTACATGCCTGATAGAGCTGGCGTATGACTTCATTTCCCTCCAGCTTCGGTCTGCTGGATGAAGACCACCACTTATTGTATTTATTACCAACCTCCCGCCGGTACGAGCGGGTTCCTCCTGTCTTTCTTAGTTCCGTGCACGATTCTGATTCGATGGGCCCGCACCTCCTGATTGCGGCGCCCGTACTGTAACGACCCGGACTCGACCTTCGAAAATCGACACCAAATACATCACCCATATTCGAATGCCGCAGATTCAAATGTCGAATCTGGTTCGTCGGAGCTTATAACACATTAAGTACAACAACACAGCGGAAGAAAAAAATGAATGATTTTATAGTTATACAATATTTGGTGCAAATGATTATCAATATCATAGATACAAGATAATAGCGGAAGAATAATAGCAACAGAAGATAAAAGGTACAGCAGTGGAAACAATATCTTTAATGCCAAACTCCATAGCCAAAGCTTCAAACCACAAGCTCGAACCACCATCACGCTCATTTAAGAAAGGTTAGTCATGAATGCGATTGCCAAAATCCAAAGACTCCAAAGAATTCCAAGCAGAAAGCTGAAGGCTACCGAATCTATATCTACTAGCTGACTATCTGAAAATCTGACTCTAGGCGGCACGTGTGGAAAATTGTGGACACCCAGAGTTTAGAAAGGGAACAATAAACTCCAGTTCAGTCATGGGACTGATGTGAGCAAACAAAAACAGTTTATTTGAAAACAAAAACAGCAAAAGCATTTAAAATTGAAATCCTCTATGCTTTTTGGATAATGAAATTACTATAAGGCCTCCCGGCACACATACAATGCAATCACACACTTGTGAGAGATTTTTCCTTATGATAGTCAAACATGCTTGATACGCAAAACCATTTTTGATATTATTATTAGTGCATAGTACATAAAACATTTGCAAGTATAATATAAATCTTAGCCAACATACGTACCATTATAGTATGCCTGCTATAGCTACCATATTAGATGGCAGGTTCTACAACTAAAACCGTACAGGGTGCATATTGGTGATTGGGTTTCCAACAAATGGTCAGGTTAAGGAACTTCCTATGCCACATGGGTATGCCTCTGGAGGGACGCCCTGAGAACTTAACCAGCTCTCTGCCAACACAAGGCCTGGTTACCTCTGTAACTAGGTAACTACTGGCATGAGTATGCCATCCCCCGGTCGTAACCGAACTGTATATGGGTCCCCAACAACAACAACCACAAAGCAATAAATTTGCACAACCACATAAGTTAAGTATCTGGGCTTCATACCATGATACTGCTTCTATCCAGAAGGAAATGGACATACCCTAAGGGGCACTACCCCCAATAACCATGCTGCATCCTTCATGTTTCGACCATTTTCGGGTTGTGATTACACAAAGTAATCATTCTTTAAATAAGTAATAATCTTTTACTAATTATATTAATTTCATTAAGGAATCATCCTTTAATTATTTATCATTAATTAATCAAACTCTAATTTATCACATTAATTAATTAATCATATTAACAAATTAATCTCTAATTAATCACATTAATTAATCATATTAATAAATTATCCTTTTAATTAGCCACTTTTATTAATTAACCTTAATATCTTTAATTAATTACTTGATTACATCATTTAAATCTTTGATAAATAAATATTGAAACTTATTTAAGGATTCACTTTAGCTTTAAAAACTTTGTAACTTATATAAAAACTTGTTTTAATATTTACTTTTAGACTTGCATTGCCTTTTACTTTAACTTGATTTAAACATATCTTTTAAAAATTAAAAAAATGTTAACTCTTTGAACTCGGCGACAAAAATAAAGACCCGAGGCAATCCCATCATTCCCTCGAGCCAATCCAAAAAACTTCCCACATTCTCGTCTTTGTGCCAAAACACAATCAACTTCGAGTTCAGCCCCGAGCAATCTTCTTACCGATCCTTGAAACCAACCCAGACATGTTTGTACACGCATGCACCTGCACAGATGGTCAGAGTCCCTCTGACCATCACCGCTAGTTCCCGCAGGTCGACGATGACCTAGTCGTTTAATTCGGCAACCCAGTTCAATGATTTCAACATCGAATCAAAATCAAGCCTTTCGATAAAAAATCTGTAGCTAAACCTGATCGGAAATCTACTAATCGTCGAGGATCTCGACCCCGAGACCCTACGCCAACCTTACCAGAGATTCGACTCGACTTCCAGCTCTGATTTCCCCCCTCGCGATCCACTCCGGTGCATCATTGTCGCTGCACCAGCCTCGACAACTTCAACGATCGAAACCCACCATAAAACCCCACATTGCCTCCGACCTATCGCCAAGACCAACTATAAATGCTTTAAGCATTTTTCCCGAGTTACACAACCCTCCAGGCATCTCCATTATCAACCATGCCAACCACTCCTTCGCTGATCGACGAAAATTGACGAAAAAGCAAATTCCGGTCAACTCAAAAATTCTCATTGAACATAAACTTAAAATTTATGAAATGTTTTCCTAAAATCATCATTTTCTAATACGAACTCAATTATGAAATCAAATCATAATATTTCGATCATTGATTTTTCTGGTTTTAATAGTTTTCACTGTAATTTATCATTTTCAAAATAACTACTAAATATTTTCACTCGAATCTATTTTTAAAACTTAAATCGGGTCAACACAAATACTTTTCTATTAAAGATCATTACCTAAATCCTTTTAGATTTTTAGATATAATTTTTTTCTTGAATTTTGTTAGTCTGTTATTAAACAAAGAGACAGACATGCATTCAACAATATATACAAATATACACACAGACATGCATGCACGTTAACATTCACACAAACAACTTCAAGTATATATCATCAAGATATCATAGCATATTCATATTCTAAAAGGGTAGTTTTCTCACCAGATAAATTGAACAGAGAAAAAGATTTGAGCCTGGAATTTCATATTTGATTTCTTTTTAAAACTGGAAACTTCTTTGATCTGGAATGACTTGTTTGATCTGAAGCTGAACTTTGTTAGCTTGCTTGATCTGTTGAAGTTGAGCTATGATCTGATGATGTTTGCTTTGATTTTGAAGGTTAAATCCCCAGGTTTGATTTGCTTTGCATTATTTCAGGCAACTTGAATTTGAATCTAAAACTTGCTTTCAGATTTTGATTTTCTGGTTTAGGATTTGAATCTAGTTTCAATATTTTTATTTATTTTAAGCTTTACTTTGAATTTGAGATTGTTTTTGAACTGGAATCTTGTTTCCAGGCTTATGAAGTTTTAAATTTTTGATTTACTGGTTTTGGTTTCTTCAGGTTCTAATCTTTGGTTTTACTTTTGATTTTCTTTTGCTTTGAATGTATGAACAAATGAGAAGAAAAAGAGATATATTATACAGATAGCTTATTTTCCTTTAATTTATTAAACTTTTAAAATGAAAAGAAAATTAGAAATAGGTCACTAGTAATATTTTCTTCTAAATGTTTTACACTTGTTCATCTCTTTGTTTAAATTGCTTACAAATGTTAATATTCTTTATAATAAATCTTACAAATGTCTTTATTTATATATTAATGTTTTAAATATATTTTCATGTAATTTTCTATTTGTATTTCCTTTTATATTATTTATATATGTTTTTAACTTTAAAGAATATAATTTAATAATTAATTAAACACTAATATATAAATACATATATATTTGAATTTAACTCTTTAAATAGCTTTTGGAAAAATTTATCTATATCTAATTCAAAATATCACTTTCAAATCACAATATGCATATATATATATATATACATACCAAAATTACAAAACAAATTTTATTAAATTTTTATTCTAAGTTATCATCCCTTTAAATAAATAAGTATTTATTTATATTTTATTCAAATCATAACTTTCAAAATATATGTATATTAAAATTAGAAAACCAATTTCTATTAGTATTAAATTATAGAATTTTCAAATCCAAATATTATTCATAAGATATTTATTTTAAATTTCGAACCAAAATTCTATTTATATTCAATTTATATACATACACAGACATATATATATATATATATGAATTAACAAATAATTATCTTATTTGATTTGGAAAAATTCAAATTAATTCAAAATTAAATCCAAAATTTTATATTAATTGTCAAATTAATTTTGATTTAAAACTGGGATCGTTACAGATTCCCCCTTAAGAAAATTTCGTTCCCGAAATTTGCTACACACGGAGACAACCAAAGAATAGATAAAGAGATGTTTTACCAGATCAAACTGAATATCTAGTCTGCATTTGGCTTAACAAATCAGAATATTATCAATAATTATGAGAATGAACACATTCGATACTTTATGAAATATTTGGGTCATCAGATCCACGAAATATGCAGGAGCATTGGTTAGTTCGAAGGGATAACTAACTACTCATAGAACATATCTGGACCCCATGGAATAAACAACCGGATACACAATTCAGGTTGGAATGTCCCAAAGTATCCACTGGCTTGTCTCTCTTCGGACTTGGATCCCTACAAGAAATCGCAACAAAAATTTCAAATTTAGTTTTGACCGAAATTATTTTATCGATAAAATCTAATTTAGCTTTATATTTTTTTAATCAATTTACTTCAATTAAAATTTTAAATTTATTAAAGTCAAAAACGAAAAGCTGAGGGAAACTGATGAAGTGAATACGAAATAGGAATTTATCTATAACGATTCGCAAGGCCACCATCACACCGAAGCTTCTTCTTGTAGCTGCCACAAAGTCATTAAAGAATCAAGATCTGATGATCAAAAGAAATTGGTAGAGAAAGATTGTTTCTTTGTTGTTGCAGAGCATTGACCATTTGTAGTGGTACTTCCCTATCCCCTATCTTGTCCTCTTCTTACACTAATACTTACTACCGGCGAATAGTAAGAGAATTTATTGAGACATACAGACGGATATCTTAGGGATATACTCATTCTAGGGTATTTTTACCCTATCTTTAATGAGTCGCCTAATGTGTTATAGTCCCGAGCTAAAGTTTTTACTCAACCTTCAACTCTAATACCAACTGTAACTACCCTGGCTCGACCTTCGAAAATCGGCACCAAATACATCACCCGTATTCCAATGCTGCAGATTCAAATGTCGAATCTGGTTCGCCGGAGCTTATAACACATTAAGTACAACAACACAGCGGAAGAAAAAATGAATGATTTTATAGTTATACAATATTCAATACAACACATTGATATAAATGATTATCAATACCGGAGATACAACATAACAGTGGAAGAATAATAGCAACAGAAGACAAAAGGTACAGCAGTGGAAACAATATCTTCAATGCTAAACCCAATAGCCAAAGCTTCAAACCACAAGCTCGAACCACCATCACTCTCACTTAAGCAAGGTCAGTCATGAATGCGATTGCCAAATTCCAAAGACTCCAAGGAATTCCATATAGAAAGCTGAAGGCTACCGAATATATATCTACTAGCTGATTATCTGAAAATCTGACTCTAGGCTACCCGTGTGGAAAATTGTGAGAACCCAGAGTTTAGAAAGAGAACAATAAACTCCAGGTCAGTCATGAGACTGGTGTGAGAAAACAAAAACAGTTTATTTGAAAACAAAAACCTCAAAAGCATTTAAAATTGAAATCCGCTGTGCTTTTTAGAAAATGAAACACCATAAGGCCTCCAGGCACACACACAATGCAATCGCACATTTGGGATAGATTTCTCCTTATGATAGTCAAACATGCTTGATACGCACAACCCTTTTTGATATTATTATTAGTGCATAGTGCAGAAAACATTTTCAAGTATAATATAAATCTTAACCAGCATATGTACCATTATAATATGCCTACTATAGCTACCATATTAGATGGCAAGTACTACAACTAAAAACGTACAGGGTGCGTATTGGTGATTGGATTTCCAACAAATGGTCAATCTAAGGAACTTCCTATGCCACATGGGTACGCCTCTAGAGGGACACCCCGAGAACTTAACCAGCTCTCTGCCAACACAGGGCCGGGTTACCTCTGTAACTAGGTAACTACTGACACGAGTATGTCGTCCCTCGGTCGTAACCGACCTTTATCCGGGGACCCAACAACAACAACCACAAAGAAATAAATTTTCACAACCACATAAGTTAAGTATCTGGGCTCCATACCATGATACCACTTCTATCCAGAAGGAAATGGACATACCCTAAGGGGCGTTACCCCCAATAACCTTGCTGCATCCTTTCTATTTCGACCATTTCCGGGTTGTGAGGCTCGACGAGGCCTCGTCCACAAAGCTATGCTTTTCACAAAAGCCATGCTTCGATCAACAAATCTAAGCATCACTTTGTATGTCACATTACCAAATTGGGAATGTATCACTAGTAACCATCAACTACACAACCTCTGAGCTCATACGTCTCAGAGAAGGGTGTTAAGCTAAGAGAATAAATTCTCCGCCACCAAACAGAAATGTATTTGATAGAAACCAGCTTTACATCTCAAAGTGTAATGTTAGACACACATCCATACAAGTCCGTTCCAGTTCGAACGGAACCGAAGGCACTTCAAAGAAGCCCTTGCAATTTGGGTATTCACAATCCTGATCGGACTCCCCATCACATATGGAGATCTCTATACCAGCGCGACTCAGTGCAGAGACATTCGACGGGCAATCCTTTCGTTCTCGAAAATACCCGGTCTTCACCACCGGTCTTCAAATGCTATCCCTTTCATCGTATCATTATTCAGAATGAGTTTTATGACATAAAGTCCTCTCCCGGCTAAACCGAATAATGAGCGCTTAATTTTAAAACTATTTCCATTTCAAATCTTTTGTATAAAAGATACACCTTTAAGATCTTCTTTAATTTGAAAACAAATACTTCTCGTTTCGAAAAAATCCGATCAAATATGCATAAGTTATAGCCTTTAAAGTATAAATTTGGAATAAATTTAAATTCCCAAACTAATACTTTTAAAATACTTTAAAGATGGTTTAAAAACCATATATAGATATATATTATATAACTTGTATCGCCACTTTCAACCCATAATTTCAAAAAAATTAACTTGTATCACCACTTTCAACCCATATTTCAAAATAATTTCAAAATTTAAGAAGATATATTCTATTCAAATAAACTTCAATTTCAAATTTCCTTTTCAAAAGCTTTTCATATTCAACCCAATTCCATTTCTAAAATTATTTTGGATTCAAAATTCAATCTTTAAAACCATTTCATAATATTAAATTCAAATATCGGTGACTTAACCAATTTCCTCATGCAATCCATATTTATGTGTGTGTGGTGTAGTCTAGTGGTTTTACACACAACAATACAATATCATCAATCAACACAAATCCAAGCATAGTAATATCGATAAGCTGTATAATCCTATAACGCTTATCTTCATTCACAGATAAATAATATAAATTCATCACAGATAAATAAATTACATTCATCACAGCTCAAATCAAAATAATTCATATCACAAAGCATCACACATCATGGATATAAAACAATTCAAAGCATTCAATACAATTCAAACATCCATAAGTAAGATCAATTAATTATTTGACTAATTTAAATCAGATTAATTACTTATGAATAATTTACTAATCCTGGTTATAACATTAATTAATTACAAACCATTTTAATTAATTATCCTTTAATCATTTATTAGTTAACCTTTAATAATTTAACTAATCTTTAATTATTCATTAATCAACCTTAATTAATAAATCAATCAACCTTTAATCATTAAATAATTAACCTTTAATTAACCATCCTTAATTAATTACATTAATTAACCATTCCTTAATTAATTACCATTTAATTAATTAATAAATTATCTTTAATTAATTACAATAAGTGATTATCCTTAATCACTTGATTAATCAACTCTAATCATTAATCAATTACTTTTAATTAAGGCATTATCTTTAAGTAATTAATTACCTTTAATTACATACATGAATTAGTCTTAATTAATTATCCTCAAATGTAACTACACAAAGTAATCATTCCTTAAATAAGTAATAATCTTTTACTAATTATATTAATTTCATTAAGGAATCATCCTTTAATTATTTATCATTAATTAATCAAACTCTAATTTATCACACTAATTAATTAATTAATCATATTAACAAATTAATCCCTAATTAATCACATTAATTAATCATATTAATAAATTATCCTTTAAATAGTCACTTTGATTAATTAACCTTAATATCCTTAATTAATTACTTTATTACATCATTTAAATCTATTATAAATAAATATTGAAACTTGTTTAAGAATTCACTTTAGCTTTAAAAACTTTGAAACTTATGTAAAAACTTGTTTTAATATTTACTTTTAAAATTGCATTGCTTTTTTACTTTAACTTGGTTTAAAAATAACTTTTAAAAGTTAAAAAACTGCTAACTCTTTAAACCCGATGACAAAAATAAAGACCCGAGGCAATCCCTTCATTCACCCGAGCCAATCCGAAAAACTTCCCACATTCTCGTCTTCGAGCCAAAACACAATCAACTTTGAGTTCGTTTCCGAGCAAATCTTCTTCTCGATCCTTGAAACCAACCCGGACACGTTTGTACATGCGTGCACCTACACAGATGGTCAGAGTCTCTCCGTCCATCACTGCTAGTTCCCGTAGGTCTACGATGACCTCGCTGTTTAACTCGACAGCCCAGTTCAACGATTTCGACATCGAATCAAAATCAAGCCTTTCGATCAAAAATCTGCATCCAAACCTGATCGGAAATCCACCAATCGTCGACGATTCCAACCTCGAGACCCACACCGACCTTACTAGAGATTCGACTTGAGTTCCAGCTCCGATTTCCCCCTCATGATCCACTCCGGTGCATCACCATCGCCGTACCAGCCTCGACAACTTCAACGATTGAATCCCACCATGAAACCCTACATTGCCTCCGACCTATCGCCTCAACCAACTATAAATGCTTTAAGCATTTTTCCCAAGTGACACAACCCTCCAGCCATCTCCAGTATCAACCACGACAACCACTCCTTCGCCGATCGACGAAAATTGACGAAAAAGCAAATTACGGTCAACTTAAAATTTCTCATCGAATATAAACTTAAAATTTATGAAATGTTTTTCTGAAATCATCATTTTCTAATACGAACTCAATTATGAAATCAAATCACAATATTTTAAACATTGATTTTTCTGGTTTTAACAGTTTTCACTGTAATTTATCATTTTTAAAATAACTACTAAATATTTTCACTCAAATCTATTTTTAAAATTTAAATCAGGTCAACACAAATACTTTTCTTTAATGATCATTACCTAAATCCTTTTAGATTTTGAGATATAAATTTTTTCTTGAATTTTGTTAGTCTGTTGTTAAACAAAGAGATAGACATGCATTCAACAATATATACAAATATATACACAAACATGCATGCACATTAACATTCACACAAACAACTTCAAGTATATATCATCATGATATCATAGCAGATCCAGATTCTAAAAGGGTAGTTTGCTCACCAGATAAATTGAACAGAGAAAAAGATTTGACCGTGGAACTTAATTTGTTCTGAGAACTTGATATTTGATTTTATTTTTTAATTGGAAACTTCTTTGATCTGGAATGACTTGTTTGATCTGAAGCTGAACTTTGTTAGCTTGCTTGATCTGTTGAAGTTGAGCTATGATATGATGATGTTTGCTTTGATTTTGAAGGTTAAATCCCCAGGTTTGATTTGCTTTGCTTTGCATTGTTTCAGCCAACTTGAATTTGAATCTGAAACTTGCTTTCAGATTTTGATTTTCTGGTTTTGGATTCGAATCTAGTTTCAAGTTTTTTTTATATTTTAAGCTTTACTTTGAATTTGAGATGATTTTGTTTTTGAACTGGAATCTTGTTTCCAGATTTATGAAGTTTTGAATTTTTTATTTACTGGTTTTGATTTCTTTAGGTTTTAATCTTTGGTTTTACTTTTGATTTTATTTTGCTTTGAATGTATGAACAAATGAGAATAAAAAGGGATAAATTATATAGATAGCTTATTTTCCTTTAATTTATTAAACTTTTAAAATGAAAAGAAAATTAGAAATAAGACACTTGTAATATTTTCTTCTACATGTTTTACACTTGTTCATCTCTTTGTTTAAGTTGCTTACAAATGTTAATATTCTTTATTATAAATCTTACAAATGTCTTTATTTATATATTAATGTTTTAAATATATTTTCCATTAATTTTCTATTTGTATTTCCTTTATACTATTTATATATGTTTATAACATTAAAGAATATAACTTAATAATTAATTAAACACTAATATACAAATACATATATATTTGAATTTAACTCTTTAAATACCTTTTGGAAAAATTTATCTATATCAAATTCAAAATATCACTTTCAAATCACAATGTGTGTGTGTGTATATATATACATATCAAAATTATAAAACAAATTTTATTAACTTTTTATTCTAAGCTATCATCCCTAAAAATAAATAAGTATTTATTTATATTTTATTCACATCATAGCTTTCAAAATATATGTATATTAAAATTAGAAAACAAATTTCTATTAGTGTTAAATTATAGAATTTTCAAATCCAGATATTATTCATAAGATATTTGTCTTTGAATTTCAAACCAAAATTCTATTTATATTCAATTTATATATATATATATATGAATAAACAAACAAATATCTTATTTAATTTGGAAAAATTAAATTAATTCACAATTAAATCCAAAATTTTATATTAATTGTCAAATTAAATTTGACTTAAAACTGGGATCGTTACACGCACAAACTGATCCAACTCCCATTCTCTAATCAACTTCTCGATGAGATCCTACAAATGACGACACTCATTTGTATTGTGGCCATAACTCTCATGAAACCTACAAAACTTTCCCGTTTGGATCTCCCTCTCCGTTGATGGCTTCGGAGCAGGCTTCTCGTACTGCATAGTATTGCAGGTTTGCAGATATACATTCTCTAGCGATGTATTCAATGAAGTGTAATTATAACATTGGAGCCCTACATCGTGAACCACGGTTTTGATCTCGCCTTTTGTTTTGATTGCCATTATTCCTCTGTTGAGTCTACTTGTTCTGGATATTTAACTGAAATTTTCCGAAACTCTCCCCGGACTACTTAACCGCAATGTTACTTTGTATCCCTTCCATACTGGGCCCCGCGTCATCCTGCTTCCTAGACTATTTCGCGTCTTCCCTTCTCAAGAACTGGGCTGCCTTGGAGTAGAAATGGTCCAATGATGCGGGGGGCTTCCTAGCCAACCAATTTCCAAACTCGGAATCAGGGTCAATCCCCTTAGTCAATGCCATCAAGATAGAGTTATCATTGTGGTTGCTTATCTCTGCACACGCAGCATGAAATCTCTCTAAGCAGCGTCTGAGTGTTCTCCAAGAGCTTGGGTGACACTAGATAGAGTGTTAACGTCCTTTGGCCTCGCAACATGCATTCGGAATTGCTCTACAAACTTAATGGCTAGTTGATCGAAGGAGGAAATGGACCAAGATGGCAATCATGTGAACCACATAGTAGCAATTCCCCCTAAAGAAATAGGAAAACTACGGCATTTCACTGCATCATCAGCTCTCGCAGCATTCATCAACCATTTGTTTTTCAAGATATGTTGATTCGGATCATAAATTCCTTCATAGACTGGTAGAGCTGGCATTCTGAATCGCCGAGGAGGTTCAGCATAAAGTATCTCATCTGTAAAGGGGGTATGATTTCGAGAGATTCCCCAGTCGTCATTTGTGAGGCCTAGGATGTCTCGAATCATCTACCTAATCATAGTGGGAATATCCGGCATCCGTACATTCTGCGCACGTTGAGCCAAAGTGTGGTCGGGTTCCACAATGCGAGGCTGGACCGGGCGCTATCGACGGTCCATGTCTCGCCTCCTTAGCTCTAAGTATTCAAGGACGTATGGTTCAGGAGAACGTCCATGCCGATGATGGTTTAGATCTGGCTGATTTCGGGATCAACCCCTGGTTCAACAACAACCGTGGTAGCACGGCTGTCTATGGTGTAGTGAGGAACAATACCTCTCCGGGAGGAGGGTCCGGTCTGGAAGCTGGTCGATGGGCCAACTCTTAGTTGACCAACGGTCATTGTAGGTTGATGTCCGATGGCTTTTGTATAACTCCCATCTAGCCAGGGACATGTAGATCACTGATGATAGTCAGATGAGACCGAACTCTCAATGGATGAGTAAGAGGCGTGATCTCTTTTGGATCTTCTATGCCTTTGGCGATTCAACTGGTTGGTCAACTCAGCATTGGCGTGCAGCTGTTCAGTCAGTTGTTGCGGACTCTGGGTCAACTCTTGAAGCAACATCTGGAACTCTTGTCTGGTAACCGGGCCTGATGGATCTGAAGGTCCGGCAGCATTCTGGTTGGATGGAGGCAACTGCGCGGGATTCTGTCTATCCCATCCATCTTGGTCTGCAACAGTAGAGGCGGTCCTTGTGCTAACCATGGAGATTAGTCAAGTTCTTTCCTAGATTTTATGCAAATCTGAATAGGTTGGAAGGATTCTGAATTTGAGATCTGGATCTTATTCTTGGATTTGTGCAATCTGGTATCGATAGCAAATCCAAAGAGCAGGAGAAAAACTGTATTTTCTCAGTAAAAACACCAAAGTGTTTATACCAAAAATGGACACAACACTCTTCAGAAGTGTTCGAAGAGATAAAAATAAAGAATAGAAATGTAAACGTGGATTATCTAACAAACACTCCAAAAACAAGTATGAAAACGCACAGAAAAATAACAATTTAGAGTGGTTCGGCGTATTGCCTACGTCCACTATGAAGTTTGATGACTTTATTGAAATTCTCTTGATGATTACAATTGATTACAGTGAATTACATTTCTGAAATTCGAGTACAACAGGAGCAATGAAGTGCAAAGTTGAATTCGGCAGAGTCTGAATGTCGGAGAGCCAAAAGATCCTTCTTCTATAGGCCCTAGGGTTCTATCTATAGGCCCACGTGATCGATCCCGTAAAGTTTCGGCTCGATCAATGATCAATACGAACGAATTTCGTATTGATTGAGATTTGATCCAATCGAGTCGAAACTTGGCATGGACCTTCCTTAGGTCGTACATAAGCTCCTGTGAAAATTTCATAGCATTTGGACTTATGGATTGCAAGTTGTGATAGATACGAATTGGCGTTTTTATAAGGACTGTCGTGTTCGAATCGATGCCTTCGTATCGATCTATTCGAACCGATCCAGGCACGTTCTAGCAGGTTGACGTGGCGCACACTCTTCGGATCGATCCACTTTTTATGCAGAGTTGACCGAGTCGTTCCAAGGCTTTCGTCTTGTTCGTATCGATGGTTTGGCTTCATTTCGTATCGAATATTTGAGGCTCTGTTCGCATCGATGTTCTCAAGTCACTTCATATCGATGGCGGGGAGCTACTTCGTAACGATAGCCGGAGGCTATTTCGTATTGACAGAAGGTACTACCTCGTATCGATAGTTCGATGGTCCATTCGTATCAATCGTTAATCAATCGATATGAACTGCGCAATTGGAATCGATGCGAATTGACTCCGAGCGATGGATACGAAGCCGAGAAAATGTGATGGATGCGAAGTAAAACCAAGCCAAGTGGATACGATGTAGACTCTATTTGATTCATACGAATCAGAGGTAGGATGATCAATGCGAAGCGGTACGAAGAGAATGGATACGAAACAGGTGGGCTTGGATCGATGCTAAGTGGATTCACTTGTTGTTGATCGATTCGAAACTATGCATAGTTGATGGATGCGAGACAGATCGATACGAAGAAGGGGTTCCCTGGTTGCCCGATGGATACGAACAACATGACGTGATGGATACGAACAGGATCGGTATGAATAGACGGTTGTGCTGATTTCCTTGACTCGTATCGATCATAACTTGAGCATATGAACTCGGATTGACTTGAAATTTGGAACATTGGCTTTCATGGCTTTGCTTATCATGTCTTGTC
Source organism: Allium cepa (assembly GCA_030765085.1). Lineage (NCBI taxonomy): Eukaryota > Viridiplantae > Streptophyta > Magnoliopsida > Asparagales > Amaryllidaceae > Allium > Allium cepa. The sequence continues at coordinate 411,888,333 of CM060939.1, read as the reverse complement.
AATTGTAGCTTGATCCGGACTCGAACAAAATTCACCGATGTCCATAGCGAGCTTGCAAATAATCGATTTTCGGGACGGACTGTCCTTGGTGTCACAGCCTTGCCAAAAGGCGGGATAACATTCAGCACTGTGTAAATCTGGCTACAATGTTGGGGTTAACGGCCACAAAGTGGTGGAGGCAAGGTCAACATTCCACTGTCACGATTTTTTATCAACCAATCCTTTTTAATGCGTCACGCCATTGGAGAGGGGGTAGTTTGAGAGCGTGGTAAAAGGGTAAACCATGGAAAGGGTAACGGCAAGTAAAAAAAAAATTGAACATAACAAATCGAAGTGAAATAAGAGGACAAAGGAATACAAATTTGTTGTAAAGTTAGTGTGTAACGGTCGTTTTTAATTTTAGGAGAAAGTCGGTGTGATGGAGGGGATTGAAGTTAGGTGAAAGACGTGAAGTTGGGGGTGGAGGTCGAAGGAGAAAAAGGGGGAAATGGAATTGGAGGCGGAGGGAAGAGAAATTAGGGAAGGGGCGTAAAATGAGATTAAATCAAAACAAAAAAGAGAGGAACGCAGCCTGAGATCGTACCTGGGGTAATGAAGAAGGCGGATGGTGGAAGCTTGAACAATCAGTAGGCACGGAGTAGGTGTCGCCGTACGCCGGAGGGGGGAAGTGGTTGTTGAGCTAAAGGACGACCGCGGCAGCGGCATGTGCTGTAGCGGCAGACAGTGGAGGGGAATGAGAAGTGGAAGTGAAGGAATGCCAGTGTAGGGGTGGCGGTTAGAAAATTGAATGAGGGAATTACCATTTTTGCGGGGGGGCGGCGGATGTGGTGTTGGGTGAAAGTGGAAAATGAAGACGAAAAGGAAGGGGGAAACAAAAGATGGTGGAAGAAAGACGTGTGCAAAAGGTTGTCGACAACGTGTGAGGACTTAGGGAAATGACAAATCTGCCCTGGTGGAATGTTTTCCTTTTATGTTGAACTGGAGGCAATTTGGAAAATGCCAAAAAGGCTTCAGTTTGACCTGTTTGCCAAGGGTTTTTCTTTATAGTACATAAATGTGTGTGTAATATTTCTTTTTAATAAGTGCGCAAATACTTGCATTTTTTACCGTATATGTTTGCATTTTCAAATATATATACAAAATGGCGGAAGATACGGACGGAAAAGCGAATGGCAATTCAAAGGCGGAAGACACTGAAGGATCTGCAGCTGTTATTCCTAATCAACCTATCACCGTGGATAACGTGGAGGAAGTCACGGGATGGACAGAGGTTCATTATAGGAAAAAAGACCAGAAGCAGATTCCTAGGGTTCCACTGTATGCGGGATCCACAAAGCCAGATCTCATGCAGACAAAAACAAAATTCACCAAGATCGAAACAAATCAATCTAAGGCAGGGCCTACCATCAATAGAGGAGTCAAATCGTGGGCAGAGGCTATATCTGGAAACACATATATTGATGGGGGTATAAGCAAATTTGAATCATTGCTAGATGACGAAGGAGAATATGCAGATCTGGATGATGAAGTGTTTGATAATGCCAAAAATTTGTGGGGCACATCATTATATATGTATGTGGCAGGTAAAAAACCTTATTATATTCATCTTAATGCATTTATCAAAAGAGAATGGAAGCCTACTGGAAGATGGGATATATTCCCACGTGAAAACGGATTTTATCTTATTAAATTTAGTTGCGAAGCAGATTGTAATAAAGTTCTAGAAGGCGGTCCCTGGTTTATAGACAGTAAACTTATTTTCACAAAACGTTAGGAACCAAATCTTAGACTCGAAAGAGATATGTTGGAATCTCACCCCGTTTGGGTAAGACTGAAAAACCTAGACCTATCTCTATGGAACGCACAGGGAATTAGTAAAATAGCCAGTTTAATCGGCAAACCCCTGGATATGGATGATAATACTAGACACGTCAGAAGGTTAAAATATGCAAGATTCCTTGTTGAAATTAATGCAAGTGACAACATTAAAAAACAGGTGAGAGCTAAGGATAGAAATGGCAATATATACATCCAGGACATCGAATATGAACACATACCACCTATATGTAGTAATTGCAAGTGTTTCGGTCATTCATTAGTACAGTGTGAAACCGTGTCACTCCCCACCAAGCAAGTATGGAGACAAAAAAATAACTACAGATCAAAACAAACAAAAAATATCAGATGTAACAGTAGAAGCACATACACAAGTCACAGACCAAGGGGATAATAATAATGCGATTGCGGATACATCACTGGGGGAAGACCAAACATTGGTTGTAGTGGAGGAGGAAACTGATACGATGCATAACTTGAATGAGGCCACTGAGATGAGTTCATCTGTAATATCAGAAGATGATGAAGATATAAGTAATGTGTAATTGGATAAAATAGATTCAGGTGCTGAATCTGAAGGAGAAAACAAAAACAAGTGCACTAAAACTAATATGAAATATGCAAAACAGTTTGAAAACAAAGAACCCAAAGAGAAGGCGATCCCAATACACGAGGTGTCTCCTATGAAACTGAGGAGTCGACCTCCCACACCAAGATGTCTATAATCAGTTGGAACGTGAGAGGTCTAAATAATGACACTAGACGTTTAGACCTCTCAAACCTTAGGAGAAAATATTCTCCTACCATCTTAAGTATCCTGGAAAATAAATTTACACCTGAAAATTTATTATTATTTATGGACTCTCTGGGGCAGGAATGGGAATACAAGCATAATATTGAAGAAGGGGACAAATGCAGAATACTACTACTCTGGAATAAAAAAGTATGGGATGTCAAATTAATTAACACAGACGTACAACAAATGGCCGTCCAAGTAAACAATCGAGGAGGAATTAAATTTACTTTGAGCTGTATTTATGCAAGCAATTTAGCATCTCAACGTACACAACTGTGGAAGACAATCATAGAGAACAACAAGATGATAAATGAACCTTGGATAGTGATGGGAGATTTCAATTCCATTCTCAGAGCAGAGGAAAAGAAAGGAGGACTTACTGTTAGAGTCTCCCAATTGGAAGAATTTAATAACTGCATACTCGGAGCTGGATTGCTAGAACCCATCCATTGTGGCCTGAAATATACATGGAGAAGTGGTGAGTGTAAAAAAATATCATGTAAACTAGACAGAGCCCTAGTGAATGTTGCATGTATAAACAAATTATCCAATCTAACTGTCAATGTACTACCCCCTTCAACTAGTGACCACTGTCCTATTCAGATAAATTTAGTTGAAAAGAATCAGTCTGGAAAAGGCAAGCCTTTTAGATATTGTAATCATTGGCATGAAATAGAAGGTTACATACAAGCAACTCAAATAAAAAATATAACAAAAGAGGAGGGGACACAATGCTACAAACTTATCCAAACTCTCAAAAAAATTAAGTCAAATCTCAAAGAGTGGAATAAGAAAAGAGTAAAAGAAGGGGATCAAATAAACAATTTACAAAAACAATGTGAGAAGCTCCTAGCAAGTATAGATGATGGGATGTCTACAGATGAAACATGGAGACAATACTATGATGTGCAAAGTAAGCTAAAAGATATTCTGAGAATAAAATCAACTGAACTCAAGCAGAAGGCTAAAGAAAAATGGCTGACTGAAGGTGATGAATGCTCCAAATTTTTCTATACAAAAATGGCTGTTAGAAACAATATCAACAAAAACCTTCAAATGTTAGATCAGGATGGAAACATTTCCAAAAGCATTGAAGAAGAAGCAATAAAATTCTATAATGATATGTTCAATGGGGAAGTTAGTAATGACTTACCAGAGATTCATTGTAGAAGGCTGATTAATGCTAAAGGGAGAAGGCTCTTGAACAGAAACATCTCCATGAAAGAAGTTTGGGAAGCCTTGCATTCCATACATGTTGATTCCAGTCCAGGGCCAGATGGACTGAGTTCCAAATTCTTCTTGTTGCATTGGGAAGATCTGAAAGAAGACATTACATTAGCTATGCAGGATATCTTCCAAAGTGGCAAATTTGTAAAAGAAATTAATCACACATTCACATGCCTAATTCCTAAGAGGGATAATCCAACAAAAATTGAAGACTAACGACCTATAGCTTGTTGCAATGTGGTTTACAAAATTCTAAGCAAGGTACTATGCAACAGAATGAAGCTCATATTACCTGATCTGATATCAGAATGTCAAAGTGCGTTCATCAAAGGCAGAAGCATTTCTGAAAACTCACTGATGGCACATGAATTGATAAGAAACTTCAACAAACCAGGTGCAGACAAATTCTGTCTAAAGGTAGATCTTCATAAAGCATATGATAAAATAAACAGAAAATTCATCATACATATGTTACAAGCTATGGGGTTTCCTCCTAAATTCACTAACATTGTCAACGAATACATTACTACACCTACTTTCTCTATATTGATAAATGGAATACCAAAAGGATTTATAAGATCCAATAGGGGCATCAGGCAGGGAGATCCCCTCTCTCCTTATCTGTTTGCTATATCCATGGAATTCTTCTCACTCCAGATGGAACTGGCTACATGTAATAAATACATACAGCCTATTTACAACTTCCAGCCAACTGTGACCCACTTACTATATGCAGATGACTTACTCATTTGTGTAAAATCCAGTCAGACTGCTGCTAGAACTGTTAAAGAAATATTCTGCAAACTAGAGAGATTTTCAGGACTCAAAATGAATGAACAAAAAACTAAATGTTACTTTAACAAAACATGCAAAAGCAGATACTATGTCTTGGAGCATTTGAATGTGAAAGAAGGTACTCTTCCTGTTAAATACCTAGGTGTTCCTCTATCATCCAATAAGATAACGGACAGAGAATGTGCAGTATTAATCTCTGCGATAAGAGATAGACTACAAGGATGGAATTCCAGACTCCTATCACTAGCAGGAAGAATAGAACTGGTTCATACAGTTATCCATTCCAAAGTTAACTTCTGGCTTCAAACCTTTCAATTACCTGATGCATCAATACAGAAAATAGAAAAAGTATGTGCAGACTTCATTTGGAAGGGAGGACCACATAAGATCAAATATGAGGATCTATGCAAACCTAAGGAAGAAGGAGGAGTAGGACTCAGAAGACTGAAAGATATGAGATTGGTCTACACTTTAAAACAATGGAGAATCATAAAAGGAGAGGGCTTGTGGGGGTAATTGGATGAGAAAGAGATACATTAGAGGCAATTTCTGGTGCATGCAAACTGATAACAATGCTTCCACAGTCTGGAAAGCAATTATGAAAGTTCGAAAAACACTTGCTAAGTGTTGTATGAAGGAGATTGCCACAGGAAGGGAAACTAACCTCTGGAAAGATCCCTGGATATGTGGAAAATCCTTGATTGACATCCTAGGACTTACCACATTTTCAGACTACGGTTGCCCAGATAAGAAAGTAGCAGATATGATCAATAATAATGAATGGAATTGCTCAATACTACCAATAAATCAAGAGATTAAGGAAAACATACAATTCATGCCAATCTTTAGTGGACGAGAACATGATATCTGGGTATGGAAACATACTGGAAATGAATTTAACACAAAATCAGCTTGGAATGAAGTTCGATACAAAGACAACAGAGTGGAATGGAGCAAAATTATCTGGAATCGATCTAATTGTCCAAAAATGGCATTTGCTACTTACAAAGCAATGCTTAAAAGACTTCCTACACGGGACCGTCTTTCAAAATGGGGGATTATAAAGGAAACAAAGTGTGTCGAACACTTGTTTTTTACATGCAATTACTCAACTGACATCTTGAAAGCATGTAAAACAGCGATAAACGAAAATATGCAGAAAGAAACTCTGGAAGAAGAAATTAATCACCTGATTCACAGAGGAAATGGCAAAGACGTGGAATCCAAGCTGAACAGCACTGCCATCACTGTGGCGGTTTGGAGTATATGGAAAGAAAGAAATCGAAGAATTTTTCAATACAAAAAGAGAACAAATACAGATGTTAGCAAAATGGCAGTGAATGATCTGATATTGATACAAAAACGTATATAAAATCTCACCTTTCGGGGATCAATCGAAGCTCATACTGAAGCAAAGGATCTGAACTGTCCATTGGGAGGAAACCTAGGTACAAGCTACTCCCCGTGGTGGCCGCCATGAGGAAGAAGAGTCGGCTTCGTATTAATTTATTTTTGGTATTTCTGAGATAGAATGTACTTGCAGTTATAAAGTATGTATTATGGACCGATCATGGTCCATTACTGTAGGCTGAAATGCCTTTAATAAAATACTTACCCAATTTCAAATATATATATATATATATATATATATATATATATATATATATATATATATAGGGGTTTTTAGGCTCAAGGAAAAAGTTGTAAAAAAATTTAGTTGTAGGGACAAGAAGTTTGCTTTTTAGACCGAAGGACACTTTTTAGTGTAAATCACAGAATGATAGTTGTAACTATCATTTTCAGTTTACACTAAAAAATGTCCTTCAGACTAAAAAACAAACTTGTTGTCTCTGAAGCTAAATTTTTTTGCAACTTCTTCCTTGTGTCTATTTTCCTATATATATATATATATATATATATATATATAATAGTTGGCTTGAAAGCGCAATCTTTTGGTCCGACCGCGAACTTTCAAAATTGTCCTTATCAAAAATTTCTCTCTACGGATATTATCAAGATTTAGTTAGTATAACTCAAAAATAGGATCTGACTATAAAGCTTCCATATAAATTCAAATTTTCCTCTATAAATATTATCAGGTCTTCGTATTACTTAAAAATAGGATCTAGCAAACAAACTATTTTATAAATTTGTTTTTTATAAACTAATAACATAAATAAAATTTTAAGCTAACAAAAAATTAGATATTGCAACTTAAAAATAAAAATTCAAATTAACTACATATAATTCAACACAAACATATTGTTAAATATTTGTGAAAAACATTTTCTTATAAATGTATTAAAATAATACAATTTGTACAAAAACAATTCAGACGTCTTAATCACGCGTGAACCGCGTGCCGTAATACTCGTAGTTATAATATATTTGATGTCACACTTTTTTGACGTCAATGTGAACTATCAAAAATGCCTCTTTATAGATATCATCAAATCCTTAAATTTAGGATCTAACAAATAAACTTACTTTACACATTCAAATTATCGCTCTATAAATATTAACAAATTTAATATCACTTAAAAATAAGATCTAATAAATAATTTTTTTTACAAATCCAATACGCCGCTCTACAAATATTATAAAATCTTAATCACTCTAAAATATAATATAACAAATAAATTTTCTTTACAATTCGTTCTTTATTAATTAATAACAGAAAAAATTCAAACAAAAATAAATAATAGATATTGAAAATTAGAAATAAAAATTCAACCGAACTACACATTATTTCAATGCAAAATATGACTAAATATTTGTGCTCTATTTTTTGAATGTGTCGAAACATATGCAATTTGAAAGAAAAAAAAAACGCGTACGACGCGTGTGACATAACGCTCGTATCTATGATTGAAGTCAAAAGAGGAAGTTGTTTTTTACCGTAGCAAATAAATTTTATGTTCCGGGTATCATTTCAACAGAGTTCCTTAAAATGTTTTGCCTTTGCCAATACCCAATTTAGTAATAAAGCAAGGATTGATGTGCCAAAACATCGTCGTCTAAAACCTTCGTTATCCAGAGGGCTCAAACCCAACCCAAGTTTGGGTTTACCCCCTTCCCTCTCTCCGCCCCTAACTCCGCAAAACAAACACTTCATACTCCTCCTTCCCCTTCTTCTTCTACTACTGCTCCTAAAAATGTCAATCCTCTTCCTCCCTTCCCCAATTTCAATCCCGAACCCCTCAGTCTCCAAACTCAAACTCAGACGGAACCTTCTTCCTCTCCAATCATCTCCGAACTCGCAACCTTCCTACACGTCAAGATCGAAACCGAAAGAACTCATCCTAGGAACCCCGACACACACGATCGAAAAGGGAACCTACTCCTACTCGGTCGAAACCCTAATCAACAAGCTTAGCAGCCTCCCTCCACGCGGAAGCATTGCCCGGTGCCTGGACTCTTTCCGCAACCGGCTCTCACTTTCGGACTTCTCTCTGGTGTTCAAGGAGTTCGCCATGCGCGGGGACTGGCAGAGGAGTCTGAGACTGTTCAAGTACATGCAGAGGCAAATTTGGTGCAGGCCGAATGAGCACATTTATGCAATTTTGATCGGGGTTTTGGGGAGAGAGGGGCTGCTTGATAAATGTAAGGAAGTGTTTGATGAGATGGATGGAGTTGTGGATCGAACTAGTTTGAGTTATACTGCGTTGATTAATGCCTATGGAAGGAATGGAGAGCATCAGACTGCGCTTGAGTTGCTTGCCCGCATGAAGGTATAGTTTGTCTTGGTTGCAACTATTAACTATTTTATTGTTTGCATGTATCTTAGTTGTGTTCATCCAGTACATGTGCACGTGCGGTGAAAAATATATACACGCACATATACACACACATACATCTACATATATGTACATGCATGTATGTATGTATGTAGCGACTACGAGTAGTTTAAGAGCCATCCAATCTTGTTTTGCGAAATGCGACATATACTTATCTATAACAGCAATTAGCCATGAGCATTTGTGAAATTTTGAAAAAGACTTCGTCTGCTAAGTGTTCTCTTTAACTAGGGGACAAATAGAGATATGAAACCAGATGATTTTGGATACGATTTTCTATTTTTATTTATTTATTTAAAAAATAATAATAAGTTTTGTTTATTAGGTCTGCATCCTGATCAAACTAGCCTAGAGTGTATCTCAAAGACTCAAACTAGGTTATAAGTTCATTAGGAAATAATTATAATTAACAATCCTAAGTTATAATAGCTTGGAGTGTAGCTCATGTTGATATATCTTGGCTGACCATGTAGGCGTATCCATAAATTTCTCTACATGGTTTTTGATGGAAGGCATTACCTATGAAATGCACCATGCCTTAAAATACAGCACCATGAAATGGGAGAGACGATCGAATGGTTTGGTTATTCATGATGGTATTTTTGAGCGCGACAATTGAAGAAATTAAGAATTATATATAGCATGAGCCGTAGCTTATGCAATTTTGCAAGTACAACTTAATGATGTATATAGCTATGAACTTTTAAAGATGACTTTTACTTGAAAGCCATGAGCCATGAAAATGCATCACGGCTTTTGATACAGTACCATGAAATGGGAAAGAACTGTTGAATTCTTTGATTATGATGATAATTCTCAGCATTACCAATTAGATGCAACTAGCTATATAGACAGCAGTTGGGCCTACAATGTAAGTTATTTCATTTTTGTTTGTTCAGTGTAGAGCCGGAGGTAACAAATGAATGTTTATAACATATAAGTATTTGAAAGAAAACTGTTGACATAAGGCTGAAATTGTCTGATATCAAATATAGAAGCGAAATCACGATGGATGGAGCATCAGGGTATGCTAACCTCCATGTTGTAGGATACCATTGCTACATGGCTATTACTTGGTTAAAAATTGAATATTTGAAATGTATTTTTTTTAAAAGCCAAGATTGACTCATGGGTGCATATTCACGAAGTCCAACGATTAAAACCGAGATTTGCAAACCTGAAACAAACAACAAAACCCTAAACCGCTATGAACCTGACCCTCTTATGTTGGGTTCTGGTGACAAGAAATATTATAATGATCTAAGTAAACCTGAAAAGTCCGACAATATAGCGTAACAACATGTGCATTAATTACTATTGTTGCTGACTTGAATAGAACCTTGCATCTAGTTCCGTCTTGGCATTGAAATGTATTCGTTGGATCCAATAAAACCTGACCCAATCAGACCTGAGATCCACTGGGCCAAGTTGGGTCTTATTGTCACTTCATGGCTTTTTTATTCAGTTAATTAGCACAAGTTGATGGAAATTATCCTTTGTTACCATAATTTAGCAAAGCAAATGCATTCTGAATCATCATATTGTGAATTTTATCCGAATCTATTAAGTCTACATTATCAATTTGAACCATCGGATCCAAATCCAATTGTTCAGAATTTGCTAATTTAACGTAGCAGAGGATTCATATATAAATGTATACCCAACTACCTGTGCCATCACTACCACCACAACTCATATTCCTACAATTAGCATGCTACTAATGGTTCCCTATTTTTAGATGCTCCTGCAAATATACATTACTTCCGTCTGTATGAATCTCTTGATACATATGCATAACATGATTATGTTAGTTCATTCATACATCTATACACAACAAAATGAACCTATATGTTGACCAGGCATTTACTTATACCAGGCCGAACGCATCCCACCCTCCGTCCTCACCTACAATACAGTGATAAACGCTTGCGCTCGGGGCGGCGTTCCCTGGGACTCACTCCTTGGTCTCTTTGCAGAAATGCGCCACGACGGCCTCCGCCCGGATCTCGTCACCTACAACACCCTCCTTGCAGCTGCTGGGTCCCGCGGCCTTGCAGATCAAGCTGAGATGGTCCTCAGAACCATGCTCGAGGCAGGCGTGCTTCCTGACCAAACTACCCACACTTACCTAGTCGACACTTTTGCTAAGCTCAACCGCCTCGATCGTGTCTCTGAACTTCTCGCAGAAATGGAATCCGGTGGACACCTTCCTGATGTTTCTGCTTACAATGTCCTTATTGAGGCTTACGCACGCACGGGTGCAGCTAAGGAAGCTATATCTGTGTTGAGACAAATGCAAAGGGCTGGGTGCACCCCTAATGCCGCAACATATAGCATTATTTTAAATTTGTATGGGAAGAGCGGTCAGTATGAAGATGTTCGAGAACTTTTTCTGGAGATGAAGGTTGGCAATACTGAGCCGAATGCTGATACTTATAATATCTTGATACGCGTGTTTGGAGAAGGTGGGTATTTTAAGGAAGTTGTCATGCTATTTCAAGACATGGTGGAGGAGAAGGTGGAGCCGAATATGGAGACATACGAAAGTCTTATGTTTGCTTGTGGGAAAGGAGGTTTGCATAAGGATGCAAAACTTGTGCTTTCTCATATGAATAATGACGGGATAGTTCCTAGCTCGAAAGCATATAGTGGAGTAGTGGAAGCATGTGGACAGGCTGCTTTGTATGAGGAAGCTATAGTAGCATTCAACACAATGAATGAGGTTGGTAGCATGCCAACAGTTGATACTTACAATTCGCTTTTGTTTACGTTTGCTCGAGGTGGGCTGTTCAAGGAGGCAGAAGCTATAATGACACGAATGACTGGGTCGGGTATTCAGAGGAACGTGGATTCATATAATGGATTGATACAAGCGTATTGCCAAGGTGGGCAGTATGAAGATGCGGTTAAAGTTTATGTGAATATGCAGAATTCAAGGTGTGAACCGAATATTAGAACTCTTGAAGAAGTTCTTAATGTGTATAGTTCGGCAGGGTTAGTAGATGAGAGCAGAGAGCTGTTTCAAGAAATTGTTTCCGCAGGAGTTACGCCAAGTGTTATTGCTTATTGCATGATGATATCTGTATATGCCAAAAACGACAGGTAACATTTTTGGAACCAGTCTTTCCTCTACTCATTTTCACAAGTTCATCCATGTTTGAAAATGCAGATACAATGCTTTCAAGTTTAACCTTGAATAAATGGGTCGCTTTTTCTGGTTGAAAACCAAATCAGGGTTTCACCTAAGGATCTGAACCATTAAATAAAAAATCTAACGATCCAGTATGATCGGTGTATAATGTTGCCAAATGTGAACAATTTGATCCTTGATCCAAATGCCACCATGAGCAGATGGGCTTAGTATGGTTAAATTTTTAAGCAATTCCAACACAATGACAAGAAAATATTGAAAAAGATGGAACTATATGTTTGGTTTTTAGTTAATGTACAATAAAACTACAGGTGGGAAGAAGTATACCAGATTCTAGAAGAAATGAAAACAAGTAGGATTTCCAACATTCATCAGGTGATAGGTTTGATGATTAAAGGGGACTATGATGATGAATCTAACTGGCAAATGGTTGAGTATATACTGGACAGATATAATTCTGAAGGCTGTGGCTTTGGTCTGAGATTATACAATGCTATATTAGACTCGCTTTGGTGGCTGGGCCAGAAAGCTCGGGCTGCTCGCTTGCTAGTTGAGGCAACTAGACGCTCACTCTTTCCGGAATTATTTCGTCGAAGCAAGCTTGTTTGGTCGGTTGATGTACACAGGTAACACCTGCTAATGTTCTTTATATACCCTTCATATGTAAACTACATACAACTATTGTTGTATGCAAAATCTTTATGGGTTGGCTACTTGGCTTTAGCATTATTTTTAGGAAAACCAATTTGCTCTAGACTTGATATTTAGCGTAGTCGCGTAAGTTTATTCATTTTCCATTGTAACCTTCCAGAATATTGCATAACAAGAGAGTTGCACATTCGGTTTACGCATAATTTTTTCAAATATCGTTATTACATTTCTTCTTTGCCAACAGAACTTTCAAGGGGCTTGATATATGAAAATTTTAACTTCAAGGTCTTCTTATTTTCTTACTGTAAATTAAGTGTTTCAATATGGTTTAAAGATCGGATTGATGAAGGAAAACATATGTCTTGGACTTTGAAATTAGTTTGGTTTGGGTGTGACTTGGATTTGATGCTCTTAGTTCACAAGGGATATGCGGCAACACTTAAAACTGCGATTTATGTAGAATGAGTGCCTTCCTCTGTTCATACATTTTGTTTCGTTGCAATGTAACTTGTTTTCCACATACTGGAATTGTAAGTTTGAAATCACTGCTTAATTTTAGATTGGTTACCTACATAAGGGTAAAATCTGAAAACGCTACGTTGGGTATAGTTAAAATTACATTGTAAAAGGTACTTTAGACTCAAATATTTCCAGTAACCTTATTATTGTTGTGTTGGGACATCAAAAAGTTGATCTTGTTTAGGATGTCATTGGGAGGAGCTCTTACTGCTACATTGATGTGGCTAAATGAAACACGAGATAGATTTCAAAGAGGGGAAGACCTTCCTACTTTGGCTGCTGTTGTAGCAATGTAAATTTCTTATGATTCCATTCCATTCTTTTATTTATAAATAATACTCAACGCATGATTCTTGCGTGCTAACTATCATGTACTATTGTACAAATGTAATCAGACGTGGAGATATGGAGAAGAGTTCATCAGCACGAAACTTGCCCTTAGTTAAAGCAGTATATTCATTTTTGAGGGATGAAATATCTTCATCATTCCATTTTCCTGCATGGAACAAAGGGAGAATCGTATGCCATCGAGCTCAGTTAAAACGACTTCTTTCTGCAGCTCCCAACAAGCCATCTGACAAAACTAAAAAGGGATTTGTTCAAATTTCAAATTCTAGTTTACCACTTCCTGGTACCCGGATACATACATCTGAAATTGTGAGCGATGAACCGAGTACAAATGAAGAGGTAACAGATAGTGAAACTGAAGCTGAACTCATGGCACTTGCACTGTGATACAATACACAAGGCATGGCTATGTTGATGTTTTTGAACTGTTGGCATATTTTATTGCCATCATCAGCAGTGTAACATTATGCTTAGATGACATGGAGTTCTTGGAAAGCAACCAGAGATAAACGAGTGATAATTTGGTTAAACGAAGAATTTAAATCAAGATCGGGAAGGTGGTAAATCAAATTTTGTAGAATAAATTGAGATGATTTGTTGTATTGTATATGCGTTGACGCAAAATCTAGCTTGTAGAATATAGGAAAAATGCTCCACGTACGCGTTTACCGTTTAGTGCTCATTTCACAGTAATGGAAGTTTTGTCAGTTGCGCTTTCACTGTGATACGTTGTAGATGATATGTTGTAGATGCAAATGAATTCTGATTTATAACAGGCTGGATTTGAGTAAGCCAAAGGGTTTAGATGATAAAGTGGGTGGTTTAGAGTAGGGGTTCGTATTAGACGCTAGATCAAATGCAATATTGACTTAGATGCGGCCATGAGTCTGATTTACTGTTTGATTGTATGCAAGAGAATCAAATGTTATATGTAACTTTAATTTATCAAAGATGATGTTGAAAAAACAGGAAGATAAATCAGACTGCTTGATTGCATTCATGGTATTTGATAGATTGCTTGTTCAGCCGTTCTGACAGCATGAGTCGACAGCAGGTGACAGTGGATGGATTGGGGAATAACGACTGTTTAGTTGTATAATTTAAAAATAAAATATTGTAATTTTTCATACATTTCAATCAAGATAATGCGTATGACAAAAGATTAGTTGCAGTATTTCAAGTTAAAATAAAAGAAAAATATTAAACAAAATGTATAGCAAAGAATATTTTACAGTAAGGGTAGAAATTGATATATTTTTACATGTATATGACACTTAAATGAAGATGAAGGATAATTAGATAATAGAAATGTAACTTGAACCACATTGCGTAGCTTGGGATGCCACTCGCCTAATTCATTGTGTCAACAGAGCTAAATCTATTTTCAAAGTCATTTGTTCAGATTTAATGAACGCTTGTCATTCATTTGTTAGCATATGGTGGATGTAAGCTACATTATAGAGTTGTATTTCGATAAGAGTGCATTTAACAAACAAAAGAAGAAGAAAAATCAATCCCAAGATATTTTGAAATAAATTTTGTTAAAACACATCAATGTAATCGTGTACCGATACCATGCATATTTTGTGAGAATATTTTAATTCAATTTGATTTTTAATGTTTGTAGAAGAGACTTGAGAAGAATACAAAATCGCAGCTAAAAAAAATCCATTAAAATGCATATATATTGGTTAACATCACAGGATAAAAACCAAAATAACCAAAATAATAATGTATATGTCGACATATGTGATATGGATATGTCAACACACACGTTACCAAATGGTTTTCAAATTTTGAAAAGAAGTGTATATTCGTCACAACTCTTTGCGAACGAACACATCGGTTTATTTACTATATAAAATGGAGTTCACACAATTTGAATAGTTCTTCACTTATTTTCTTCCCTCTTCCCGCTTTCTTGAAAATTCTATTAAAAATATACTCTATTCTCTTCAAAATCATATAGAATTAATTCAAATTTCATTGTATTGATTCACTACTCTTTTCTTACTGTTTTGAAATGATTTCTCTCTCAAATCAAAGATCAAAATACAGTCCAAGAGGCTATATGATCCATTGCATCCAAAGTTCAAGAAATTGTCTTTGGAAAAGCCATCAAACCCTATTTGTATTTTGCTTGAGTGTGTTTGTAGCCTATTAAATCAAGTGGGTGTGCTTGGTAGCCCAAAAATCTAAGTGGATGCGTGTATAGTCCGTCCAGTCAAGTGGGTGTGCTTGGTAGCCCGGAAATCTAAGTGGATGTGCTTATAGTCCGTCCAGTAAAGTGGGTGTACCCTAAGCCCGGAAAATCAGGAGGGTGTGTCTCCTAGCCTCCCGAGATTGTAATTGGGTTTGTCTTCTACCCATTTAAAGATTGACTTTTGAAAATAAATATGTATAAGTAATTATATGGAACTGGATGTAGGAGAAATCCGAACTAGTATAAAATTCCTAGTGTTATCTCTTTAACTCTTTACTTTGCTTTACCGTTTTTATTTTTATCTGTAATTGTCTTTGTGACTGCTTAATAGTATAATTTTGTGATATTAATTTGTGATTTAATATCAAACTTGAAAGAAGTTTTAAAAAGATTTACAAAAGTTAGAAAACACTATTCACCTCTCCCTAGTGTTTAATTAGCTTTAAGATATATAATTCCGCAACCCATATTAGGTATCAGAGCATTAGGTTTTTGAAAACTCATAATTTAATTTTTGAAAAGCTTAAATGGCTAATATTATTTTTAACACTTCTGCAGAAAAACAATTTTGTGAGACCAGCATGTTATTAGAAATTAATTTTTTTAAAAAGTCACTTGATATGTTGGAAAGGTATAATTTTGAATTGCAGGAACAGTTCTGTTATATGGCTAATGGAGAACCGAAATTTGATGTTCAAACATCACAATGGATTTTGGATGCTGGATGCTTAAGATACATGATTGGAAATCCCGAGATCTTGAGATATTTTTTACAAAGATAGTGGATCATTTAATTTTGATGATAACTCAAAAGGATATGTTATTGGCATCGACAATGTTGGCAGCTCTAAAACTCCTACTATTTTTAACGTTTTGCTAGTTAGAAATCTAAAACATAACCTGGTTAGTATTAGTCAATTATGTAATAAGAGTTTCATAATTAAGTTTGAAAAAGATAATTGTCACATCGAAGATAATGAGTCAAACATTATCTTAAACGTAACATTTATATTTCAAGTATGAAAGTATATGATGATAATTTGTATCTTTTGGATGAATCTAGCGACCCATGGATCTGACACACAAGATTTGGTCATTTGAATTTTAAACATTTATCTAAAGTAGCTAGATATGAACTTGTCAGGGGTCTTCCTAAATGAATTTCAATGTCAATAACTTCCGTGATGCCTTCCAATGAGGAAAACTTCATAAAAGTTCTTTTAAATCAAAAGATATGATTTCTACTTCTCAACCTCTTGAACTTATTCATCTAGACCTTTTCGGACCGTTTCAAATATAATCAATAAATCATAATATATATGTCTTTGTAATTGTAGATGTTTTTTTACGGACAACTTTCCTAAAACTTAAAAGTGAAGCCTTTGAAATGTTTAAAAATTTACTAAAAGAATTAAAAATCAAATATCAATCAAAATTAAAACTATTAGGAGCGATCATGACGGAGAGTTCGAAAATGAGAATTTCGAAAAATTTTGTAATAAGAAAGGAATTACACATAATTTTTCTTTTTCAAGAACGCCACAACAAAATGTAGTAAGACCCAAAAATAGAACTATACAAGAATGTGTTGGAACAATGTCAAATGATAGCGAATTATCTAAAAATTTTTTGGGCCGAAGCAATTGCTAAAGCATGTTGTATTTTAAATAAAATTTTAATAAGAGCATTGACTAAGAAAACTCCTTAGGAATTATTTTATAATAAAAATAACCTAAGATATCTTATTTTAGAGTTTTTGGTAGTAAATGTTTTATAATAAATACAAAGGATGATTTAGATAAATTTGATACTAGATCGGATAAAGTAATTTTCATTGATTATTCTAATAGAATTAAAGCTTACAGAGCTTTTAACACCTGAACTAACACCATTGAAGAGACATTACATATTTCATTTGATGAGAATTTTAAAATAAAAAAATTCAGTTTTGATGAAGAAGAAATATTAATAAAACTAATGAAATTGCAAGTAATCAAATTACTAATGATGAAAATAATAATAACTCTGAATATTTACATCCAAATAAATAAACAAAATATTTGGAAGATCATACTATAGAAAATATTCTTGGAAATATAGAATCTGTTGTAGAAAATGAAATCAATTAAATAAAATGAGTAATGTTGCTTTTATCTCAACCGTTGAACCTAAAAACCCCTAAAGAAGCATTATTAGATGATTCGTGGATTCTTGCTATGCAAGAGAAAGTGAATCAGTTTACCAGAAATGATGTTTGGGAATTAGTCCCAAGACCTGTAAATAAGTTTGTAATATGAACTAAATGTGTCTATAGAAATAAAATGAATGTACAAGGAGAAGTCATTAAAAATAAAGTGTGGTTAGTTGCTCAAGGTTATAGTCAGGAAGAAGGCATAGATTTTGATGAAACCTTTGCTCCTGCAGCTAGATTAGAAGCTACTAAAATTTTACTTGCTTTTGCAAATCACAATAATTTTAATGTATTTCAAATGGATGTCAAAAGTGCCTCTTTAAATGGATTTATTAAAGAAGATGTTTACGTTGAATAGTCTGCACTTTTTGAAGATGAAAAACTTTCTAATCACGTTAATAAATGAAAGAAAGCTATATGTGATCTTAAACAAGCTCCTAGAGTATGGTATGATAGAATTAAATCCTATTTATTACAATCTAATTTTGAAATAGGAAAGGTAGACAGTACTCTATTTATCAAAAGAAATAATAATGATATTCAACTTATATAAACGTATGTAGATGTTATTATTTTTAGATCAACAAATGAGCAGTTAAATAAAGAATTTTCAGATATAATGACTAAGGAATTTGAAATGAGTCATATAGGAGAACTAACATTCTTTTTACGATTACAAATAAAAATTAAATAATCGTAATTTTATAAGTCAAAAAAATATGCTAAGGATTCGGTTAAGAAATTTGGTATGTCAATTACTAGTGGTAAACCAACTCCCATGACAAAAAAATGAGAAATTAAATAAGGGAAAAAAAACTCAAAAGATGTAGATCAAAAATTGTATAGAGGTATGATAGGATCATTACTCTATATAACTGCAAGTAGACAAGATATAATATATAGTGTCTATCTATGTGCAAGATATCAATCTCAACCTAAGAAAACTCACATAAAAGCTATAAAATGAATATTAAGATATGTAAACAAAACAATAGATTGTGGACTCTTTTGTCCAAAAGATGATTCTATCGATTTAATTTCATATTGCGATGCTGACTATGCTGGATGCAAATCAGACCGGACAATACAAGTAAAACTTGTCATTTTTTAGAGCATTCTCTTGTTTCCTTGTGTAGTAAAAAGCAAAATTCTATATTTCTATCTACAGCAGAAGCAGAATATATTTTTTCCGCGTTAGCCTACAGGTTATCTATATGCAACAAACTTTAAAAGAATTTGGTCTAAATTTTGCTAAATCTCCAATGTACTATGATAACACTAGTGCTATAAATCTATCCAAAAGTCCGATACATTATGCTAGAACCAAAAATATAGATTAAAGATATTATTTTTTAAGAGATATAGTAGATAAAGAAATAATTTTACTCGAATTTATAAATATTGAAAATCAAATAGCCGATATTTTAACAAAACCATTAACTCGAACATCTTTTATTAGACTTAGAAAAGAGTTAGGAATATGTTTTTCATTGAAATATAAATATAACAACATATAAAATGAATATTTAAAAAAAAATTCAAAATCAATGCATGTATGTTGACATATACCGCAAATTTTTTAAAACAGATATCCCTCTAAAATTCAAAATCAAAATGAGGCTATTTAACCACAAAATTTCGATTTCTTTCTCATTTCTCAGTCTTCTTCTTTATGTAAAATAAAATAAAATAAAATTAATGACTTCCTCAAGTTTCAAACGTCCAAGAGAAGAGACCGCTCCTTTATTCTTCGAAATCCCCACTCTTGGCCCCTTCCAAACCAACCACAATGGCCAAAGTCATCAAGATTGAAGACGATCTAAAGCATGTCCTCAATGTGCTTTCAGAAATAGAGGTCTTTCAGCTATGCCTTTTTAAAGAACAAGAGAAGCAAGGGTACATCCTTCACAATCTCCAGAAGCACCTATTGGATAATGAAGCCAATCCAATTGTAATTGAAGAGGATACTCCTAACCTTTCGTTCACAATCCTATAGATAATGAGGAAGAGGAAGAAGAGGAAGAGAAGGATGATGTAGAAGGGTTTTTCTACCCTTAATAATCTGCTTATTCATGCAATTTGAATTGGACATGTGTGGTTTATTATCGATTCAAATGGTATGGAAAAATGGGCCATTACATTGTACCTTCTATCTCTTTCTCCCCTACGCCTAGGTGGCAAGATAGGCCGAGTTGGTCTATTGGATACCAAGACCGTGAAGATGGTAGGGGATTGCTAAGAGCCGATGGTACTGGGCCGGGCGAGAGATGACGAAATGAGCCGTGGCTAGTTGTACTGAAATTGGACCAATGATGGGCCAAGTTGAAGTCGGCCTTGAGGTATACCTGCGACAAATAGATGAAAGAGATGCTTAAGTGGCCAAGTGGACTTGGTGTCATGTTGAAAGTGGGCCAATATGGGAGAGTCGGTCATAAGCGAGATGGGTCGAAGTAGACCTGGCTGAGTCATGCTAATGCCTTGCTTGGTGGGTTGGCTGCTAAAGTTGTTGTTGGATGCCTCAACTAACAGATGGCTTGATGTGTAATTGAGTAGAGGGACAAGAGGGGCAGAGCCTGGATTTGGGTTGGTATCAGGTGTAGAAGCCTAACCCGCATGTCTTTAGCCTTGGCAGGTTTACAGGCTTATATGGACCCGAGTCGGCCTAGACCAGACCGAACAAGGCTACGAACCCTTGATCAATCTATATTCTTACATACAAAAAAATTAGGTAACAATTGCACTTCGAAAGGAAAGCTATTCTTGTGAAATGAAGGTGTTAAGGGTGTGAATTTTTAATTAAGATCCTCTTAAAGGATTTCCAATGATTTGGGTATAACAAACCAAGAGAAAAG
Organism: Allium cepa; assembly: GCA_030765085.1. Taxonomy (NCBI): domain Eukaryota; kingdom Viridiplantae; phylum Streptophyta; class Magnoliopsida; order Asparagales; family Amaryllidaceae; genus Allium; species Allium cepa. The sequence continues at coordinate 411,867,967 of CM060939.1, read as the reverse complement.
GAGGTTGGTGTCATGCCAGTTATAATCTAGTACTTTGGACTTGTATGATGCCATCACAATATCAACACCAAAATAATAAATAACGTGGAAAGAGTTTAAAGACCTTTTTAAAGCTCATTTTCTTCCCAAAACTGAAAAGGCAACTCTGCTTTGGAAATTTATAGATCTAACTTAAAAGAATGCACCGTTGACTAAGTATGTAAATAAATTTAATGCTCTTTCAAAGTATGATCAAAATTGCTTAATTCACCATTGGAAAAGAATGAAAGGTTTATTCTTGAAATAAATGCAAAATTGAGGGACGAATTACTTACTCAGATAAGAAGTCTATTTGAGAAAATCATTGACATGAGAAAGTCCAAGAACGTAATTTAGGCTTCGTAGGATAATCCACTCAACAGTTTCAATAGAAGAAGAGATTATTATTTTGAAGTATAAGAAGAATAAGAAGCTTTTTCAACCAAGGTAGAGTTAGCCAAAGAAACAAAATTAGTCAGAGTTTTTCTCTATAAACTATGGATCTAGATTTAGTCAAAGTGATAATTTTTTTATTAAACCAAATTAGTAGACTGTAAAGCAGAATGGTTTTTGAAGACATTCTTAATATAGCCAGTTTGAAGATAGAAATTCACCATGGATATCAGCTATATATAATTTTTGTCTAAGATGAATAAAGGTGTATAAAAAGATGAAATGAACATAGGCACATAAGAGAAGTGATGTGTTTAATGCTAGTTAGTCAAGGACGAGACTCAAAAGATAAGTAGATTAATTATATTTCTTGAAGTACCACAATAGAAATAAGAATGGATGAGTGATAGTTGATCAACTCACCAAGAGGACTCGGTTGTAACAGATCAAGTAAGCTAAACCATAGAAGGTGTAATAAATTTATTTGAGAAGCAATTGGTATAATTATATGAGATACTGAGGTGCATTTTAGACTTGGATATTATTATAGAACCAAGACATGAAGATAAAACAGTGAAGAAACATGAATGTTCTGCTAGTTAAAGTTCGATGGTCAAGTAACCCTAGAGATTGTATATGGAAGACCAAGAACAAATATGATATATGTAATCAGAGTAGTTTAAACTTGTTACATACATATTTGTTCACTTTTAATCATGTCATAGATGAATGATTTTAACTGATTGTTACGGGAATGGATGTATATTTAATTGAATGCTATAGAAAATAAGGTATAGTACTCTATAATGAATTGCGAGGATGCAATTTCCTATGAAGGGGAGTCTCTAACATTCCATTAATAGAGTAAATTCTATAGAAATACTTTTTGGTAATTTTACCGAATTTAATTCAATCAAAATGATTTTAGAATTTATCTGATAATAAGAGAGGAATATTGACTTACAATTCAAATTTAAAGTTTGAGTTATGAAAATTCAAAAGTGTTTGGAAATTTGTTTTGGTAAATTAAATAATATTTGTAAAATTATTGGATTTTTTGAAGAATAGAACAGTTATTTTAATTTTGTTGAAATTAAAACGTGATATTTTAATAAAGAAAAATCATTACAAGAATGAAATAAAGTTTTGATAAATTGGCTTGAGTAGGTTTTCAAACGGGTATGAAATATTGATTTATGGACGGTTAGGGGGATAAATTAATATAAACAGTAAGTTAAAATTCTACTAGACTACCTTTTTTCCTTATCCAATAACCACTCGTTATAATTTAATATATCAACCCCTAGCTTTCTTAACCCTAAACTTATAAATACCAAGCCTCTTCTTCATTTTCACTTCATTCACCAAGCTAAAATCTAAAGAAAAATCTATGTAGTTTTCCATCTTCATTCAATTAAGCTAGGGCTTTAAATTGTTTCATCAAATCAAGATATTCCAGGCTAAACTTGTGAGTATAAGTTCTACTACTTTTAAACTATCTATTTCATGCTTTAGTATAAGCTTTAAAGCAAGTTTAAAATCTAGATAGAATTGTATTTAAGATGAATTGAGTTGGTTTATGAAGCTAGAGAGTGAGATCCTTTAATCAAGAAACTTTGATAATGACTATATATTGTTAAAGATTATGAGCCTTAGTATATAGATTTTTCATTTACCATTTACATATTAACAAATTACTTGCATACGCACTAGTTGTTGAGCAAACTCAAACCAGGGTCATTATGTGTAGCACTATTAATATTTTTCCTCAGCGAGGTAACATACATGCATGCTTTTGTTAAGAGAACTCAACGTATAAGCCTTATACTTAGGTCATCATGAAATATAGGTAAGAGTAGATAATCTCTCTCGATTTGTTAAGCAAACTCAAGCCCGAGGTCAAGGTTAGGGCAAAGACCGTAATCGGGAGTTATATATGGTACGACCAATAAAGAGTTATCTATAGCCAGCAGGACTACGATTTGTCATGCAACCTCAATGTATGGATCCTAAGAAAAGAAAATCCTAAACTCACTAGCGGAATCAAAAGTTTTAAATATTTACCTTTGGGTTTTGAGGAATGTAAAAATTTGGTGGGAGTCTTTTTAGAAACTTGAAATGAGCACAATTAACATTTCTAATATTGTAAGAACATATGTTATATAAAGTTAAAATTATCTATTTCGATAAATTTGTGCAACTAATATAAATGACAAAATGCTTATCAGTTAAAATATACAATGAACTAAATTTATATTGACATAGGAATATAAAATATTTTACTAATAAATCTTTTGATGTGTTGTCAATTCAATATCCATGCAAAAGCCAACTTATATGACCATGAAATACATTCGTACCTTGGTTTCTTAAGTGTTTATTTACCTGAGACCGTGTATTATAATCTATGAGTTTTGAAATCTAAAAGCAATACAAAAAATATGAGAATTATACGACTATTAAATTGATAACTACCGTATTTTATTGTTGTTTTACAATTGTGTTACATTGTTGTGCACGATCGTATTTTTTTCTAGCGTACGCAATTCGTATGTGAACATGATATATGTAGCGAAATTCTAGAATTTTAAGTTATAATAACCTAAAAAATTAACCTAATTCCTTATTGTCTCACTTTTCCCTCCACTTCCTTTTATTTTTCACTTCTTGTTAACAAAGTAGCCGCCAACATAAATTAAATTCTTTTCGAAGCTACAATGCACGAAATTCATCACTGTCTAATCCAATGGTTTTATATGAGAGAGAGCTTCGAATCCATAGTAATGGTCGAAGTAGGGTTTGAAATGGTCGGCAGTTGGAGAGGAGATGGTCAAATCGGAGAATATTTGTGCGTTGCTTTTGTCAAGAGTCATCTTGCTACAAAATTTCATCACCTCTGATCGTGGTTGGAGTGGCACGACGTTTTGGGGCTGAAGAGGCCAAGAGCAGGTCGCAATTGAGGAGAGGCATGCAAATCTAGGGTAGTTGTGTGTGTAGTGAAGCTTTCCAGAACATATAAAATTATCGAAATCCGACAAGAAATGAAAATGATATGATCAAACTACTAATAGTGTTTAGCTCAGAAAATGTATATTTTAGAGGAACAGGACGGAAAGCTTGCAACGGGTTTCTGATCAATCTATGCTCAAAATATTTGAATGTGTTCAACATGAAAGTTGGCATACATGAAGTCAGCATTTCGGAGCAAAAGAATTACCGAAATCCTGCCAAAATTGAAAACGATATGGCCAAATTACTAACACGTGCATATAAAAATATAGTGATCAAAGTGTGTTGGTGAAATATCTATACTTTTATCCTAGGTTTTAAATTCAACTTTACAAACATCTATTTTTATTATAAATCTATATTAAAAACTGAAATATAATCAAATAAAAACAAGAATTGTGAGAAAAAAATATTAGTTGCATGGGGTTTGCAAACCCAATATAGTTTATTACGGTTTCTCTAAACAGTAATTGCAGCTACTTTTTTGCTTATTCAATAAAATAAGCGTATACGACACATTGATTAATTTTTAAAGCACAGCTTATGTAACAACCCATGAATTTATCACTTTGAAAAATAGTATTTAATTTAAAAAAATATAAATATAAGATTTTATAACATAAATTATATTGTTTTGAGAACTATAGTTATAAAAGTTGAAAACTATATTTTACCAAAACACAGCTCACCTATGGATTTCAACTCTTTAAAATGGATGTTTTTAAATCTTTAAAAATATGAAATAAACATGTTGAAATGTTTTAAAAAGTATTTGAGTTATTAAAGTGGACATGGATGAAAAAAATAGTGCTTGATCAAAGAAGCTTTAAAAACACTATTCACAATAGTTTTTGCAATGATTTTGCATGGTAATTTTTGAAAATCATGGTATAAACTTAATTTTCCTTCCCAAATCTTTTGTGAATGGTTTTCAAATAACAAACCAAGAATTTTAAAAGAAAACCAAGGGTTGGAATTAATCAAATAATTTTACCGCCTTATGGGTGACAGAAATATAGTCTCTAAACCCGAGCTTGGACAACTAGTGTCAGGATTCTGCTCTAGCTATCCGGACTGGCCCAATGGAGAAGATAGCTGATTTGATTTACTCGAACTACATTTTTCTATGATAAAAAGAGACTAGTAGATTTCCAAATGTTAAACAAGATTTTAAATAATAAGATTTGGTTGTTAAAGAAAACATTCTAGTTAAACTCCTTATTAAATTCTAAGGAGCGAACTCGTAATATTCGTATGGATTTAAAAGGCGATTTCATCGTTATTTGACGAATAGTACATGTTAGTATGAAAGCTAATATTGTGTGCAATCAGTCCAAAATTTATGGATCCCCTTTATTCAATAATAACCTGTTTGGATTTACAGTAAATGATTAAATAACATTGTTTTTGACCCATTAAAGATATATTTTGGAAACTTGAAATCTTCATTAAGATTTGAATTATACTTTTCGTAAGTAATTAAAGATGAAAATTTTTGATATTTCCAAAGTTAAAAATATGTCTTAATTTACCAAAGGATATGATAAAAGAGGTTTAATTATCCCATATATACCGAGACAGAATATGATTTCAAGACGTATATATCTAAAGAGATATTTTATTTGGATAAAAGATATCGATTAATTGGATAATAATCACATATATGATTGACATCTTTTATCGATAATTTGTTTGGAGAAACAAGGATCGGATTTGGGTTATTCTTATCTGAAAACAACTTCGAACCTATATACGTTCGAAAGTAAAAACATGTTGAGGATAGTGATTTTGAGATGGAGATCTTTATAATGCAGGGCTGCTTGCCACTAACCTTTGGGATAATTCCCTTATTATATATATATATATATATATATACATATACTGGAAGTGCTTCCTTCAATTTGAAATCTTCGATGGAAGGACTACTTGTTACTAATCATAAGAGTGATTTCCAAATAGGATGTAGTAGGAGAACTACCTTCGGTTTGTCCTGTTAATGGACAACTTGTAGGGAAGAATGTTTGACATTGCATTTCTAAGATCACGTACATTAATCTCTACAAATGTACATCTATTGTTGTTGTTGTAGGAGGCAACTCCTCTTACACTTAACACCCTTCTCCGAGATGTATGAACTCAGAGGTTGTACTTTTATGGAAATCAATAGTGTGCTATTAGAAATGGCAACGTGATATTTAAAGTAGGATTTCTTTTGTGAAAGGTAAAGTATTACCTTAAGCCTCGCACATCGAGAATGATAAAAACATCTTTGATGCAATAGGGCTATATGGGTCGCATCAATTAGGACATGGTCATCACCTTTCTAGATTACCCTCTATATTTCAAGTATGTTGTATATGCTTAGGGATCCTGATAAAAGTTGGTAACGACCGGGGTCATGTCATATTAGGTACTATGTATGGTAAAGGTAGACTGGTTCTGTGCTGGTAGAAGTTGGAGGCTCGGGTGCATCCCTCTAGAGATATACTATTAAAAAGTAGTCCATTACCTTGTTATTGTATGGAATTCATTCTTCAATACGAGCCTTTACGGTTTTAGTTGTAAACTTATTATGTTAGAATTTAATAAATGTAACAATTTCAACTAAGATTACATATATTTATTTGAAAGAGTTTTTAAAGAATGTCAATAAAAATAGTATCTCTGATTTTGCATAGCAAATGGTTTGGTTCTCATAAGGTAAATACTCATCCATGTTTATGTGCGGCATGCTCTTATGAGATACCCTTTGTTCTCAAAAACCTGTGTTTTGAGTTTTCTTATACTAGTCGCATGACAGACTCGGAGTTTTTTCCCCTTAAACTCTGGGTGCCCTATTTTTTCAAGCAGTCAAGTAGTTAGATTTAAATTGGAGCATTTTGGAGGAGCTTAGGAGTCATATGTAGATAGCTATCTATTTCTATTTCGCTGTATTATGTATAAGTACCTACTAGCATCTGTAGGGATATGCAGTTATAACTGTCTCTGGCTGTGTTTGTATTTCCTATGACTTTGTACCTCATTTTGAGAGTGATTGTATATTCAATCTATATGTATAATTACAAGTTACAAGTTATTAAATGCGATGTGAGAATCTATTTTTTTCTTTCTTCTATCTTTATTTACTTTTACTCCTGATTATCTTCCTTTTTGGTATTTGAATTTGGGGCACGTGAATAACGAGAATGTATTAGTGTCGATCTTCGATTGTCGAAAAGGCGGGTCGTCACAGCTATCTTCCAATAAAATCAACCACTTTATCTTTATATCTTCATAAAAGCTACTTTATTAATATCCTTGCATGAAGTAATAATGGCTATACATTTTGATAAGAATGCTTGAACTTTACTGTGGATACAAAACAAGCTGGTTTTATAATAAAATAATTTGTAAACTTATACATTTTGGTAAAGAGTAAATAAATCAGCAATCACTGCGGTCCATGGAAACACCTTACAACAATATATTCTTTAAATTGTTGTATTTGAATTTGAATGTGGTAACCACCGTTTAAATTATTTCTAAACCCTTTATATAGACGGTCATTATCGACCAACTAAAAGCTACAAAAATATAATATTTGTATTCAAATCTTCATTAAACAAAATGCAATTAGTTTCACAAAACAAAATTGAAAAAAAAAGGAAACAAAATGCTGCACAATTAAAAGCGGCACTCCTCAAATTCGAGAGAAGGTGAAATGAAGGCAAGTTTTCTATTGTATTGACACCATCCAACAATAGCTCATTTTCCAACTGTGCATGTGTCGAACCAAACGCTACCTGTGAGATAACGCATCAGCTATGCATAATACGTGTTAAACTAGTGATACATGTTTGTATAGTATATAGTCATCCATTGAATTCAATATATGAAGCATTCATCTCCAACCAAAGCTTGTCCATGACCATAAATGCCACACAGTAAAGAATCCATTTGTCAAGTTAATCCATGTACTCATGTTAACATAAATTTCAAATTAGTCAAACTACTGTACCTCGATCTGGATTTTTTCGTTGTCTCTATGGATGACTCGCATATTAGATTGCTCTTTTTAAGATGTTTCGCCGCTATGCTGAAATTGTGCAAGACAGCCTCCATCGCAGTGCCACATTTAGGATAAAACATTCCTATAAATTATATTGGCAGTCTCTTGGACAAAAACCAATGATTCAGCAACACACAAAAATGATTTATCCCGATCGAATGAGAGTTTTAAGGTAGAATAAGAAGAACTCGTTTTAAAAATGATTATTATTCTGTGAAAACTTTGGTTTATATAAGAGAAAATCTAAGATGAAAACGATGCTTTTTTTTATCAATTCATGAAAGAATATAGGATCTGACCAAGGCAAAACCGTTTAAAAAAATATACATTATCAAAGATTGAAAGCTCAGCCTGAATGGTCGGCGCACGCATGCGATGGTAAGCATGGTCTACCTTCTTAAAACAGAAGAAAACATTAAGCGTTCAAAGGGTCTTTTTTTAGAATCTTATCTTTACTACTAATAAAGAGAATTCGTTGACTAGCTTGCCCGGTATCTTTTTGAAATTCCATATTTACCCTTCGTCTGTTTTCCCATGAGCATCTCGCATCCGCGTCCCAAACCTACGTAACCCTACTTCCCTTTCGCTCTCACTATAGGGAAGAAGAAAACAAATCGATTTTCTCCCCTTTTCACCAGCGGCCACAATTGCCAATTATTCACTAGATCTTCTCCAATTTGCTTCGTTTTCCATTACGCTTCCTTTGCCGGTAATTATCAGTACATTTTACTTTACTAGATCGGTTACAAGTACTATCTCCATTACCTACCGATTCATCCATTAGATCGATTTCTGGTGCGTGCGATAGCAGTGGCGCCTGCCGATTCATCCACTAGATCGATTTCCGGTGCGTGCGACAGCAGTGGCGCCTGCCGATTCATCCACTAGATCAATTTCCGGAGCGTGCGACAGCAGTGGCGTCTGCAGATTCATCTGTCAAATTGATCGCGAGTGCGAGCGATAGTTGCAACGCCTGACGATTGATCTGTTAACTCGACCTCCATTGAGTGCAACAACATCAAAGTTTCAAAACCACTCCCCGAATCACCTGTGCAGCTACACAATTACGCTCCACCATCCTTTATCCGATATTTTATGGGCTCATAGGTACGTTTTCTTATACTAATTTTTTTCTAGCATAAATATATCTGTTTCTTGTGTATTATTGATGAAAGTTATCTATCTAGCCATTGGTAATTCAACCTTTGACCCATCTTTTTTGCTAGGATAATCAAAAATAAAAAGCAGTTATGGTATAATTTGATTATACATCCTACATCTTTAAAAATATTACATGATAAATTAGTTGTAATAGGACATATGCTCCTGAAAAATTGCTTAGTCCTGATTTACAAATGACATCTCAAGTTAGCAAAATCTAAACTGTTTTGATTTTATGTAGACAGTAGAGAGAAATACAATATTTCAGCAAACCAATGTTACATAAACTGCAATTTTGTTGTCAATAGTTGCAGGTTTTTATAGGTTGGATGTCAATAGTTGTAGAAATTCTTGCGATTAGTTATGTTTTTATTTTATTACATCATCAACTGTAGGTTAGGGTTACAATTTGAATCAACGTCATCTGAGCATCTTCAACTCTTGGCACCTTTAAACAGTCTTCACTATTTTTCAACAAGTTACCATTTTACCATGCCAATTTTAGCTTACGGTTGTCATTTCAAACCAGGTCGTGTTTTAATCATAACTGCAATTTTTTTCCTATACCTTTTGTTCCTATGACTAAAATTATATATGCATACTAAATTTCAACCAGTAATTACTAATGGGGAGACGCAATTAAGGCCAGCATACTCTTCCTATTACTTTTCAGTCCATGTACCTTACTTCTCTCACAGACGCTTACTTTGCTTTTGCTGTTAACTATAACATGTAACTTACTTAAGCAAGTGTTTGCTTAGACTAGGAAAGTATAGTCTAAAAGTTTTGAAAAATCTCTCAAGTTATTGATGTGTTCTCTTATGTTTATTACCGTTTGTTTGGTTAACAATTATTTTAACTTGATCCACTACTCTTGAAAGTTTGCATTTGAAGTTAACATCTTATATCTTATATAGGGCATGTGGTTTCATTATTCTGTCCGTGTTCTACCTTTTACATATTAATGCTAAAATATGTTAGTAAATAGATAGATATTGTTGAAAGGAAATAAAGAAAGCTAGCCTATACCAATATAGTTTAGTATTCTTTTCTGCTTTATATGACAAAAGATGTACTAAATTTTACTTATTACAAGATTTACGCTATTGCCAGTTTTATGTAGCAGGATCATCAATTTATTCTCATAATTTTACACTTACGGTAATGAATGCAAAGATTCATGTAATAAATTCAGCCACTTAAGTATTTTGTGCCTACTGTTACTCAAAGTTAAGTTACTTCGGATAATGAACTTTGGAATTTTGAAAGTCATTGTGCTCAAACACATACCCTATGATATATGCACATAGATAGAAGATAAAAGAGAGACATTGCACAATATTATTGACAATTACATCATGTCACAGTTGTCCGCTAATATTATTGTTGGTTGCATTTGCCAGTATGAGTAGTTTGTTCCATTTACATGCTCCAGGTCATAATTTGTTGATCGTTACAAACACAATTTTTACACAAAGTACTCATAAAACCTCCATTTGGTCATAATTTGTTGATTATTACAAACACAATTTTTACATAGTGTACTCATAAAACCTCCACTTGACACGAACAATGGAATAAGGTTAAATGTAGGAAAAGCATGCAATGCCACATCATAGTTTTTTTTATTGACTATATTAGCAATTTTGAAAATGTTTGAAGTGATAGGACTATATTACCAATTTTGATGTCCTTTCCAGTGGTTCTTTACATAGAGATTTAACATGCAAGCTATGAATTTGAAATATATGAACCTGCTTTATGTTCCGCCCTCTGCTAGACAAAAATGTATCAATTACTTAGGGCAGCTATTGTTCTGTAACTTATAAAATATAGAATATTCGATAAAATGCAATGTTGTAGAGATAATACTTCCTTTTTGTAGTTTTTTATCCGATTTCTTAGCCATGGACTTGCTCTGTATTTTCATCAACCCTCCTCAAGGCTTCTAATTTCTTCTGTTATAAATCCATAGATTTGATAAAGAATTTTTTTGGAGGTGATTGAAATACATGTTTTTGTTTTGATAAGAATTATAGAAGCTATATATATATATATATTGAATAAAGATACTAAAGCAAAGGTTGAACGAACCTGAAACTAGATATGCTGCAAATAAGCAGATAAGAACTCCTCTGTCAATGATAAATTCTCAACCCAAAATAAAATGAACCAAATATCAGAAACACGCTTTAATTATTAAAAACTTGATTTTCCAATAAATAGCAAAAGATTTTTTTAGAACTAAAGCAATATCAACTGCATGCATCAGCTAAAGAACGGAGCACAAGATGGGGTAATTTGGGGAAAATAAGAAATGACATGTGCATTTTTCATGCCATCATGATCATGATAGCCATCCCTTACTCTCCTTTTATACAATCAGATTTCTGCACCTTTTATTATATTTCTGAAAGTAAAATAATAACGAGGATATATTTGGAGGGACGAAGAAGGAAGATATACTGAAAGCATTTGGAAATATTTAATACCAATTAAAGAGTTTTATAATATTAAGCTTTTGAAATGTCTTTATATGCAAACCCATTTTGGTTGTACTCACCTAATAAATCAATTGTGCATTTATTTTGATAAGGTAAAAATTTAACAGCATCGAACAATATAAAAATACCATTTACATTTTGTCATATTTAATATCAAAATACCACAATGGAACATAGATGAACTAGCTATGAACAGATTTACGTATCATATACGGTCACAAGTTAAATACATATGCTTATGAAAATTGTACTCTGTTGATTGATTTTCATCTTTTGTGGTCTTTTACAGGACACAGAGGAGCATATTCTCTGTATTGTTCATTAACGACATTGCTAAGGAGTTTCTCTATATATGCTTATGAAAATTGTAGGTAAGACTAAGTTTTGAATGCAATTTATGTGCAATCCAATTTTTAATTATCATATATTATCCAAATTTGAACAAATATATATTTCTTTGTTAGTGTTATATATATATATATATGTATGTATTTTTTTTTTGACATGTGAAATTGTATTTGGTTATATACAGATATGAATGTAATGTTTATTTGAAATTAACCATTATATATTATTTTAACAAATACAACAAAAACAAATTAAAGTCTTTAGTCCCAAAAGACTTTAATTTATTTTAGAAAACACAATATGAATATACCCCTTGGATGCAAAGTTATGCGTAGACGAAAAAGAAGTGAAGTGATGTCGAAATTAAAGCTTTTAGTCCCAAAAGGCTTTAATTTGTTTTAGAAAGAAGGGAGGAGTTGTATGCATTTTAACAGAGACATTTGGACATTAACAAATAAGGCAACCAAATATCTTTCATTCTCTAAAAACAGCTATACTTGTTTTTAACATGCATCTTCTTTTACAATCAATTATATAATACATAAGTTGCGATTAAAGATTCTATGATACTGCTTACACTTGATTACTACTGCATTGTTAAAACCTTACGTTTCTTATTATTGCATTGTTAAAAACTTATTCTTCTTATTATATTGCATTATTATATTTTAAGTTCTCTTGCATTTTTCTTTTTTTGTCTTACTTTCAATTTGTTTGTTCTGCAGGTTATATTATCAGAAGAATTTTTTTGTCTTCATCGCTCAACTTTGATTGTTACTCAAGAGGTACATCTTGGAAATTCAAATTTGGTAAAAATTGAATAGAGAAAGCAACTTAGTTTGTTGATATCTCATATTCTTTTAGCTTATCCAAACGTTACATATGATGTTGTTTGTGGAAGATATGTATTTTTATATTCTATTCATAATAACATGCCCCACCTACTAACTGCATAATATAAGTTAAATTTTTTTTAGTTAAATAATTATTTTGTTAACTACAATTACTTTACATTCTATGAAAAATTCTTTTACATATTTTCTACTACATCTACATGTTGTAAAGCATGTTCCAACTATTACTATGAAACATATTATTACTTATATTAGGTATTTTAGTTTTACTAATAAATATATGCAACTTAGCTCTTAAGGCTTAAATGGTGATGTTCACTTATAATAAAAATTGAGTATTTTTTTTAAGCATTATAGGTCAAACAAATTCCATTTGAAACTTTGTGAATTTCATCATCAATTCATGGAAGACAATCAATTTTCCAAGTTGAAACCACGTAGAAGTCCAAGAATCAACGAGAGAACTCAACATCAAACAATGGAAGCTAACCAAGTCCCCAACTTACAAAGGGTGGAAATTATTAATAAAGTTCAACGTCACCAAGTTGAATCCAACTGCATACCACCCTTATTGCCCCATAGAAGTCCGAGAATGATTGAAAGAAACCAACGTCAAGAAATGCAATGTACTTAAGCACTCCCAATACTACGTAGAAGCCCTAGAATCATTGAGAGGGCTCATCAACAAGCATTATTGGATGCTCAAATCAAGGCTGAAAGAAAAAGACAACGTCGTTCTGAATTAAGTTCTGAACAAAGGGAAAAACAATTAGAGCACCGTCGTATTCGCTACAAAGAAGGAAAAAAGTTAATGACTAAAGAAGGAAAAGAGACAAAACGTGAACAATACCGTGCTATTTATCGCAGTAGAAAATCTAGAAGTGTCGAAAAGGATATCAATGATGATGCATCGCAAACAAGTAGTACCGGTAGTTCTTTTTCGATACCTTGCTCTCACAATATACAAGGTATTACTTCGGAGAACTATTCCTTATAATTCAATACGTTATATTGTAAGAACAATAAAACTTATATATTTACCAAAGTTTATTTTGCCTATGTACAAATGCATATAATGATACACAAACAAGTAGTACAAGTAGCTTCATTATCATCATACAATAATATATTTGTTAATAAAATCAAAGTATAATTTATGAACCCAAGTCATATTAAATTTATAGCCCACATAGTTTATCGCGTCACTTCATGTTAAAAAAATCTTACAAAATTTATTTATAATTTTTTTTAAGCAGATCAAGATCTTAGTGGACCAATGAATAATGAAGAACAAGAAGACATTACTACATTACCTTTTGAACATAAAGATGACGGGAATAGAACCATAAGAACAAACAGAATTAGTCAACCATGTCAAAGTTCTACCGGAAGACATAATTGTGCAAGAAGCTTTACAGATCATTCTGGTTTTCAAAAGTTCTATTTACCACAATCAAGGATATGTACATATTGCCAAGCAAAACTCTTTTATCGGGAATCAAATAGTTTTTGCTGCTTAAATGGAAAAATAATTTTATAGTCAATTTCATCACCGGATGAGATATTTGAATTGTACACTGACCAATCAGATGAAGGGAAACGCTTTAGAAAAAAGATACGAGCTTATAATCATATATTTGCATTTAAATCAATGGGAGTACATGTTGATGAAAACTTAGCTAATAGAAGAGATGGAGTATACACCTTCCGTGCTTAAGGTAGTATATATCATAAAATAGGTAGCTTGGTACCTATATCCAATGATCGTCCAAGATTTCTACAGCTTTACATATATGATACTGTAACGAATGCGATTTTATCGGGATCCGAAGGTCGGCATTCTTATGTCCACTGTATCAAATGCCGCATAATCGAATGCCGGAAAATGGAATTGTTAGGGTTAAAAAGAAGAGGTAGAAGAAAAAGATAGAAGAAGTAAGGGGACAGAACAGAAACAATATCAGAATCTCGCAATCGCAGCGGAACAACATATAATAGATAAATGAATAATCTTTTAAAAACAAAGAACTATCTCAGTTATTACATTACATCACATCATCATCAGAGTATACAACAACAATATACAATCCTTACAAGTGAATTTACAGTGGAAAGATAATATCATATACAAGTAATACGTCTCGCCATCCAGCTCCCCACTTGAGCTCCATAGCACTTCTGAATTCAGAATGACCTGATAACCTGACTCTAGACTGCCCGTGTGGAAAATTATGGGCACCCAGAGTTTAGAAAGAGAACAATAAACTTCAGGTCAGTCATGGGACTGGTGTGAGAACTCAAACCAGTTATTTATATTTTAAAACAACAACAACAAGGGAAGTGAAAAAAATATCCGCAATGCTTTTGGAAATGAAACTACCATAAGGCCTCCCCGCACACACACAATGCAAACGCAGAATTGGAGGAGATTTCTCCTTATGATAGTCAAAGATGCTTACTACGCAAAACAAATCATTTTTGATATTATTATTAGTGCATAGTGATGAAAACATTTCGAAAATAGAATATAAATCTTAGCCAGCATAGGTACCATTATAGTATGCCTACTATAGCTACCATATTAAATGGCAGGTTCTACAACTAAAACCGTACAAGGCTCGTATTGTTTTTTTGGATTTCCAACAATTGGTCAGGCTAAGGAACTTCCTACTACCACATGGGATTGCCTCTGGCAGGACGTCCCGAGAACCTAACCGGATCTCTGCCAACACAAGGCCGGGTTACCTTTGTAACTAGGTAACTACTTCTCGAGTATGCCACTTCCCGGTCCTTTGGGACCTTTATCCGAGGGCCCTCTATCACCAAGCAACAACAACACAGAAAATGAGATTGGAGCAACCACATAGGTTAAGCATCAGGGCTCCATACCTGACACCACCCTTTTCCAGAAGGAAAGGACATACCCTAAAGGGCGCGACCCTCATAACCTTGCCGCATATTCCTGTTTCGACCATTTCCGGGGTGTGAGGTCTGACGAAATCTCATCCACAAAGCCATGCTTTTTCACAAAGCCACGCTTTGATCAATAAATAATCAATAAATAATCATCACACAACCACACTCAGCATGCCACATTACCAAATTTGGAATATATCGCTGATAACCTTCAACTACAAAACCTCTGAGCTCGTACGTCTCAGAGAAGGGTGTTAAGCTAAGAGAACAAATTCTCCGCCACCAACAGAGATGTATTTGAAAGAAATATGCTTTATATCTCAAAATGTAATGTCAGACACGTAACAATACAAGTCTGTTCCGGGCTCGAACAGAACCGAAGGCACTTCAAAAGAAGCCCTTGCAATCCGGGTATTCACAATCCCGATCGAATCTCCCATCACAGAGGAAATCTCCATACCGTAGCTAACGGTGCAGAGACAATCGATAGGTCATCCTATCGTTTTCACAAATACCCGGTCTTTAACACCGGTCTTCAATGCTATCCATTACGTCGTATCTGTAATGGCCCGATATTTTCAACCATTCGCATCCATTATAAGTGTATAGGTAGACACACATGCCGGATTTGAATTGCTCAAAATACCGCGTTGTAAATAAAAATTTGGCAAATCTCAGAATATACAATAAATACATCAATCACAGATCACCGACACAGAGTAAATAATGCAGCGGAATAGATAAAGAATAGTAGTTCATGAATCTACTATATACATATCAGAGTTAGAAATAAAATACAGCAGAACTCTCAGATGCAGTGAAGTCTCCAGTACGAGTAGATGACTTCTCTGAACCAATCAACTGGAAAAGCTGAAAGAATATATAGCTGGATCTTCAAGCTAAACTCCAACTTCGAAGGTGAGTCTCAAAAGCTGTATCACTCGGTCTGACCCGAGCGTAAAGCAAAACACAAAACACTCGAGTCAGGATTAACATTCTTATATCAATGAATCCAACTCAAGTGAAATATCAACTGAAATACAAATAACTTAAAGGATGTTTGGGATAACCATCCTCTAAGGGTCCATGGAGCTTTCTACAAGGTAGAAATATATACCATAACACCGTGGTTCTTTCATCTTAATTTATACCTCAAAATCAAATATCATTTCACTTCAAATATAGCTATTTTCCAAAATAGTATTTAGATATATTAAATAATTTATACCGTAAAATATTTTCAATTCCCTCAACTTAACAAATTGTTTCAACATCAACCCGACCTTCCCATTTAAATTAAATTCAATCTCCATTTATCAATTTAAATTCAACTCAATTCCTAAAATAACCACTTCAATTTTATCGATCTCAAATTCGGATTTGTAATCACAAAATACCCCTTTATATTCAATATTTTTAAACCTTAAGTATTCAACGTTTCATCTAAATTTTCATTCAATTTAGTTTTCTAAATAATAAATTCAAATTTAGTTCAACCTAAATTTTCATTTTAATTCAATTTAGTTGCTAAATAACAAATTCAACTACGTTGATTTCAAATACAGATCCGAATCTCAACATAAACCATTTAAATTCCAATATAGTTCAAGGCTTTAATATTTAAATGTTCTATATAACAGTTTCATATAGATCTCGATTTCACCTCATTATTATCTAGTCTTGAAATACTCCCTCATTAGATTCAATATCCTTAAATTACATTTTCTAAATATTTATTTAATTTATTTAACATGAAATATTCATTAAATCACTTGAATCGAAAATCCGGTTATAAAATCATATCTTTGAATTTCTTATTCAAAAATCCCAAATCTATTTAATTAAATCAAATCCTTACCTAAACACCATTTCAAATAACCCAAAATTCATCTCCCAGTCTTAATTATTCAATTTATTACCAAAAGTCTATTTGAAATATAGATTTACATAAATACTTAACCATATTATATGTATTAACTCAATTTAATTTAAATCAAATATTACTACTAAATCTACATATAAAATTACCATTTATATAAAATCTTAAGAATCAATATTTATTAACTCATATATTTCTTTCCAAAAATCATAGAAATTATTTTCAAAATATTCATATATGGACCAACGGTGCCTGTATATATTTCCTATCGTATGGTCGAGTGCTACAGATATTTATCATTTCAATCCGTACACTAAATTTATACAGGTGGATATCGTTTCCACCCATAATCCCAAATTTAATTAAATGAAAATCGCATGGGTCTATCATTTCAACCCATAACGAAATTCTCCTATTTTAAAGTTTGTTCGGGTATGTATCATTTCAACCCATAGTGATTTCTATACTAATAGGAAACTTGCAGAGTGATAACAGATATGAAAATAATAATAACAACAGGCATACATCATCAAATTAACATATAAACAATAGGATATGGTGTCATATCCCATAAGTGAACAGTTACAGATAATAGCATATATAACAATTCACATAACTACAACAACATATTTCATTTGTCGTTTCAATTGAAATCAAATTTAATAAATAAAAGAACGTTAATCGTGAGTGATTGCTCACCTTTCGAGGCCAGAGAGAAAACAACGGGATGAGTTACGGATCACAATACGGATCTCAAAGGAAAGCACGATGGACTCGAGTTCGACCGACAAGCTGAAAATGGAAGTGATGGGAACGAATCAGAACTAGATCGACAAAGATAATTGATATAAATGAATTTGTATAGATATATCATATATTCAAAAATCATATTCTAATTTCAAATATTTATAAATAAAATATGTATATTTGTATTTCAACTCGTTGTTTTAAATAACTAATACGTAAACAAAATCTCAATATGTAAATTTTAAAAAAATCCAAACCAAATGTATACTTAGAAATCAATATCCAGTTTCAACTTTAGAACATCTTATATATATATCATTATAATATAAAATAAATACGTTTGTCATAACTTCTCATCGTACCGTTTTATAACGTGTATATATATACACATACAACACGGTCGTTACCAAATATGCGTACGGTTGTAAAATGATATATTAATACCTAAACTACAACAATTTTTATAAAGGATATAAATTGATTAGACTGGTCAATAGCTTTAAACCCACTATATATATATATATTACCCTCTATAATAAAATATGCTGTAAGGTTAAGTATAAACGCAATTACCCAACAACATTTGTATAGAATATAAGTATCCGAAATATTTTTATAAAACAAACTATAATTAACTTGTAGTCTAGTATACAATACTCAATCAATCTTAAAACAAATATATTTTTATACACTTATTTTCGAAATTTGTTTATTTACCTATATCTACTCTTAGTAATAGGTTAGATTGGAAAGTAGCCTTTCTCAGTCAATCATAAATATTAACAGTATATAAGTATTACACGAGAACCACTATGGGAAAAATGACATCTACCCTCATATATATGCGAGACCCTTATATATACACACGACATATCCTCTCCGACCTATCATATTGCATACAATATAAATCAGCAAACGAATATAAAACATTGTATATATTATCAAAACTATTTATATATATAAACTTACTCAATATATAACACACATTTTATATATAACGAAAACAAACATTGTCAAAATCTAGTATATTTACAGTACACATATATACATGTGTTCATACTTTACATATACTTTAAAGCTACCTATATACAGTACACATTTTATACAACTCAAACTTTATAGACTGACCTGTTAACAAATAACTTAGAATATGAACTGATAGCTTTATTTAATAACTATAGACCACTTAACTTATATACAAGGCCAAACTTATATACACATAAATTATAAATTATATACATCAGCTTATGTGTATACTAACTAACATCTTTTGTATGTATATCCCTTTTAGACAAATAGGTCAGTAACTAAATATGATAATGTGTATAATACTTGAGTAGGTTCAGAAATATATGAACATATAAATGCTTAATGTATAGGTATATTTTCTTAAAGTATCTATCTTACTTTAAACAAGTGCTGTCACGCCTGTAGCATACTACGATATTCACACATAAACTGGAAATCAATAGGTAACATATACACAAACCTATAAACACCTACATAATATTATATTCTTACATGTCTATACAGATCTATATATACCTTTATTTTTTCAACAGAATCAAACTCATACATTAACTCGAATGAGCTTGAAGCAGATATACCAAAATTTATAACCATCATATCTAACTAATAATTCATACAAAATAATGATATAAAATATATATATCACCTTGTTATAAAAAGAAAAGAGGTGGGCTATGGGATGACGCGGTACGGCCAGAGGTGGAAGCCTGAACGCGAGGCGAGGCGGAAGTGGCCGTGAGGAGGCGGCGTTCGGGTTGGTGAACTGAGGCGGTTTATAGTGGAAGGGGGATGTGGCGAACGGTGGCAGGGTTGTGTCGGCTTGGGTTTTTGATCTCTCGGTGGTGAGCGGCCAACGCACAGCAGTGGAGGCAAAGGCGGGGAAAACGGTGGAGGAATCGAGCGTGAGGAGGAGCGATGCTCAGTTGTTTGAGTGGGAAGAGCCGGCAAGGGAAAAGGGGAAGGAGAAAAATAAATATGGGAAAAGAATTGGGTTACCAGAGAGGAAAGAATAAAGTAAAGGAAAGAAATAAATATAATAAGAAGAAGTAACGGCTACAGGGGAAATAAAGAATGAGACTATCGTGCGCGTGCTCGGATTACGCTAAAATAAATTTCAACGTTTTGAAAAAAATAAAAGTTGGAATTCATTCCAAAAGTAACGGTAGAATACTAGATTGATGGGCAAATAATTAAAGCAATTTATTGCCTGATTAGACAGCACGTTTCAAATTTGGACCAAAGAAAATAGTAAGGTTAAAAGTGGTGCCTTTACAACGGACCAAAATCAATGTTTTCCATCTCGTATCGGACCTTAAAATATAGAAGTAAAAATAACGTTGAGATCAGTTCGACGAGACGATAAAAAATATATATACAGATATCACTGGTACGATCATCCGATCAAAAGTCGATAACTGGTACTGAAAATGCTGTTATTTGATCAGAATTAAGATAAACGGAGCAATAGAAGTTCAAATTTGGAAAAACGAAAGATACCGTCTCACTCAGAAGATGATTTAGAAATTTTCTGTAGAAAAATATTTATGTTTGAAAATTAATTTATTACCATCAATTATTAACTGATTTGAATGTAGTAGAGTTACTTAATAAAATAAACCTCCATAAAATAAATTGAAAATTTACCATTTGCTATATTTAATTATACGTAAACCAAATATTAAAACTTTATTTCAAAATATTATTATTAAAATTTCTCAAAATCCAAATTAAATACGTTATAAAACCAATTAAAAATTAATAAAATTTTATGGGTCGTTACAGTATCACTATTCGGAATGGGTAATCCGAATAACGAGCACTATAATTAAAAATAAGTGTTGCATTCAATTTCAACCAATTCACAACAAATAGCCATTTAAGGGTCAATATTGATAGTCGGTTATCTAACTATCAATCAATATTCACAACATCACCCGATTTCAAATAATTTCCCAAATTATTTATTTTCAAAATATCTTTATAAGATATAAGTTCCACACTTCAACCATTTGAGAACAAATTTCAAATCACTTTTCACCTTTACAACTTTCATTTCAAAATGGTTCATTTAAACCAATTAAATAAATCCTTACCGATTTATTAAATTTACGTTCCAAATCCGTAAATTTATTCCACACTTTTAAAAATAAATCAATATTTATTTTTAAAACAAATTTCCCTTGTAAATTTCCATTGTGAATTTACATTTCCAAATATTCACTTTTTATATGATTTTTCAAATCGATTTCAATTATTCACTTTCAATTTTTCTTTACAAGATATAATCTCAAAACATTCACTTCATATTGGAAAACATTTCCATACTTATTTAAAAATAAGTAATTCACAAATCTATTTATTTCCAACATTTTGAAAACATCCAATATACTTAAATCACAATTAAGTATAAATTATATTCTTTAAGGAAAACATTCTCTTAAACACCTTTATTTGAGTCAAAACGAATGTTACGTAAAACATCGTTACGACAACCCAAAATCACTAGTATAGGGATTTGAAATTCAGATAGATATATAAACCCCAATACTACACAAAACTTTTCCTTTCGGAAATTATTTACTATAACAACAGTGTTATAGTCCACCCTTTCCTTCTATTTCTCGAAAACGTCTATTTCAACAATGAATGTTGAAATCTATGGTTTCGATACTTAACACATTTTAAAACATCTTTAAATTGTTTTAAATTCTATTTAAAATACCACTTTCCCAAAATATTTCTTTAATATATTATTCACTGTCCAAAATCGTGAATATACTTCGTTAACCAAATTCATCATTTCTACATATTTTATTTAAAGGATTATTCACTGTCCAAAATCGTGGATATATTTCCTTTAATATGCTATAATAATTAACTTATTAAAATAAGTCGATTTCGGATTTATAAAACAACGTTTATAAATTCCATTTGTACTTTATAACAACTTTAACTTATAAAATCACTTTATTAACAAATTCTATCCATATTCCATTTACATGCCAAAATCCAGTATATAAGGTAATTACTTATAAATCTTTTATTTTACAAAAATCTATTCATTTTATAACTTCACAATTTATGAATCTATAGATTTCATCCACTTATGAAATCCATTTATACTTCATTTTAATACTTATAAAACTCGTTTTATAATCCCAATATTTTTAATTTATAAATATCAATTTTATAAATCTTTTATGTAAATCATTTATAATAATTCAAAAATCCCAATTTAAATCATTTTATAAATTAATCAACTACTTATTTCAAAAATCACATTTCAGATATATTTCACAAAAATCATAATTTTTATAACATAAAATTTTCAACGTTTATTTATTTAAAATGAAGCAATTCCAAAATTAAATCTTATTATGAGTTCTCAACTTATATTTTCAAAAATCCAATTTTATTTATTTTCGGCATCTAACGATACCAAAATATATATTCGGCTAAAATTTAGCCTTTAATAATTTCAATCACAAAGATAATCACGCAGATTATAAATAGATCAACACACAACATTGAAACCAATTCAATCATTTGAGGAATCAAGTTGGATCCCTCCAACCTGTTTCCCTGCATCCAAAGATGTTAGTACAATACCAATTCCACTTCGAGGTGAAATATCGCGGTATATGGGATTTATAAAATATTATCCGCTATTATACGGCGCAATAGGGTCTCATCCGCTATATAATGCGGGAAATCAACTCCAAGTACATATATAATACCAATTCCATATTAAATTGGAATTATCGCGGTATATGTTTTTAATAAATAACATCCGCTTAATATACGACGTATAAGGTCTATTTCAATACAACAGATAATAACTATCATCCAATCACACAATCAAGCAATTTTAAATCTAACTATTTAAAATTTAAATCGAAACAATTCGATTGAGTGAGAAGTTCTCACCTTGAGTTTCCAATAACAGTTGTAGCGTTTTGATTTCGAATAAAATTAAATGTGCGTTTAATTTTACCCGAAATTATCGCTAGCTCCAAATGACTCCAAACCAGCTCCATTGCGTAGTGTTCGATAAAACGATTGCAACACAATTTGTTTCGTGATTTTTCAACCTCGTATGACAAAGTTATACACTTTTAAACATAATACAAATTTAATATAAATTCAATTCACAATTTTCTTTTTATATTTTTAACCTAAATCAATTGCTGCCGTTCGATATTACTTGCTTCCATCAGGGCCGCGTGCGTTGTTTCCCTCCTCATCATCGTTTCAGTTCGAACGAAAATAACCCACTCGGCCGCCTCCAATCCATCAATTTTTGCAACCCATACGTTTATTTCTACCACGATTAGCTAGCACCACGTTGGAGCTCACATCCCCGCGCACCACCGCCGTTTACCACGCTCGACTCGGTCGTGTGCCTGCATTGGAAAGCATGCGCGAACGGTGGGCTTTGCATGAGAATTCCCGTCGATCCACGGCTCGAAATCAGATATTGACCGTTGATATTATAGAGCTCGGTACACTCTACAATGTTGTAGTTAAAAGTTTTTCGAATTGAAGTGTGGATTTGAAGAAAATGGAGGAGGAAGAAGGATGATTTTCGGCCATTGAAAATAAGGGGTGGCGGATGATGAAAACGACTAGGGTTTTGTGAAAGAGAATGGCGTTAAGGTCCTTTTATCGAAATTTTACCAAAAACACTGTTCACTCAAATTTTCCAAACTCCAAATCTCACGCGGTGACCGGCGTTTTTGGGTTTACCCCGCGATTCGGACACAATGGAATGTATTTCGGAGGCTGATTCGATCATATGTGCGAGTTGTGGAAATAAACGATTTAAATTTAAATTAAATCGGTTAAACCAATTACTATGCGTTTTGGCTTGCCCCGGACAAACGGTAAATCCGATTGACACGAAATTTGAAACCATACAATAATATAACATTACGGATCTGAAGAAACTAGTTTCGTTGAAATCCGAGACTGTTTGAAAAATGACTATTTTCACTAGTCGATTAAATATTAAAATATTCAATTTTCACAAATTAACTTTTAATTCAATTTCAAAAGTTCACAAACATTGTTCTAACTCCAATATGATTTAATATAACTTTATAAATCATTTTTAATCACATTAAACCCAATTCTCAATTATTTACGCAATTTCAAATATTAAATTATCGATTTAATTATCCAATTAAATCTAGATATTCGAAAAATAAATTATTCGACTTACAAATTTTACTTGTTGATATTTAAAATCAATTAAATCTCTGAATTTCAAATGATAGAAATTCTGGGTCGTTACAAATACAGAGCACGAAATCGAAAATCGATTGTTTGAAAATAATACTCTAATACGAGAAATTGTGGAGATGTTGCAAAAAGGTCTTAATACATATAATAGATTTGTAGCTGTATTTCGACAACTTGGACAAAAACCAAATATCCAACATTGTAAATTAGTTATAAAAGAACAATCTTCAAATAAAAAACAATATACTCTCCCAACTTCTTCACAAGTTGCTGGAATTTGGGTAGAAGGAGCTGAAAATGAAGAAATACATGAAAGAGATATTGTAGTTGAGACAAACTATGGACAACTCATAATCGTTCCTGAAACAGCTGGTTATTATGATCCATTGCAATATCCACTTTTATTACCATATGGAAGTTACGGATGGGATATAAATAGTGAGGATGAAAATGGCAATAAATTTTCATGTCGTGAGTATTATGCTAATATTCTACAGGTATATACAATTTAATGTATAACACGTTTTATATATTTATATTTTTTGCTTCTTAATATTCATCAATATGTAATGTTCTTTTATAGATTCGAGAAAGTGATAAATCGTTTTTTCTTCGAGGCGGACGATTGTTTTAACAATACGTGGTTGATAACTATGTTAAGATAGATACCAGCAAGCTGAGATGGTATAGGAGTAATCAAAAAACCATCAGAGCTGAAATGTACCAAGGATAACAAGATGTTTTAAACGCCGGGGAAAATGATGCAAGTGCGTAGTTTGTGAATTTGAAAACCCGCTCTTATATTAAGTACATTTTTATACATTTACATAATTAAATTTCATATTTATGAAGTTTTTAACAAATTATCTTATCTAGGTAATGTTGGAACACGGACAATACTACCTTCTTCTTATATTGGTTGTCCATGTGATATGTATCAACGATATCAAGATGCAATGGCTTTAGTAAATAAGTATGGCAAACCCGATTTATTCATTACAATGACATGCAATCCACTTTGGGATGGAATTGTTACTGAATTGCTACCCGGCCAAGAGCCCCAAGATAGACCGGATTTAACAACAAGGATATTTCGTGCAAAATACGAGGAATTAAAAAAAAGATATTTTCACTGAAGGAGTACTTGGAAAAGTAGCTGCTCACATCCATATAATTGAATTTCAAAAAAGAGGTTTACCACATGTTCATATGCTAATTATCTTCAAAGATGAAGATAAATTGACTAACCCAGATGAATATGATCAAATTGTTAGAGCAGAAATACCAGATTCTAACGAAGAATCAGAGTTACATGTGGCAGTAATGAAGTGGATGATTCATGGACCATGTGGTACTCAAAATTGAAATTGTCCTTGCATGAAAAATGGTAGTTGCAAAAGGGAGTATCCAAAACAATTTTCAAATGTGACTATTCAAGGCACATATTCATACCCAATTTACAGAAGATGCGATACTGGAAAATCTGTTCCTATTGTAGAAATGAAAAGTTGATGGTAGATAACAGATGGGTTGTACCTTACAATCCTTGGTTACTACGTAAATATAATTGTCACATAAATGTAGAGATATGTAGTAGTATAAAAAGCGTTAAATATCTTTACAAATATGTCTACAAAGTTCCAGACTGCATTACAATGAAAATTCGACCTGGACCTAACTACGATGAGATACAACAATTTATAGATGCAAGGTGGATTTCTGCTCCAGAAGCATTGTGGAAGATTTTTAGGGTCTCTATTAGCAAGATATATCCATCAGTTGAAGTCTTCAAATACATCTTCCAAATAAACAAAGTGCTATGTTTTCCAATGATCAAATCATCAATGAAGTTTTGGCCGATGAAAGCAACCTACACACAATGCTGACCGAATTTTTCTATACAAATTCAATTGATAAACAGGCAAGGCAACTTTTATATCGTGAATTTCCAGAGCACTATTGTTGGATTAAAAATAAAAAAAATGAAAAAGAAGAGTATCTAATATAAGGGTAATTGGTAGAATATACACAGTCCTACCTACAGAAGGAGAACGTTTTTTCTTAAGAATACTTTCGAATCACATTAGAGGACCGACTTCTTTTAATGATTTACTTACAGTTGACGAAGTTAGAAGCGAAACATTTAAAGAAGCCGCTGAGAAAAGAGGGATTTTAGAAAATGATGATAGCATTAAAGAATGTTTGACCGAAGCCTCAAGTACAAAGATGCCAGTTTCTTTGGAGCATTATTTGTTACTATCTTGGTTTTTTGCAATCCATCGGGCGTGCAAAGGTTATGGGATGAGTTTTTCGATCATATGGTAGAAGATTACCGAAATTCAAGTACTACTAACCAAATGCTTCTAACAAATTGTCTTTTGAAAGATTTAAACATGTTACTTCTCCAACACAACAAAAGCACAACTGATTATGATTTTCCAAATATATCAAGAGCATATGATTGTGATGAATGTGATAAAATTTCAGAGCTAATAAAAGAAGAGTTAGCAATTCCTATTTCTGAGGATGATTTACTAGCTATTGAAAAATTGAATGAGGAACAATTGAAAGCCTACAGTACAATTATGAATGCAACTGTAAAAAAAGAAAAATGTTTGTTTTTAAGATGGTCCTGGAGGGACGGGAAAAACATATTTATACCGTGCTATTCTGTCAACGGTTAGAAAAGATGGTGGTATTGCAATTGCAATAGCTACATCTGGTATCGCTGCAACTATACTACCTGGTGGAAGAACTGCACATTCAAGATTTGAACTTCCATTACAACCGAAGGCGACATCAACATGCTCAATAAGAAAACAGTCAAAATTAGCAAAACTTTTAAAACGGTCAACTGTTCTTGTAACAGCCCGCAAATTCGTACCCCTTGAGTCAACACTATTCTATCTGAATCAACTCAACTTGCACAAAAATACGAACCATTTGGGTTAAAGAAGAAGAGGTAGAAGAAGGAAATAGAAAACAACAACAGAATCTAACCATCGCAGCGGATAAAATATAATAGATAATAATGATCTTTACTCAAAATCAAATATATCAGTTTATATATATATTACATCATCAGAGTACATCAATCACACTCAACATCATTAACATACAAATGGATACACAACAACTCAACACAGCGGAAATATATATATACAAGTACGTGAGTACGTATCGTCATCCAGCTTGTCTCCTGAGCTCCACAGCATCAAAACCTATAGTCGATAATACTCGGTCTGACCCGAGCATCACAGTTAAATAATACCCGAGTCAGTCTGGAATACCAGCGTGAGAAAATCACACCCAATTGATTATTAAAGTTTCAAAAATTCTTTGAAAACAAAAGCGTCTCGTAAGACCACGCCACAAATAAACATGTCAGGTTTTTACCTTACGATAGCTAAAACAATTTTTATAGAAATCCTCTGATATTATAATAGTGTCTATAGAAAGTAAATAGAATCTAGCTGAAATGCTTGCATCTCACGTTTCAGAAATAGTTGGGCACAATCAAAACCGTACGGACGCGTATGGAAAATGGATTCCAACTAATGGCTAGGCACTGGGGTACCACCTATCACAGTACCTGATCTAGATCAGCGTACCGAGGAGCCAACCTAACTCCCCTGCAACACAAGACCGGAACCATCCCTTACTGGATAGTCCCGAGCAAGATCACCCCACGGTTGGGATCAGTAACCGCCCACTAAGCCGAAATAAAGGGACATCTAGACAGGGATGACCTCACCCTCCAGTGGGGGCTACCCACGAAGCCTTGCTGCATATCCCCTGATTTTCAGCCATTCCCATTTGATGAGGCTTGAGGCTAAGCGTTACCTTTATAGAACTTATTTCTTAGAATGCCCATCGTCCACCTGACGATGTTTCGCAAGCATTCATCCATACAAGTCCGTCCCGGGTTTGAACGGAACCGAAGGCACTATTCCTACTACATCCATTTTGAAAATATCCTCAGGATTAGTAGCGACTAGCCCTTGCACTTCACTGCTCCATCTTCGACTCCGAAATCGTTTACACGAAACGTACAAACCGGATCGAAGTGGTTTTCAAGAAATTAATCTCGATCCCGGACTCTTCGAAACGATCAGCGCATTTGTCCAATATTGATAGTCGGTTATTTAACTATCAATTATATTCACAAACATCCATCCAACAATAAATAATTTCCCAAATTATTTATTAACCCCAAAATATCTTCACAAGATATATTTCTATTTTCAATCTTTTGAAAACAGTTTCAAAACCATCCTCTTTTCAGGATAAACTTTCCCAAATATTTTCTATCTCCTCTGAAATCACCAAGCACAAAACTAGATTTTAAATAATTTAAAACACCTTACTTTAAAATATACTTATTTATTTTAAAATTACTTTAATGATTTGAAAAAAAATACATACTATATGAATATTTGAAAATAATGTTACTTTATAAAATATAACTAATTTTTTTAATCTTAAACAGACTACTAAGTCGCTCTTTAAATAATTAATACTATAATAGATTAAAAGAAAAGGCTTACTTTATAATTTAAATATTTAGAAATAATAAAATTTCCAAACTTGCTTTTAAAATCAACTTAAAACTTTTAACTTATATTTAAAAACTTACTTTGAAACGTACTTGGTTATCCAAGGAGAAGTTCTAACTTCAGTCACTTAAATTAATTTCCCAAATTGATTTCAAATTTATCTCATTTGAAATAATTTTCTTTAATTGCTTAATTCATTTCAAAATTCATGAAGTATGGACTTAATTATTATGATTGTTATTTTCCGTTTGATTCTAAAACTTTTAACGGAAATATACAAATTCCATATTTTTTTTCCAATTTCTTCTTTATTATTTTAATAATTTAAATCTTAACCTTTAAATAAATGTTTTGTTCTTTTAAATAATAACACTGAATTTTTACAATTCATTAACTTCCTGTTTATTCAAATTTTCCTTTTATAATCACGATTTATTTATTAGAAATTTAAAGTCACTTTATTTCTTCTCTAATTCATTCTTAAATTTATTCAAATTTTCTTATAATTATTTTACTTACAATTTCATTTCTTTTATTTTCTTTTCCAAAATCCAATTTATATATTTTTGGTAATTCATTATTCCCAATTATATCAAATCGAACCATAACATTCAATATACCAATTATCAATAATATCAATAATATTCATCACAGAATATAAAATAATCACAACAGAAGGTATTAAACAATTTAAATAAATGTTGAGGGATCCTGTTGGATCCCTCCAACCTGTTTTCCCTGCATCCACAGACGTTAGCATAATAATATGTCAATTTCAGAATATAACATACTATAGCACATCCATCAATTCCAACCATTCAAACAATTATTTAAATTGAATCATTTAAACTTAAATTTAAATTAACTGAGTGAGATTAACTCAGCTTTGATCTTAAAATTAGCAATCTGATCCATCTCGACTCTTTCCCCACGGTATCAGACCTTGAAAAAACATTTATATGGTTATTAATATCTTTTTTTATTGCAAGGCAAGCCGGTTTTATAGTGGACCATCCACTATTTATTACGAACGTAATAAAAGTTGAAGTACAGGAGTAAGGTAAAAACACCTTAACTACATGAAGAGAAACAGAAAATACAGCACAGGTACGTGACGGCTATGTCACGGTAACTAAAAGGATCATAATAATACTAGCACTCCTCCGAGGAGGGAGAATCACCAACAGCCGAAGTCACCACACAAGAACTCAAAGGGACAGACCCAGAAAGACCAGCAAATGGACGAAACCGGAGAGCAAGACAAGGGTCATATACCACATCATCAGAACAGTAGATAAAAGATCGTTCCCAGGATGGGTCAGCAAGCAGGACAGAATTTGAAGGCGCATCCAAACCGTCTATATCAAGGATTATAGAATCACCAGATTGTTTATAGCGTAGGCATCTAAGGTCCAGCTGATTATCAGATACAAACCGAAAGAAAGATTCATTAACCGGGTTATACCTCATATCAGAAATGGGATCAATCCAACACCCTTCAGCCTCATCCCAAGCAACAGGAGGCAGGATCGAGGAGGGGTCAGGAGCAACAAGAGGGATGACAGGAGCAACATCAGGAACCACAGATCCAGGCGGAGAAACAGGCAAATCTAGGGGCAATGAAGGAACACTCAGATTTGTCAACGCAGCCTCAGGAGCAGGATAAATGTGGGAGGGAGGGGTAGAAACTTTGGGGACCCAGATCCTACGACGGGGGTGGGGCAAAGGAAACTTTGGTGCAGCGGCGGTAGCTTCAGAATGATGGCAATCAGTTGCAAGGTGACCAAAGGAGTGACAGAAGGAACAAATATCTGGAACCCAACCATAGCGAACCCTGACTTCCACAATATGGCCAACAGCAAGCTGTACAGGAATAGAAGAAGGGAGAGGCTTAGAGGGGGTAATCTCGATTAGTGCCTTCGCATACATCAACTTATCACGCTCCACCGTGTTAGAATCAAAGCATTTCAGCTTACCAACATTACAAGCTAACCAATTCAATCCAATAAGAGGCTGAAGTGCCGTGGGGATCTGAGAAAAATATACCCAAACAGGGATGGAACAGACTTGCTCACGAGCACACGCCACAGTAGGAGACCAGGGGGTAACAATAAAGGGTCTTCCATCGACGATGCAAGGCTCAGCATCCAATACAAGCCGCCGATCATCAGAAGAGGAAAACTTCAAGAAATACATCGTGTCAATCAGTTTCACTTGCAGATTACCACGAATCTTCCATGCCCTGCGAAGCACTGTTGCCGCATTTTAGATGATCGAACAATTTATTTCCATTTTATAAATTTAATTAAGGATGAAATCGTTACCTCTCTGAGAAGATACCCCTCTGCACACATCAACATAGGAGTTCACATTCCTGCACTCGACTTCCCCTCCAATTTCCCCACAAACCAGAACGCGACGAGAACCACAACAATCCACACCACGAACTTCGAGTTCGACGTCGCACAGCACATCGCGACATCACTCAAGCTCGCGATGCCACTCGCCGCTCCACAACCCCGCGACTCGTAACCGTGCTCGCGCGATACACGGCTGCTTCCACCAGAAATTTCGAAACCACCCTCCTCTTTCGCGACTTAGAATCGAGGAGGACCTGATTACTTCATCTAAGGTTTCGAACGAATTAAGTGTGGAGTTTAAAATCGACCTCGATTTCGATACGAATGCTCGGCCCTTCTAGATTTCGCGATTCGATTCGTTCGAAAAGGAGCACACTGTGGGAAAGAACGAGATGGAGTTTTTATTTGAACGTTTGATTTCGAAGAGGATTGGAAAAAAAAAACAAATCGCCGGCCATTTCCAAAAGAAGGAAACTCGAATTGATTCAAGAGGCGCGGCCATTATTTTCGTTTATACTCAAATGAAAATGGAGGCTACGGCCCTATTTTTTTTCCTCTATAAAACCGAACGCGAGTATTCTCGAAGAAGCCTGACTTTAAAATGAAAGCGTTAGCTTCTAAAGGAAGACAGGGTACGTGATGTGAACGAACGTCAACTGATGAAGGTTGTTTACATAAGAATATACATATAAATTTTAATTGAATTTTCGATGTAAATTTTCCACGCGTTTATGTATCGTATACTTACACAACACTCCAATCAATACGAAATTTGAAATCCGATAATAATTCAATATCACGGACCCAATGGAACTGGTTTCGTCAAATTCCGAGACTGTGCCTCGGAAGGCTATTTTAAAATTCAATTTAAACGATTAAATTTCAAAATTGACCAATTCAGTGTTAGATTCCATTGTAACATTTCTATTATATTCAATGTTGTCAATATAAATTTTATAAGCTTTCAAATTATATTTTAACAGGCTTGAAAACTCAGATTTCATATTTACTCAACTTCAAATTATTAAATTCTATTATTTAATTATTTACTTCAACAATTAATTATCAAATAAATACTGGTATTTGAAATTAAAGTTGATAATTAACTCTTGAATATTTAAAATTAATTAAATATCCTCATTTCAAATACTCAAGAATTCCGGGTCGTCACAGTTCTTATGTGGGATGAAGCTACATACATCGTTATGTTTTTGAGGCATTTGATAGAACTATGAGAGATATAATGGATGTAGATGAACCATTTGAAGGTAAAATCCTTATTATGGGAGAAGATTTTCGACCAGTTTTGCCAGTTGTGCCTAAAGCTACAAAAATGAAGCGATTAATGCATGCATCATTAAATCACTTATATGGGAAAAATTTAAAATTTTACATTTAAAGAAAAACATGCGATCAGCAAATGATATCGCATATTCAAAATTTCTAATTCAAATTGGAGATGGCATCGAACCTTCAATCAATGAAGAAATGATTCAACTACCAACAAATATGGTCATAACATCAAAAAATGATGTTAATCCACTGACAAAGTTGATAGACACAATTTTTCCTAGCTTATAAAAAAGGTATTCGATAAAGAGTACATAGTTAATAGAGCATTAATTACACCACTAAATGAATATGTCGACAAGCTCAATGAACATGTACTCAACATATTTCCTGGAAATGAAATCAATTACTATTCATATGATGTAGTAGAAGATGATATTCACAATTTATACCAACAAGAATTTCTAAACTCAATCACTCCTGGCGGGCTACCTCCACATTGTTTAAAATTGAAGCTTGGAGCATCGAAAATGTTGTTAAGAAATTTGAATCCGAAAATTGGATTATGCAATGGAACGAGGCTTATATGTAAACAACTCAATAAGAATTGCATTGATGCTGAAATCATCACCGGACATTATGTTGGTACCGAAGTTTTCATTCCAAGAATCCCACTTAAGCCAGCTGAAAATTTGAATTTACCATTTGTGTTAATACAGAAACAATTTCCAATTCGTTTGTGTTTTGCGTTCACTATAAACAAGGCACAAGGGCAAACGATAAAAAATACCGATATTTTTCTACCTGAGCATGCATTTGGTCATGGACAACTATATGTGGCACTTTCACGAGGAGTTTCAAGTGCTAATACCAAGGTGTTGGTAGAAAATGGACATATTGTTGGACGAACCAGAACTTTCACTAAAAATGTTGTCTATAAAGATGTTCTACTGACTGGCTAGGAATAAAGGTACTTAATCTGATCTTCATCTACATACATCATCAATTTTTCAAGGTACATTCTCGCTGTATTTACCTCTTCTTTTACGCTACTTATGGGTGAATCTATAATATATCTTTATCCTTACTACTAATAATGAAAACTCCATAAACTAAATTGCACGGTGTCTTTTTGAAATCCCCAAATTGCCCTTTTTTTCTTTTCTTTCGCACGTTGTTGATACCGGATCAGTTTCTTTCGGATCTGCTTCGCACCACATTCTACTCTTCTCACTTAGTCCTCTCCTAAATTAAAAACCCTAAAAAGTCTCACTATCATTCATGAAAGCAGTGGAGGCATTAGTCACCGAGTGCATTGGATCCACGTAAGAATCATTGTCGACCCGTTTAGCGTACCTTCCTTTAATCTTGGGCCGAGTCTCTGCGTGGGCCTTTCAGGAAGGGTAGCGTATCGTCTCCTCGAACTATCCATTTCGCTTCTCTCTGTATCGCATAACTCTTCTTGGTCCATTGCATCCATTAGATTTGGCAAAAGGTTTGCTACACTAGAAATGGGAGCAGGTTGTATCTTCGATGATGGAAACAGGAACGGGGTCGGAGGCAGGTTGCTCTTCGACGATGGAAGCAGGAGCGAGGTAGGAGGCAGGTTGCTTTTCAACGATGGAAGCGGGAACAACGACTACTTCTTTGGTTGCCACGGTTAGAATTTGGGATTAGGATATGAAACAATGGAATGAGATTGGAATTGTCAGATTCAGATCAGGTGGAATAAAAATAAAGCTTGGGATCCATAAAAATAAAAAAAACTTCAACCATGTGATGGTTAAGAAAGCTTTTATTGTTGCATTTTATGGGTTGTAACATTTTTTGCATGTGGTAAATAGAACTGATTGATATTTAGAAGAAGGTGAAAAGTGAATTAAGCATAACACAAACCTCTTGCTAACAGTATCAGATCAAAAGTTGAAACTTGTAACATCCTGGAATTTTGATAAGTTAAAATTCGGTTAATTATTTGAACTTTTGAATTTAAATTTGAGAGTTTCAAAAGAAATATAATAATTATTGTCGATATTAATATTTTAAAAGATGCATGGAGTTTAAAAAATTGATTGTGGAGTTAAATAAATAATAATAAATAAAGGAAAGAACATATTATAAACAAGGAATAGTATCAAACAATAAAATTAAAAAAAAATGAACAAATTTGATGTTGTAGTTAAATCCTTTGAATAGAACTAAAACCAATTTTTGTAATAAAATCACATAGTTAAGTGTTAGTAACTAAAACCATTTTTCTTTCAATTAGCAAAGTAAACTAAGTATGTAAGTTGTAAACTAAAATGGAGTAAAATTTAATATTTAACAAACCAAACAAAGAAAGAGAATAAAACTGTAAAATAAATAAAACAAGAACAGCACTTACAAAAAGAATTCACAGCAAATGCATGTTAACAAGCATGTTATGTAAACAAAGAAGGGAACATGAACATTCCATCTACATACTTTCATTAAATGCCATCACCTTTAGCAAAGAAACATACTTGCATTAAATGCAAGCCTACATCAGTAACTTTAAAGCATGGTTGAGCAAAGAAAAAAAAAAGAACTGCACTTGCCTATACTTTACTCTGTACACCACCTTTCACCTATATGTATACATACACCAAGCCTCACGTTCATTTGTTAAAAACAACTCAAGCATCATTCAACAAATTTTAGCAAAGATCAGAAAATAAAAAGGGAAGCCAACATCATTTTTATTCAAGCTTGAAAGAAATTTACTGAAGGAAGAAAGATCAAAACAGCAACTTTTAAATACAAAAGTATTCTCTGTTTTCAATACTTGTCAGGTGAGTAACTTTTAAAAGTTAATGAATGAATCTGTTGGACATTTATTTGTGAATAACCATGTATATGTATTTGTTTGACATCTATATGTATGTAAATAAATAAATAAATAGAAGTAGTGTTACAGGCTTTGGCATACAGGTGCTTTGTCTAAAGTTTAAAACATAGGAGTCAGATTCAAGAATCAATTTTTTCTAAACTACTTGATGTTTAGAATTGGCATTAAACAAAAGTTGTTTGTTACATCTTAGTTTAAAGTTTAAAAACTTAATTAAGCTAAAATAATTTTGAATATTGCCTGGGAAAATCAAAGCTTTGCAGTACAAATAAATTTTTATGAAGAAATCAAGTGCTTTAAATTAGTGATTTGGTTATATAACTTGAATTAACATACAAAAATATGATTTTTAAAAGAAATATAATAATTTTTAATTAAGTAATTCAAGTGCAGTTCAGTTTTGAACAAATTATGTATTTCGATCGTTTTCTGATGATCGAATCAACCTTAAATGCTGAAATTTGTTATATAGCAAGTTCAATCACCTACGAATCCAGGAAAATTGTTGAAGAATTTTTATAATGAGTGAATGGGGAGAACGAATCAAGATTAGGGTTTAAACCCCTTTTTTCTGTTCACGTTAAAAACCATGGTGCCGCGCCACGTATGGCTGACCGGACTGCGTGTCAGTGGGGTGAACAGAGGCGCCGCGTGATGACGAAGCTAGGGTACAAGGTTGGGGGCCGATAATGGCCAGAGGAGGTGGCACGGGTTCGATTTCTGGTGGTGAGGATGGGTTCGCGTTTTGAACTTAAAGCTAAATTTCGTTCTGGGGTTGTTAGCGTGGAGTTGATCACTGCTACCGAATGTAGGGTCGATGAGTGACTTGTTGGAGGTTGCGATGGCCACCGGAGTGGCGCCGTGATGATGCGCACGTGCACAGCGTTCTTTTGGGAACAGGAAATTTTCGCGTGTGTTGGCTTCGGGACAGACTCGAAAAATTACGTGTAATGCTTCGGGTTTGTGTTCGTAGGCGAGCAAGTCCTCCGGGATGCTATTTTATTTAGTTACAGTTTTTAATTTACTGAAGAAAAAAAAGAGGAGGGAAGAGAGAGGGGAGAAGGGTTGGGGCCTGAGTTCTTTTATGGGCCGGTTCTGTGGATGGGCCGCAGTTTATAAAAAATAATATATAAGAACGTGGGGTGTGATTTGGTACCAAATTTATTTAAAATTTTTAAGGCTAAACATCTTTAATATAAACAGTTTTGTTTAAATGCAAGATACAAACTTTGAAAAAAAATAAAAATGGCAAGATGATTGAGAGTCTGTAAAATAATTTAAGATTTGAAAGTTAAACTCAAATAAATTAGTAGTTAATTAATTTATTTATAATTAAATGGTTAATAGGGTTGTAATTAAGAAATTTTTAAATAAACTAAAATTAAGAAATATTAACTAATGGTTTAAGAAATAAATTAAGAAATTTACTTAAGTTAAACCATTAAATCCAATTTACATTTAATTTTCAATGTAACAATTAATTGATTTTTAAAGTATAAAGAAGATTTAAAATGATAATTAAGGTAAATAATTGTTATTAATCAATGATTTTGAAAAGAAATTAAGAATGATTTACAAACTTGTAATTAAATTGACTTATGAACAATTAAGCGTTTAAATAAATTTGTAAGTAAGAATTTGTAAATTTTGAAACAATAAAACGAGTTAATCAAGATTTAAATTATTTATTCAAATACTTATCATTGTTTTAAAGTAATTGTGTGGTAAATTTATTTAAACCACATTTGAAATAAATCAACTATTGTTGTTAACTTATATTGATATTTCTGTTCTGATTGTGATGCTGTGTTATATAAATTGCCATGTACTGCATTGTGATTTTGATTCGTTCTGTATTGATGTGAAAACCCTGTTTGCCCGTAAAACGGCATTTAAACTTCGATGCGACAGGGAATCGGATTTTCGTTTGTTATCCGAAACCCACATCGAACCTGTGAATTTTTGTGAATGACATCCACACGTTTTAAAATTTGACACTCACTATTCGGTTTAGCCGGGAAAGGACCTTTGGGTCGTATAACCCATTTCGAATATGTGATTCGCCGTTATGGATAGCATTTGAAGACCGGTGTTGAAGACCGGGTATTTACGAGAGCGATAGGATGACCTGTCGATTGACTCTGCACCGAGTTGCTCCGGTATAGAGTTCTCCATATGTGATGGGGAATCTGATCAGGATTGTGGATATCCGAATTGCAAGGACTTCTTTGGGAGTGCCTTCGGTTCTGTTCGAACCCAGAACAGACTTGTATGGATTGTGTGTCTGACATTACAAATTGAGATATAAAGCAGATTTCTTTCAAATACATTTCTGTTGGTGGCGGAGAATTTATTCTCTTAGCTTAACACCCTTCTCTGAGACGTACGAGCTCAGAGGTTATGTAGTTGAAGGTTATCAGCGATATATTCCCAATTTGGTAATGTGACATGCTGAGTGTTGCTGTGAAATGATCATTGTTTGATCATTTGTGATATGATCATTTGTTTGATCACTTATCTTTGTGATCATTTCTTTGATCATTTGTTGACCCAAAGCATGGCTTTGTACCAAAGTGTGGCTTTGTGGACGAGACTTCGTCGGACCTCACACCCTGAAATGGTCAAAACAGGAAAGATGCAGCAAGGTTATTGGGGGTAGCACCCCTTAGGGTATGTGCATTTCCTTCTGGATAGAAGTGGTATCATGGTATGGAGCCCAGATACTTAACTTATGTTGATATCGCAGATATATATATATATATATATATATATATATATATATATATATATATATATATTACTTTGTGATTTGTTGCTGGAGCCCCGGTTAAAGGTTGGTTACAACCGGGAGATGGCATACTCGTGTCAGTAGTTACCCAGTTAGGGGTAACCCGGCCTTGTGTTGGCAGAGATCCGGTTTGGTTCTCGGGGACGTCCTTTCAGAGGCGTTCTCATGTGGCAATGGGAAGTTCCTTGGCCTCACCATTTGTTGGAAATCCAAATAAACAATACGAGACTTGTACGGTTTTAGTCGTAGAACCTGTCATTTACTTATGGTGGCTACCCACTGTTTAAATGGTAGCTATAGTAGGCATAGTTCGGAATGTCTATGCTGGCTAAGATTAATATTCTACTTTTGAAATGTTTTCCCCACTATGCACTAGTAATAATATCAAAGAATTCTTTTCTCGTACCAAGCATATTTAACTATCATAAGAAGAAATCTCCTCCAATTCTGCGTCTGCATTGTGTGTGTGGCGGGAGGTCTTATGGTAGTTCCATTTTTAAAAGCATTCCGAAAATTCTTTTATAAATCTTGTTTTATTTAAATGCAACTGTTTTTGTTTACTCATACCAGTCCCATGACTGATCCGGAGTTTGTTGTTTATTTCCTAAACTCTTGGTGCCCATTATTTCCACACGGGCAGCCTAGTAGCAGGTTTCTGTATTTTGGAGGAGCAATATTTTGGAGCCTTTTATCTTGGAGATATCTTAGGGGCTTTTGGAGATTTTCAGGTGTTTAGCTTTTGGGAGTTCATTATCATCTCTCTCATTTGAGAACTTTTGGATATATGTTCACTGTTGTATTATCATGATGTTGTATTTGGAGTTGTGGTGTATGTATTATATACTCTGTTGTAGTATGGATATTAGGTTGATGTTGTAACTGTGATGATATCTATGATATTGATTCTGTTCCGCTGTTTTATATTCATCTAATTGTTGTTATAAGCTCCGGCGATGCGAATTTGATGTCGTTTATCGGACATCGAGTTTGGGTCGTCACAAGTGGTATCAGAGCTGTTGGTTGAGTAAGAACTTTAGCTATGGAGTACAACACATTAGATGGCTCATTAGAGATATGGTGAAGTATACCCTAGAATGAGTATAACCAAGACTGAAACTTTAAATTTTCTTAGTCTATTTCTTTTTACTGCTGATATTCCTTAAGGTATCTCGTCTGTATATCTAAATCAATTTTCTTACTAATCTCAGATAGTGAAAATGAGCGGACGCAGAGGAAGAGCTAGGGGTCAAGGCAATGCCGCAGCACCTAATCAAATTCCCCCAGCCGCAGAAGCAGTAATAGATATTCAGCAGCAGCCAGATTTGGCTGATTTATATAAGAAGTTCGAAAAGCTTGGTGGCAAACCGTTCACCGGCAAGGAGTCAATTATTGAGGCTCAAGCTTGGGTAAGATCGTGTGAAAAGATTTTTAAAGGGCTAAAACTGCAGGATGAGCAGAAGAGACTTATAGCTTCTTGGCAACTCCAAGGAGAAGCTTCAGCTTGGTGGGAAACCATCATTATAGATGAACCCGAGGAAGAATTTACTTGGGATCGTTTTAAGGAAGTGTTTGAGAAACGTTACATGCCGTCGGCGGGAGTTTCCAGAATGTATCAGGAATTTATGGATTTGAAACAAGGAAGTTTGTCGTTTGAAGAATACTTGAATAAATTTAGCGAACTATCCCGGTTTGGCCCGGAATTGCTAAACACACCTCTTAAGAAAAACGAAAGGTTTATCCGTGG
Organism: Allium cepa; assembly: GCA_030765085.1. Taxonomy (NCBI): domain Eukaryota; kingdom Viridiplantae; phylum Streptophyta; class Magnoliopsida; order Asparagales; family Amaryllidaceae; genus Allium; species Allium cepa. The sequence continues at coordinate 411,828,213 of CM060939.1, read as the reverse complement.
AATGAACCAGAAATATCATGAAAGAATGACGGGCCACGTTAATGAATCTTTTTCAGATTTAGTAGATATGGGGTACAGATACGCTACCCTTGATATACAAGAAGCAATGGTGGAGAAAGGTAATTCAGGAAATCAAAATTGGAAAAAGCGGAAATTTGGAGGCAAGAAACCTTGGCAAGGCAACGAGAAGAAGAAGAGCATTCAAGGAAGCGCAGCAGAAAATGTCACTTGTTACAACTGCAAAGAGAAGGGCCACTATTCAAATGACTACCCAAAACCGAAGAAGCCAGCTAAAGAATGTTACAATTGTCACAAGCCGGGACATTTTGTTAAAGATTGCCCAGTGATGAAGCCAGCGCAGGTGGCAAAAGTTTATACGATAAAGAAGGACCCCTCATCTTCAAAAGCTGATAAAGGGAAAAGTGTTTTGGAAGGTAATCTTACTATTAATGATAGAACTGTTAGAGTTTTATTTGATACAGGAGCTTCACATAGCTTTATCTCCCAACAAACTTTAAATGAATTAGGACTTGAAACTAAATTTGCTAACGATCTTATTTGCATGAAAAATCCGGTTGGAGGTTCTGCAAATCTTTGTTCATATTGTAAGAGAGTTCCTATTTCATATGCTAGCTATAAATTTCCTATCAACCTTTTTGTCCTCGAATTTAATGAATTTGAAATCTTACTCGGTATGAACTGGTTATCGAGATACGAAGCTATATTGGATTGTAATAATCGGACAGTTTTAATCAAAACGAACCTTGGAAATTTTATTGAAATATCTTGTGAGGATCCAAGTCCAAGGAGAGATAGGTTGATGTATACTTTGGGAAATCTTGAACCCACTTTGCAGTCTATACCTGTTGTTCGGGATTTTTCCGACGTGTTTGAAGAAGTGAAATCTTTACCTCCTCACCGAGAAATAGAATTCCGAATTGATCTTGTACCCAATGCTCGTCCTGTTGTTCACGCAAGTCGCAGGATAGCACCCAGGGAAAAGATTGAATTGGTTCATCAAACTGATGAACTACGAGCAAAAGGATTAATTCGACCAAGTGTTTCTGAATGGGGCTCAGCCGTCGTATTTGTTGCTAAATCAGACGGATCTTTGAGATTGTGTGTAGATTACCGCGATCTAAATAAACAAACTCTCAAAAATAAATTTCCACTGCCCAGGATTGATGATTTATTTGATCAGTTGCACGACGCTCGTTTCTTTTCAAAAATGGATCTAGCCCAAGGATTCCATCAACTACGAATCGCCGAAGATTGTGTCCATTTGACTGCTTTCAGAGGTCCTGATATGTTCTATGAATGGTTAGTTATGCCTTTCGGGCTAACCAACGCTCCAGCATACTTCGTAGATCTTATGACTCGTGTGTTGCGGGAAGTTTTGAACAAAGTTGTGCTTGTATTTATTGATGATATTTTGATCTATTCTAAGACTAAAGAAGAGCATGCCGAACATCTTAAAATCGTATTGGAAATATTGAGGAGAAATGTTCTATTTGCAAAATTTTCCAAATGCCACTTCTAGGTTAATGAAGTCTAATTCCTTGGCCATATTGTTAATGAAGAAGGAATTTCAATATATCCTAGCAAAATTTCCGCTATTCTTGATTGGAAACAACCCACCACTCCAAGAGAAGTTCGAAGCTTTTTGGGTTTAGCAGGCTATTACCGGAAATTCGTTCAAGATTTTTCTAAGTTGGCTAGTCCACTGACTAAGCTAACAATGAAAAATGCAAAGTTCATTTGGACTTCAGAATGTGAAGAAGTTTTTCAAGAGTTGAATTCACTGCTTACTTCGGAGTAGCAACAACGTTTCAAATGGTGGTAATACACAAGTTCAGAATCAGTCTAGAAAGTGCAAATTATTGGGTTGGCAAAGAAATATTGTCGCAGAAGCAACAATTGCATTTACTGATCCTACAGTTTTAGTGCATCATTTACCACTTGGAGCAGATGGTTGGAAGGTTTGGATTGATTCAGTGGCGAAGCCCAAAGCTATTTTATATAGGCCTACTTCGGATATCTATACTATTGGACAAGCGGTTGGGACGACTATTGCTTGGCATAAGGAATTTATCTCTTTTAATTAGTATGTATATGTACTCTTACTGAAATATGGTACAGATTTAGTTGTGTTTTGTATTGAACTTATGAATTCATAAATGGTGTAAACTCGAATTATTTTCGATTTTCTTGAATGCAAATGGTTTGTGTTGTTTCAAGTAATTTGCATGATTGTGTATAATATTAACGAAATATTGGCTTTAGTTATGATATTAAGAAATTTATAGCAGCTGTGAAAAGATTATTATAGTTGTTTGTAGCAGTTGTAAAAATGTATGTTGCAACCGTCATTGTTAGTTGTATTTCATCCTTCTACAACTGCAGTGGTAGTTGCAAAAAGTCTTTTACAAGTGTAAAAGCAGTTGTAACTAGTCATTTACAACTTGCATGTTGCAGTTGTAAATGGTTTTCCGCAGTGTAAATAAGTTTCTACAACTAGCAGTGGAGTTGTAAAAGACCTTTTGCAAGTGCTAAAAGCAGTTGTAAAATAAGTTTCTACAACTGCTTCTGCAACTGTTCCGGCCAGTTGTAAAATAATTCAGATCTATTACAACTGCGGATATAACGACTGGCTGGTGCCAGTTGTAATAGACATATTACAACTGTTTTTGGCAGTTGCGAAAAGGTATTTTTGTTGTAGTGTAGTCCTGTTTAGTTTTGCTGTGCTGATTATGTAAAGTAATGACGACTATAGTTTTCCCCTAACTGAACCCACCGAATTTCAAGTATGTTGAATCAAATAAAGACATTTTGTCCAAAAATGCCAAAACAAAGAAGAATTTGCAACCAAGTGTAAGTTCATATAACTCATGTTCATTTTTTTTCTTGATTCCCTGCAAATATAAAATTACATAAATTATTTATTTTCTTGACTACGAGGATGGAATATGAAAAATTATTATGTATAATATAATTTTTAATAGGTTATTATTGCCAATTAACCAAAGAAAGAAGGAAAAGATTAAACTTTGATTAGCTCATTTATGGTTGTGAAAGCTTAGATTCATGAGAATCTCGATTGGAGAAAGAAATTGTTTTCTATTTTATACATTGTTACTTTTGGATAATGCAATTATCAAATCCCAAAATTTACCGCTGCATTTATTAGAGAGGTATTTAGATGTATATTCTCACTACACACGTGTACACACATATACAATTCCTTTTTTTCAGTTACCTCACAAAATCCAAATCAATAAGTTATTAGGATGAAATTGATAATTGGGTTGAAACTACTCTATTTGTAATTATTCTTAGACTAATTCTAGAATAACAGTGTGTAACTAATGGATTGCTTGGGTATTTCACATTAATATAGGCATTTTAGACAAAAGAATTATCCCATGACGCATACACAACATTGCATTTCTGATTAAAACTATGATATTTTAATGTATAAACACATACGTTCCCGCTTAATTTAAAAGAAAAAGATGACTCGGCTATAGCTGATAGTTTTTATACTTCTATTCATACTCATTCTACTTAATAAATGTGCAGTATATTGGACCTCAAGTTACATTTAGTGACACCTATAATGGTTTCATACCGTAGTTTTGATTCCACGCCATTCAATATTTTGCTTTTGTATGATTAGGCTCCATGACATATACTCAAATCCATATTCTTTTTACAGATCAAATTCGTTGTCTAGAAAGAATCGGAAACGCTGGTAAATAACAAAATTTTGTTGATTACTGAATTATCAGTAGTCACATGCAGATCCATTGTCTAGAAAGAATCGAAATTATAGTTAATTCTCATAATAATTATTTCTTTTATTCAAACTATCATTTTTTTGCAAGAATAGGGACGGTATATACAGTTTATAACATAGCTTTTGTTATCAAAGTAACTAATTATTTTTGGTGACATGAATGATAAAATATTACCATGGACACATGATTTAGTTTCATTTTCCTTCGTTTTCATACATATGCGTAAAGGAAAACAAATATAAATTTTGATGTCCATGGTCGATGATGAATACATGGCATGACAAGCTTATAACAATTCGTAAACTTGATGGTTGATATAAAATATTACTGCTTACTTCCTGTTACACCTTTATGTCCTTTAACCATAATTTTAGATTACAATTGGAATTATTTGACTATTGTAAGATGCAATATTGTAGCATATTAAATTATAGTATAACTATACTTTTTTTATATGTGGTCCAACTTATGGGTGTAGAGCTGTTGTATATAACTTGGTTTATTTGATATTGTCTGAATCTTGATGTATCTTTTAATGCAGTTGTTCCTGTCTTTGTTTCTGCATTTCTAAGTGCTTCTCTTAGAACTTAATTTTTCTTTGTAATGACCCAGTATTTTCAACCCTTCGCATCCGCTCATGTCGGACTTGAAGTGTTCAAGGTACTGCGTTGTAGAATAAATTTGGCAAAACTCAGAATATGCAGTAAATAAAATCACAGAATCACATACACAGATATCAGAACTTACAGCGGAAATAAAATTTCAGTGGTTCATGAAGCCACTACAAAACTTTGATCAACAGAATTTACATAGTTTAGAATCTGCAATACAGCTTTAGACATACATAGGAACAGAGTCTTCCAAAGCCTTGCTTGCAAAAAGATAAAGACTGAAAAGGCTTCCAGCAGCACGAATGATCTACGGGATGTCCTAGCTCCAGATAGAACTGAAAACCGCAACTCAGGCTGACCCGAGCGTAAAATAAAACATAACACTCGAGTCAGGACATACATACTTATATAATATAAGCTAATTCAAGTGTACTGTAATATAGAGCAAGTAACTTAAAGGATGCTTGGGACCGCCCATCCTCTAAGGATCCGTTAAACTATTTACTATGTAGTATATTGCGCTATTATAATAGTGTCTATTTATAAAATAAACATACTTTTTTCTTAGCATTAAGGGGTTACCCATATAGCCCTTAACACGTAATAGTCCCAGTAGTCCATCCAATATCATAGCTCCTCCTGATCGGGAAGCAACTAGAGGATACCACACGGGCTACGGGAGAAATCTAAACTCGTACAAGGCTCGGTATGGTAGATGACACGGCACAACTAGGCAATGCCAGGGTAGATATACCAATTGCTATCCAGGCTGGTGGAAACGCGTAGCCGCAGTTACCGCCCACCTCGGACTAACTCCCCAAAATCAAAATATAGAGGTGGCCACCGAATCAATCCAAAATCATAGTATAATATCGAAGAGGAGCGTCCGATCAGAGGAATGACCTCATTGGCCTGGAATTGCTCCTGTTTTAGCCACCTTATGCCAACTCACGGGAGTCGGGTCCACGTATTTACCTTACAGGAAACGCCACCACCGACCTACTTCATTCTGGAATCTCCGCCGCGTACACGGTTGGTCAAAGTGGTTTTCGGTATCGACAGAGAGTATGTCCATATCCGATCCCGGTCTCTTTGCCAACCCATCGTTATTATAACCCGTGGTCATTTAAAACATTTTATACTTTAAAACCAAAATAAACATTTCCATTTCAAAACTATAAATACGATATCATTTTAAAACCCAAAACAATATGATATCGTTATATTCAAATATAATTCTTTCCAAAAACCATACTGCTTAAAATTTATAATATCTGGAAGCCAAATATTTGAAATATATCTTCAAAACATAATATTTGGAATTTTTACTTTAAACCATAACTCCCAACACACAAATGGTTTGGATATTCAACGGTATATAGAATAAATGGTTTAACTTTATGGTTACTTTGTGAAGAAGATAATTTATATAGTTTTACAAATATATTTCTTTATTTAAAGTTTAAACCATAATTTAAATATCACTTTATGTCCCCAAATCCGTTACAATTCCTATATATATATATATATATACCCAATTGGAGTATTTCCTATTCAAAACTAAGTTTGGATTTTATTCTTTCAACAAATCAATGTTTTATTATTTAGTCTTGAATATTCCCATAAATTCCATAAATAAACTCCCAATGTTAGTCATTTAATATCTTCAAAATTCACTTAATACTAGAATATTCATCTTAAATTTATTAAGGAAAATCCAGTTATAAATATCATATCTTAAGATTTTCCAAAACTTAACATAAAATAAAATTTCTCAAATTCCATGAGTTTTAAAACAATCAATTCTAGATTCTATAGCACTTAGGAAATGCTACCTAAAGTTACGGGTAAAACTAGTCCAATTTCAAAAAGACCGCATTTCTAAAAATGCTGTAGCAGATTGATTAACTAAATAAATATTTCCAAATATAACTTATTTATCTATTTATTTATTAACATTTATAACTCATTCAAAAATTAAAATAAAATCCTTTAAAGATATTAAATCAAATATTTAACTTCCAAAATAATTTTTTTAAATATTTCAGAAAATATTATAAGAACCACGGGCCTGTATATAGTTCTCTAGCCTAGGTCAAGTGATACGGATTTATATCATTTCAACCCGTAATTTACAAAACGCCGGGTTCTATCATTTCAAACCCGCAATCCCAAGTTATCAGTTAAGCAGTTAACAGACTAGTTTAACAATAATCATTATTTCAGCCCATAACAATCCAACTTTAACAGGGAACTTGCAGTGGTGATTTAAGCAGTAAATAACAATTAATAATATAACTGCAGAAATAATATAACAGATAAATAACTGATGAGATGTCAATTTAAATGGGTTCATCATTCTACATCATACTACAGACAGATAATATCTAAATAGAATGTTTACACATACACTTGCGATAATTTACACAATATATGTACATATGTCTGGTGAGAAAAACTCACCTGAAAGTTGCAGAAAATTTGAATACAAAACGACGATTCACCGATAAAGCACGACAGAGAATAACGATCAAATTCTTCTGACGTAGATTCAAATCTAGAACAAAATTTCAATTATGGAATACGTGACTTAAAAATTTACGATCAAAGAAAATGAGAATAGAACGGGGTTTGTTTGCTTTGCTCGACCACTCCACCGTGTACCGTGACCAAAACATACCCTAAACGAGAACCGGGTAACACTAAACTACGACAAAATTTCTAAAGGCTGACTGACAGAAGGTGAAGTTTTCCTACTCTATACTTTGTACATGTGCACACTCGTATCCCATGCAAACTCACGCCATGAATAGAACATAACACTTCCCTGTGTCCAAAATTTTTACCCTGAGAAAAACTCAACTGCTTCGGGCCAAGCAAGTCGTTGCTTCGAGTCAGCACCTATATTGCTTCGAGTTAAATATGTCAAATCTACGGGTCATATGCAAAACTGGTGAACACTTATCCCTATTTCTCTGTTATCCGAATACTTACAGATGCCCATGTTTGTGTTGCCCAACTATCTTCTAACTCATATTTACTTCTAGAATTCAGCTTCACCATCAGATTTTTTTTTTTCTTTTTTTTTTCTTTTTTTTTTTCTTTTTTTTTTTTTTTAAAACCTAGTTGTTCCCCATTTCTACCCAGGCTGATACTAACTAAATATGCAGGCATGTATTACTAAATATGCAGACATGCACAACAGGGATGAAGTACTAACAGTACATAAAATGGAGATGAAGACTTCAACACCCAGGAAAACAATGACCAGACCAAAGTGCAACATTATGGATGCAATATAGATATGAAACTGAAACATATTAGATAATGTAAACTGGAATGGATATGAAGACTGAACATATCAAAAATTTTGAAAATACAAAGTTTCAAAATGAACCCAATAGGCTACAGTTACAAAACTCAAGTGAAGCAAATAATGCAACAGTAGCAGGTATATATGAATACAACCTCAATGCAGACAAGCAGACACACTATCTACATACATATATAACATCAAGCTATGATTCAAACAACAAGATAACATATGGTTTCAAGGGTCTGTTCATATTGTAAGAGCAGAGATATGGGATGCAGACAACTAAAGCATGGTACGAAGCAACATGTAACATTTCACATTTTATCAAAGTAATATAAGACAGTAGTGTGCAACTTGACATGCAAACTGCCACAAGACCAATTCAAGTGAAAATACCCAACTCAAATAAACCAACTAATGCAGACTGTCAAAAAAAAATGGATCAATAATGCAACCAGGTTATAAGGGACAAGCTATTAATACCTGTACAAGACTGCAACAATTCGAATGAGGGTGAACTCAAATGCATACAACAATTCAAAGTGCAAAGTGAGGATCATCATGCATGGACAGTGCAATGTGACTGAATACAAGTCAATGCCAAGAAAATGCAATACAAATAGGCAAACAAAATGGAAATGAAGACTGGAGCAACATGAGGCATGCAATACTCAGTACATATCTTTATTACAAGAACAATTATGCACTTCAACTACTTAGTTAAACAAAATATTTTAGTAGCATCTGCACTTACCAACTTATCAATTTAAAAACAAAAACTTGGTGCAGCTGTTCTTATCAGTTTAAATCAAAAATTGATATCATTTGTTCTTAACAGTTTAAACAAAAAAAAAAAAAAATCAAATAGTATCTGTTCTTATTAGAATTAAAACAAAACCAAGTAGTATCTGTTCTTGACAATTTTAAAACAACCCAAATAGTATCTGTTATTATCAATTTAAAAAGAACAAAGTTATGAAAGTATTAGTGGTTATCAATTTAAAACAAATCGCAATTACTGTCTGTTCCTACCAGTTTAAAACTTAAAACTAATAACATCTATATCATAATCATATGCAGACTTGCCAAACTTCCTAGCCTAGACAACAAGTCACAGATCTACACACAATAATTATGGACATAACTCGTACAACATGGGGAGGCCGAGCAAGGTGATGAAGAAAATCAGAAAATGAAGAAGAAGCAAATCTGGACGAAAGGAAAAAATGCTATTACCTGATAGATCTCGGGCTCAAGAAGGAGGCAAGGCAGAGCGAATAGTGGAAGGGAAAAAGAGCTGGTGTAAATATAGATGATGTTTGTGAAGTTCCATGGGGATCATAAGTGTAGATAACGCATCAGTTTTTAAAGAGCTTTTTCATGTGTGATTGTACTTTTGATATGTATATAGGCTATGAATAGGTGCATAGTTCGAACGTTATATAGTAAAACTTAATTTTTGAGGCATCAGTTTCTTTTACTTACGTGATTTAAGGAATGGGATAGATATATAGTGGTTTGAATGTAACTGATGAGCTACATCAGTGGAGGAGATAAATCAATAGTTATAATTTATGCGAGATGCCAGAATTGCAAGCCTTGATTTGTTGATAAATAGTGGTTTAAATCTTTGTATGAAAATATGTGTGAATGCAAAAGTCAGTGAGTTACATGGCTGAAAGGAAGGAGTGCATCAGTTATTCTTTAAAAATAGGTAAGAGGTTCGAACGTTTCTAGTAGAAAACTTGATTTTTATACTGACAAATATTTGGACCATGCATTTGATTCGTCTCAGTTTTATTTGTTTTCTTAAGTATCAGTTTTATTTTTAACTGTGTAAATATGAATACGTGTGTGATGATTCATTTATTTTTAAATAAATTTTGATTTGTATTAAATATGTTTACAAATGTATTTGGACGTTGCAAAATTGGAAAAATATGATCTGTGGCAAGATCAGAGGAAGAGCAATCAGTGGTTTATGACATCAGTTACAAAAGGAATGAAATAAAGGGAGGGACCGAGAGTTACACCACATATAAAGTTTAAAAATATGTAAATATGAATGCGTGATTTCAGCATGCTTTAAATCCCTTATTTAGTTTGATTAAAATAAATGAAATGGCCAGACTTAAGAATTAATTTATGAACGAAAACTGACATGCGGAGGCAAGTGTAAATGAGTATATTACGTGATTAAGGAAACCCCTGATTTAGCATGTCACATAAGAATGGTAAATGTTAACCGTTTCAAATAATTAACAATTTCTAACCTTGCACTTGAATGTTTTAAACTGTTGCACGGTCAAAGGGAGAGAGAGCTATTAGTTTATAGGAAGGTAAATGTGTTATATGCGTGATTTAAGGTAGAGCCATTTGCAAGCAGAAAATGGGAAAGGTTGGAATTTGCTTCCAATAATATGTCTTGGCTGTAACGCAAAAGCTTGGTTTAAGGCATACGTTGATTTATCTTTAGACATGCAAACTTTTAATATCCCATTTGTTGCAAACTAAACAGTGTGATATAAGATTTAGGCAGTTACACAACTGGATTTAATGTATGCGTGATTTAAGTTTGATGGCTGATATAAGTGCAAAGGAAAAATATCAGAGAGGGATTTGAACGTTACTTAAAAATCAAAACTGAAACGGAAATTTAAAAGAGGGAGAGTTGATTTTCTTAGATGTGAACGGTAACAAAAAGATTTGTACACAGGGGTTGATTTTGCACTGATGTAGGGATGAACGTATGTAATACAATTTATTTTATCAATCGGTCAGTTAACGAATAATAAAATAATGTTTGGTATAAAATCACTAACTGATGTTTCTCTCCAAAAATATTTGGAAACACGATTTTTACACTACGTTAAACAGACGCAGTCAAAAATATCAAAAATTTCTGCAAAATAACATTTTAAAAACACACGTTTTATTACGTTGCTTTATACCCTAAAATTTGACGCGTCTTTTAAACGCGAAATTTTACAGTTTAAACATAGCTTAAATTTTTTACAGTTAATATTAAATTTTATTGACATATACAATTTTATAAAATATATCTTCAAATTAAATAATTAACTATATTGTTAAACACAATTTATATAAATACATTTTTAAAATTAAATAATTAATAATAAAATAAATATCTAAAAACTAGGGCTGTTACACTCTCCCCCACTTAAGAACTTTTCGTCCTCGAAAAGGAACGAAAGAAGAGAAACAAAGAAGATAAGCTAGATAGACAAGAATCTTAAACGGATAGTTCCGGATTTGAAGCACGAAGAAGGTTCTCTAGAATTGGTTTTACCCCTTCAGTTTGACTGTCAGTCTATGGGTGCTCAGCGGTGCTCAGGTCCCGATGAGTAACAAAGATCTCAAAGATTATAGAAAGATTTCTAAATAGACTGGTATAAGCGATAGCATCCCAATCCGTAGCAGATAAGGAAACCAAGGACATTTAAAGATAGTTCAAAACAAAATAAGATAATAAATTTGAGATCATAATATTTTGAAAATCATTACGATTTATTGATATTATCATTTGGAAATCATACTACTAAAATCATAACCCTTTTAAAATAATCTTCATTTATTCAATTATAAATTTTCAAACATTATATTTTTAGAATAGCAGCACTGATAATATGTTATAGTAGATATGATAGTATTCCTAATCAGTTTATTATTTTCTTAACTCTAAATTCTTAACAAATATCCTAACCACTTTATTTGAAATACCTATTTTAAAAAATAAGATATTCCTTCAATAAAAATTTTTATCCGAAACCCAAAATCTCAATTATCAAATTTAGCAATATTAGAATATGTCCTAACTATTTAAATCATAATTATTCACTTAGGGAATAACTTTAATTAGAATTTCTTAGTTAGATTTAAGGTTCCATGTTAAATCAACTTTGATTATTAGGTTCCTTTGAATAAATTTCTTAAATTCCTTTTTCTATATCTACCTCTATTTATCTTTTACAACTAAAATTTTAGTGTATAACATTTATTATAACCACCTAAATTTTAATTATAAAATCCCCTTTTTATAATGTATATTATCCAATTACATTGTTAACTTTTGAAACTCAAGGTAAGTTATATTGAATGGAATTGAGTATTATACAACTAAACTTTCAAATTCAATTATTTCCTGTTGGAATTTCTTATTCAAATTTATTTTTATTAAATTATTCCTCAAGATAAAACTTAAGAATTAAATTTCTGATTCTTCTTCAAACCATTTAGAGATAAATAAATATATATACATAATATGTCAAATCAAATATAAATTATATATATTAAGTCATACTTTAGAAATTCAAATCAAAAATCTCAAGGTACACTGTAGCCAGACTACAGGGTGGTCCCTTCACTTCGAAACTCGAAAATGAAAGTCGATGATGCTGCAGTCATCACCGAAATTATTTTCCAGCGACAAAGAGAAAAGCACTAGATTTTAAAAAATTTCGGAAACAAATTTCTATTCGAAAATACTTATTATATCCTTTTAAACTTTAAATACAAGGTTTGAAATCATCGGAAGTTTAATTCTCAAGTTCTAGTTTTAACTTCATTTCTATTTGTAACCATTGTTTTATAGTTCAATTATTTATATATGACAAAACACATGGCTTACAAACTCATATATAAAATCAAAACTATTATCTCTTGACAACTAGTCAAATTAATTATAGAGTTCTGAAAATTATACTTATATATATATTAGATTTTATTTTCAAATACAGAAATAAAACTTTCAAGTCAAGGATAGTGATTCAAATTTTTGATGAACTCAAATCAAATAGAATTCAAGATGAGTTGAAATCAGAAAATCCGGTGATTAAAAATCAGAATAAGGAAACTGGGTAAGTCTATATAATCGCGGACAACCTTGACCGGGTCAACCGTGACTTAAAGAATCGGATCGATGTGGTTGGGGTAAATCTACATTTGATCCGAAGAGGTAGAGTTCGGAATAACCAAAGATACTAGCATATAAACCAATGATAAATATAAATCTCCGGTGAATAAATGCTAATTGTAAAGGAGTTTCACCCCTTTATTAGAATGATGGCGAGACCGCAAATTTACTATGAAGATCATTCGAAGTGGAGTTATGGAATACTCCAGAATTTAAGGAAGATGAAAAGTGAGGGACACGAATGAACTTTGGAACCGTAGGGGACGTTCCAGAACTCGAAAAGAGAATGGTTCAATCTCTAATGAAGGTGATTCTGTAAATCCAATTTACCATATATTCTAAGTTTTGCCTAGAACCAAAGCTCTGATACCAAATGTAATGACCCAGTATTTTCAACCCTTCGCATCCGCTCATGTCGGACTTGAAGTGTTCAAGGTACTGCGTTGTAGAATAAATTTGGCAAAACTCAGAATATGCAGTAAATAAAATCACAGAATCACATACACAGATATCAGAACTTACAGCGGAAATAAAATTTCAGTGGTTCATGAAGCCACTACAAAACTTTGATCAACAGAATTTACATAGTTTAGAATCTGCAATACAGCTTTAGACATACATAGGAACAGAGTCTTCCAAAGCCTTGCTTGCAAAAAGATAAAGACTGAAAAGGCTTCCAGCAGCACGAATGATCTACGGGATGTCCTAGCTCCAGATAGAACTGAAAACCGCAACTCAGGCTGACCCGAGCGTAAAATAAAACATAACACTCGAGTCAGGACATACATACTTATATAATATAAGCTAATTCAAGTGTACTGTAATATAGAGCAAGTAACTTAAAGGATGCTTGGGACCGCCCATCCTCTAAGGATCCGTTAAACTATTTACTATGTAGTATATTGCGCTATTATAATAGTGTCTATTTATAAAATAAACATACTTTTTTCTTAGCATTAAGGGGTTACCCATATAGCCCTTAACACGTAATAGTCCCAGTAGTCCATCCAATATCATAGCTCCTCCTGATCGGGAAGCAACTAGAGGATACCACACGGGCTACGGGAGAAATCTAAACTCGTACAAGGCTCGGTATGGTAGATGACACGGCACAACTAGGCAATGCCAGGGTAGATATACCAATTGCTATCCAGGCTGGTGGAAACGCGTAGCCGCAGTTACCGCCCACCTCGGACTAACTCCCCAAAATCAAAATATAGAGGTGGCCACCGAATCAATCCAAAATCATAGTATAATATCGAAGAGGAGCGTCCGATCAGAGGAATGACCTCATTGGCCTGGAATTGCTCCTGTTTTAGCCACCTTATGCCAACTCACGGGAGTCGGGTCCACGTATTTACCTTACAGGAAACGCCACCACCGACCTACTTCATTCTGGAATCTCCGCCGCGTACACGGTTGGTCAAAGTGGTTTTCGGTATCGACAGAGAGTATGTCCATATCCGATCCCGGTCTCTTTGCCAACCCATCGTTATTATAACCCGTGGTCATTTAAAACATTTTATACTTTAAAACCAAAATAAACATTTCCATTTCAAAACTATAAATACGATATCATTTTAAAACCCAAAACAATATGATATCGTTATATTCAAATATAATTCTTTCCAAAAACCATACTGCTTAAAATTTATAATATCTGGAAGCCAAATATTTGAAATATATCTTCAAAACATAATATTTGGAATTTTTACTTTAAACCATAACTCCCAACACACAAATGGTTTGGATATTCAACGGTATATAGAATAAATGGTTTAACTTTATGGTTACTTTGTGAAGAAGATAATTTATATAGTTTTACAAATATATTTCTTTATTTAAAGTTTAAACCATAATTTAAATATCACTTTATGTCCCCAAATCCGTTACAATTCCTATATATATATATATATATACCCAATTGGAGTATTTCCTATTCAAAACTAAGTTTGGATTTTATTCTTTCAACAAATCAATGTTTTATTATTTAGTCTTGAATATTCCCATAAATTCCATAAATAAACTCCCAATGTTAGTCATTTAATATCTTCAAAATTCACTTAATACTAGAATATTCATCTTAAATTTATTAAGGAAAATCCAGTTATAAATATCATATCTTAAGATTTTCCAAAACTTAACATAAAATAAAATTTCTCAAATTCCATGAGTTTTAAAACAATCAATTCTAGATTCTATAGCACTTAGGAAATGCTACCTAAAGTTACGGGTAAAACTAGTCCAATTTCAAAAAGACCGCATTTCTAAAAATGCTGTAGCAGATTGATTAACTAAATAAATATTTCCAAATATAACTTATTTATCTATTTATTTATTAACATTTATAACTCATTCAAAAATTAAAATAAAATCCTTTAAAGATATTAAATCAAATATTTAACTTCCAAAATAATTTTTTTAAATATTTCAGAAAATATTATAAGAACCACGGGCCTGTATATAGTTCTCTAGCATAGGTCAAGTGATACGGATTTATATCATTTCAACCCGTAATTTACAAAACGCCGGGTTCTATCATTTCAAACCCGCAATCCCAAGTTATCAGTTAAGCAGTTAACAGACTAGTTTAACAATAATCATTATTTCAGCCCATAACAATCCAACTTTAACAGGGAACTTGCAGTGGTGATTTAAGCAGTAAATAACAATTAATAATATAACTGCAGAAATAATATAACAGATAAATAACTGATGAGATGTCAATTTAAATGGGTTCATCATTCTACATCATACTACAGACAGATAATATCTAAATAGAATGTTTACACATACACTTGCGATAATTTACACAATATATGTACATATGTCTGGTGAGAAAAACTCACCTGAAAGTTGCAGAAAATTTGAATACAAAACGACGATTCACCGATAAAGCACGACAGAGAATAACGATCAAATTCTTCTGACGTAGATTCAAATCTAGAACAAAATTTCAATTATGGAATACGTGACTTAAAAATTTACGATCAAAGAAAATGAGAATAGAACGGGGTTTGTTTGCTTTGCTCGACCACTCCACCGTGTACCGTGACCAAAACATACCCTAAACGAGAACCGGGTAACACTAAACTACGACAAAATTTCTAAAGGCTGACTGACAGAAGGTGAAGTTTTCCTACTCTATACTTTGTACATGTGCACACTCGTATCCCATGCAAACTCACGCCATGAATAGAACATAACACTTCCCTGTGTCCAAAATTTTTACCCTGAGAAAAACTCAACTGCTTCGGGCCAAGCAAGTCGTTGCTTCGAGTCAGCACCTATATTGCTTCGAGTTAAATATGTCAAATCTACGGGTCATATGCAAAACTGGTGAACACTTATCCCTATTTCTCTGTTATCCGAATACTTACAGATGCCCATGTTTGTGTTGCCCAACTATCTTCTAACTCATATTTACTTCTAGAATTCAGCTTCACCATCAGATTTTTTTTTTTCTTTTTTTTTTTCTTTTTTTTTTTTCTTTTTTTTTTTTTTTAAAACCTAGTTGTTCCCCATTTCTACCCAGGCTGATACTAACTAAATATGCAGGCATGTATTACTAAATATGCAGACATGCACAACAGGGATGAAGTACTAACAGTACATAAAATGGAGATGAAGACTTCAACACCCAGGAAAACAATGACCAGACCAAAGTGCAACATTATGGATGCAATATAGATATGAAACTGAAACATATTAGATAATGTAAACTGGAATGGATATGAAGACTGAACATATCAAAAATTTTGAAAATACAAAGTTTCAAAATGAACCCAATAGGCTACAGTTACAAAACTCAAGTGAAGCAAATAATGCAACAGTAGCAGGTATATATGAATACAACCTCAATGCAGACAAGCAGACACACTATCTACATACATATATAACATCAAGCTATGATTCAAACAACAAGATAACATATGGTTTCAAGGGTCTGTTCATATTGTAAGAGCAGAGATATGGG